>JARYGA010060219.1:7139692-7687090 GCA_030545235.1 Helianthus tuberosus | reverse complement strand
ACAACGCATTGTTATAATTTACAGTATTAAGAGCGATTACAATGTTTTTATATATCAACCATCTACCCAACGGTATTTGTCACTCGACCACCTATTGGCTATCTCGTTGTCCAATTGTGTCTGTGACTATGGTCATATCACCCCTTGGCTAACCCGTTGTCCAATGGTGACGGTTATCAAGTAATGTATACAAAACCCCATATACCGGCTGTAATTTGGAGATTACAAAGACTTAATCCCTGTAATTATAACTTTGAAAATGAATAGGGTTTTTGAAATAATTTGATAAAAAGAGAATGACTCACATTGCAGATTTATGCGGGCAGAGTTTTAGCCTATTGATTATCCTGATAACCTAATGTAAATAACAATGCACACGAACTAGGTTAGCAACTAATACAACATTTACGATAATTCACGAGATTAAACCCTCACGACGAATGACAAAGTGCAATACTTAAACATCCATCTAATTCACGATGAATGACAAAGTATAAACCCAATTTTGAGCAGCACTTAAACATTCATCGGATAGTTTCAATCGATCGGACATTAAATCGTAGCAGCGATCGAGTTATTACCCTGTTATTGCGGCAGCGTTTCGTGTCTGTTTGTGATTTTATAGTAAACAGTCGATAACTCAACGTACGAAATGAATTTTAATGTCGAACGAACGCAGAATTGCAATTGACAACCCCCTCTATTTATACCTGAAAAACAGTCCCCTTGCGTTGCGCGAGGGGCTGTCGCGTGGCGCGAGGGGTGCCACCCTAGCATAGGGTAGCCCCGTGTCTGCATAGCTCAGGTGAGTTAGCCGTTCATGCAAATTCAATTTACACGTAAAACTGTGTGGATATTACTAACGGGGAAATACCCCCTGAGTTTTAGGGGCCCAGATCCTGATTTCGATTGTTTCAAAAATTTTAGGGTTTATGCAGGATCACTTGGGGGTCTTAATTAGGGTTTCCTATTGAACCAAATATAATAATAAATAATAGTTTTGGTGAGAGTTGTTACAGTTGGTACACGTTTGATATAACCTTTTTTGCTTCTCTCGAAGAGAAAGTGGCGTGCTTAGGATTGATAGTAATAAGCACAACTGATACGAAATTGTGGAGTCATAATGGTGGTGTAACAGGTGCACGATGATCCAGTAGTAACAACATCAGTGACAGCTTGCTGCCTTGCTCTGGCAGCGGTGGTAGGCATTGTCATGCTGACCATAGACGACAACCAGTGATTCGGCAACTCAGATTCAACGAATTGACGACATCCACTACAAGAAATCTCTCCTTTAGGGACGACTTCTTTAGAGGGGACAAGAGCAATTAGGGGTGATAAATTCAGTCGCGACCAAAAAACATGAAACGAACCTAACACGAAATTTGCGTGTTATGTTTAACATAAACGGGTTCAGGTCAGTTTCAAGTTGAACCCGTTTAGGTTAACGGGGGTCGGGTTGGCGGGTTGACCCGTTTAATACATCTATACTTCTATACTATATATATAAGCATATTGCAAGTGTAACTTAAGGTAATTTGCCACTTCCCTAAAAACTCCTTTAATGCATGATGTACAACTCTCTAGAGCACATGAATATCAAAATTCATTTAGACCATGGGGTATGGTGGGGCAGGGGTTGGGGGCATGAGTTGACACATGGAGTTCGAGCCCCCCCCCCCCCCCCCCACCGTTGAATGACATGTCCATGGGGTATGGCGGGGCGTGGGTGAACCGCGTGGCTTGCCAGTTTTTTAAAAAAAATACAAAAAATTTAAAAAATACACACAACATTAAAAAAAGGCTAAAATTTTATTAAATTCTTAAAAATTACAAAATTCATAAAAATTACAAAAAAAAACCTAAAAAGGATTACAAAAAAAAAAAAAAAAAAAACTAGAGCGTTAGGTAAATTTCAAAAAGAGCGAGCTTGTCGAACGATTTTCGCTCCTTGCCCCGAAACTCAATGTTCGCCACCGCCACCCGGTCCTCGTGGCTTAACTCACCGCTCGGAATGGCTTCGTAGTAGGCTTTGAAACGATCAAGATTCGGCCGTAGCTCGCGCCATTTATGTTGGCACGCATTTAAGTTGTGCCGGTCGTTTCCGACGTTATGTCGGTAGCTAGCAAAAGCTTCTGGCCAATAACGCATTTCACCGGGTTGTCGGCCCTTCATTGCGTCAACGACCCTCGTGACGAGAGCTAGCTCTTCTTCGTGTGTTCAAGAGGCCATCGATCAAGTGTGTTTGGGTAGCGGGTTCGATCAAGTGGGTTGGGGTAGCGGTGGACAGCCAACAAGTTTGTTTGGGTTGGGGTAGCCGGTGGCGTTGGGGTTATATATATAGCCGGGTGGTTGACTGTTGGGTTGGGTGAACCGCTTGGCTTGGCCAAACGGTTAGATTTTGAAATTTAAATGCCCCGCTATGACCTAGCCAACAAGTGAATAGGAGCCGACCACATAGGATCGCTAGCCCGCCCCACGCCCAGCCTTAAACTCCCGCCCTTTGGGCCACGCCTAAACCCAAGCCCACCCGGGGTGATGGTTTGGGCGTTTTCAGCCAACCCCCGCCCATACCCCACAGTCTTACCTTTCCAACAACACCCTGAATTTTTGGGCGGCGAGATCTTGGATTCAATTTTGAGTTCCCGCTCATCCCTAAAAACCCGTTTCTCCATTTTCTTCTCATTTGTAGAGAGAGAAGACTAGAGAAAAAAATAAAAGTTTTAGAGAGAGAGAGAGAGAGAGACGAGAAGTAGAGCAGGGTGAGAGTGAGAAGAAATTCCAGCAAGGGTTCTGGTATTCGCAAAATCATTTCAGATCTTAAAGGATTTCGACTCTGAAACCTTTGTTAGGGGCTACAATCGAATGGACAAGTGAATGAAGCATGTTAGTTCTCCTCAATGCCCTTAAACCCTAAAATTCCAGATATCTCATCTGGTCCGCCTACCTCCTGCATCCCTTTTAACCCTTAAACAACAAATCTCTCTCTCTCTCTCTCTCTCTCGATACTCCGCCGCATCTCCCTAAAAGCTCCAGATCTCTATCTCTCTCATGGGATAATCAACCGACATCAGTGCTCTTTGACGGAGGGGATAACATACAACAAAATCTAATTTCAAGGGAGAACTCGAAAGGGATCAACGTTTGTCACAACTTCGATTCTCTTGGTAAGTTTAAACATATTTTTGGACTAAATTTGCATATACCTATTTTGTTTTAGGTTCACAAACTTGGTTGTTCATGTCTTTCATGAATTTCTAGATTTCTTACTTTGATACTGGAGAGGAGAATTCAGATCTGAATGATGAAGTTGTGTTGTTGCAGCTTCTTGCACTTCCTTGGCCGGAATAAAATGGTTTCTGTTTATCCCTTTTTTATTACATTTGTATCCTATGTTTCCTGCAAGTATGATTGAGTTGTTTTTAATTTTGTAAATTGGGTTCAGGGCCAGGTTTAATTTTGCTGCAGTTAAATTTTTGTGGATAATTTGGTTTGTTTTTGGTGGTTTTTGAAAATTACGGTTTTTAGAATGGTTTTGAAGAACTTTGGTTATTTACGTTAGCTCCTTTGATTTTTTACCTACATTGCTGCTTTACTTTTTTTTTTTTTTAAATTGGTGCACTAACAAGTATCATTTTCAAAAAACCTCTCTTTAATGAATTAAAATAGGTTATTGGATTGTCGCAGCTTAATGAAACAGAGGTATTGTTGATTTTGTTACTTTTTCAAAATATAAGCTTTTTGAAGCACATTTATGATCAATATATTGCAAAATAATCACCAGTGCTGCTGAAATAATTATATAATGTCTGCATTTTTTGTTCTTATATATGTTGAAAAACGTCTTAAGATTGGTTTTTAAAAAGTGCGCCTGAACAAGCCTATATAATGTCGCTTTTGACTAGGTGAGGCGCACGTCGTACAACAAGCCACTTGGGGCGTAAAAAGCACATGTGAAGCGGCATAAGGCGTGGTATTGAGGCTGTGTGGTATGGCTTATTAAGTGTATAGAAAGAATGTGTTTTGTCCGATTAAGGATCTGGGTTGCAGCTGGGAGTTGATGAATGTATAGTTTAACATTTTCCCATAGTTTGAAAAGGTAATACTCCATGCTTTGTATGTGAAGATCATGTAAAACTTGCTGAACCAAAATTCATGTAAGTAGAATACTAATTAATAAATCTAAACCATCAAGAACACCACACAAACCTAACTTTTACAACTTATTAAGTACTGTGTAAACACCACAAAGGGGTGCAAACGAGCCGAGCTACTCGCGAGCTACTCGAGTTTGGCTCGAAAAAAAGCTCGAACGAGCCGAGCTTAAACGAGCTCGAGCTCGATCCCGAGCCTAAAAACAAGCTCATTTAGTAAACGTGCCCAAGCCCGAGCTTCGCATATCGAGCTCGAGCCGGCTCGCGAGCCTAAACGAGCTTTCTGTCTATATATTTTTTTATTAACATATTAAACATATATTTATATAATAATAATTACCATTTATATAAATTTACAAAAATAACTAAATTATATGTATAATACTAATTATAATTAATACAAATTAATTAATAAATACTAAATGAGTCGAGCCCGAGCCGAGCTCGAGCTTGAAAAACTACCTTCGAGCCGAGCTCGAGCTTTAGAAATAAAGCTCGAATCGAGCCGAGCTCGAGCTTTCATATGTTAAACGAGCTCGAGCCTGGTCGAGCTCGGGCTCGGCTCGGCTCGTTTGCACAATCACAGATGAAAGTATGGATGCAAAAGCCTTGTTCTTAAATGAATGGTCGGGTAACCTATTCCGGCTTATTAAAAAGCTATTAAAAATTAATATATAGTTTCTTTCTAATTACTTTAACCTTAGTTTGTAATGTGTTCGCATTTATTTTTATTTTTATGCTGGATCAATATGTACTACATATCTTATGTTTTTTAATCAACATACTTTTATATAAAATCTACCCTCAAGTTCAATTTTATAGATGATCTGTAGTCAACATACTTTTATATAAAATCTACCCTCCAGTGAACAGTAAGAAACGGGTTGTTGTTTGGAATCCACTAATTGGGAAATTTGTTTGTATAGAGATACCGGATCGAGCCTATGTTGGTGCACTTATGTCTGCACTTTGTCTGTATTCGGTCACGATGTAAAACGATGTCTTTGTAGTCATGTAAGTTTGACCAAGTCAACCATCCTCCTGGTTTGACTTGGCCAAACAGTCAACATTATGTTTGTAAGATGTTGGGTCGAAGGATGTGCCATCGAAGGATTGCCTATATCCTTCGATGACATGCTCGAAAGATAACCTTCGATAGATGGACCACGAAAGATCCCATCTTTCGTGGTACATGTTGATCATTCGAGCTGTTCCTGGTCGAAAGATGATCTTTCGACCGGTCTGCATGATCCTTCGACCGGACCATGCTGGTTTGGGTATAAATACCCATGTGTTGTGTTCATTTCAGAAGGACAATAGAGAACACTTAGAGCAGAGAACACACACACACTAGAGAGAGTTTACAGGACTGATTTGTAAACATTGAGCTGTAACCGGACCTTTCATACGTTTAATACAAGTGGTGTTAATCGTTGAGTCTTGTGTGTTGATTATTTGCGTGTTCTATCTCGGTTTGCTATCTCGGTTGGATTCCGCACAACCGGGTTGGTTTGTACACAAGGATTAGGCGACTAGATCCTCCCCTAGCCGGACCTACAAGTGGTATCAGAGCCTTGGCTCTTCTCCTTGTTAAAACCGAGTGTTTTCGGGTGTTTTCCGGGTGTTTGAAGTTTATATTTTCTGGAAAACCGGGCTGTTTTTGCTTGGTGTTTTGTTGAAAACCTTGTTGTTCATCATGTTCTCATGTTAGTTTTTGGTTTTCATTAAACATTTTAGCAAAATCTTGTGTTTGGAAGTTTAATTTTCATCGAAAATTTATAAGTGTTCTTAAAGTTTTCATAGTGTTCTTCATAATATTACACTCTTTGATCTTAAAAATTTGAATATTGAAAGTGTTTGTGTGTTGGGAAGAGTATTTTGATTAAAATATTGGACATCATTACTTGTTTGGTGAAAAAACCTGCATGTTCAGACCTGAAAGATATGGTCTGAACATACTTTCTGCTGAAAGTTCTCACCAACCCGTCAACTTTTCACCAAACTGTCTCATTTGTCAACTGTGTCAGAGCTAGTTCGAAAGATATCATTCGAAGTCGAAAGATCATCTTTCGACCAAAGGAGTTTCGACAGATAGTCATCCTTCGAGCATCCTTCGAAGTGTGAGACTTATCTTTCGGACCAAGGAATATTTTCGAAACATATATCTTTCGGCCCACTGCTCATTTTCGAAAGACTAGGATCCTTCGACTGGGGAGTCTTTCGAAGTCATCTTTCGTGTGTATCTTTCGGTCTACAGTACTTTTTCGAAAGATAAGGATCCTTCGGTTGGAGAATCTTTCGAAAAACATTGTTCGAAATTCAACAGAGATCCTTCGAACCCTGTTGATCCTTCGAACAGGTGTTGATCTCTCGATCATTAGTCTGTTTGTTTTTAACAGTTTGTGTTTTTCAAGTCTTTCGACAGGTATCCTTCGGCTGATTAAAAATGAATCCAAGGTGGAATACTTTGGTAAATACAGATATGTATTTTGGTACTCCGTCATCTTCCGCACCGGTATCTTCACAAGCTAATGCAATTTCTACCGGTCAATGGGCATTTGTATCAAATCAAGTTCCAAGTGTTCAAAGCATTCTTTTAAGCGAAAGCGAAACTGGAAGTTTGAATAGACCTCCAAAGTTGATGCATTTATATGAATATCCAGGATGGATTGATAGATTTCATACATACGTTCTTGGCCAAAATACAGAATTGTGGTTGCGGTTTATTACTGATTTCGATCAAACAATAGAGGTTGCCGCATCATCTGCTGCTACGTTTGCAGATCTCACGGAAGATCAGAAGAAAGTCTATGATCTAGAAAAGAAGGCATACGCCATTCTCACTCAGGCCTTAAGTAAAGATATCTATCATCAGTTCGTCAGTTATAAGACTACAAAAAGGTTGTGGGACGCGTTGAAGACAAGGGGAGTGGGAAATGAAGCGACACGTCAACTGAGGAAAGAACTGCTAAAGAAAGAGTTTGATGGTTTTACTTGTATGGAGAATGAGTCGTTGGGTGATTTGACAAGTCGATTTAATCACTTGCTGACTGAATTGACAAATTTCGGGGTTGCTACAACTCCTGTAGAGATTGTGAAAAGGTTTGCAGATGCATTGCCACCTCAGTGGAATACATTCTTGGAAATCATGAAGTACAATGGTACTTTAGCTACAACGAGCTTCAACGACTTTGTTCAAATTCTAGAAAACAAGAATCAGGAAGAAACTCTGAAGGCAAAAAGAATTCCCGTGCCTCAAAATCCTGAAATGTATTTTGGAACCTCTAGCACCTCTACAAAACCCTCTTCGCATGCTCCAATTTAGACAGCATTTGTGACTAGCACTGACATGTATGGCAATACTATCCAAGTGCCGGTTCCTCCAAAGACAGACATGTATGGAAATCTGCTGGAACCAGTCCCTCAATCAGCACCACAACAGCAACGACCTCTCAGACCAACTGATATGTTCGGAAATCCTTTACCAACAACAGACATGTACGGGAATCCGCTTCCTCCTCAACAGCAAGCATGTTATGGAAGCACATCATCTGCTGGTCAGCAATCAAAGCCAGATACAGTACGGCTCGACACCTCAAGCTTTTCTAAAGTCAGTGTGGAAGTAGCAAAGGAACACATGGAGCTGCTAAACACTGTGGTGAGCGCATACTGTGGATTAGTGGAAGGTCAGATTGGTAATATTAATCTGACACAAGAAGACTATCAGCAGATTGATAAAGAGGAGATGGAGATGATGGACATTAAGTGGGCCTTTGCCAGTGCTGTTAGGCGAGCAAAGGATTTCATGGAAAGAACAGGCCGAACCAGCTTGGAAAGCAAGAAAGACACCAAGTATGGGTTTGATAAACAGGCAGTTAAATGCTTCAACTGTGGTGAACGTGGTCATTTCAAGCGTGAATGTACAAGGCCATCTCAGCATGGGAACCAGAATCCTTTCCGAGGTCAAGGCAACAGGGCAAATCAGAACCAAGGAAGGAACAACGAACGAACACTGGTTCCTGTCAATAACCAGAGTCAAGCAGGACCATCAAATGCCAACCAGGCACTTGTGGTTCAAGTAGATGAAGGTTGTGATTGGTCTATTCAGTTGGGAAACGATGCTCCAGATGGAACAGCTTGTTTTGCTGAAATTGTCAAGGATCTTAAACACGCCAGTGGTGGAGAATCTTCCACCAATGGTGTTGAATCTTCTGAAGATGAAGACAGCTCCGGGTACAGTGGAAGTTCAGATGAAGAGTCCTCTGCTTCAGGCAATGATCAGGAAGATGACACATCAACTGCATCAGTTAATGCAGACATTGATGAACTTTTGGAGGAAGCTGCAGCAGGAATTCAAAGAAGATCTATTTTGGTGGATCAAGCTGCTTATTCTTCGTCTTCTCTCCATTCAGCCTTTATGGCGAATGTCGACAGTTCATCAAGTCAGGTATGTGTCGACGAACCCACTTCTGTTAGCTGTAATAACTGTGATAGTTTGCATGTTAGATGTGCTGAGTTGGAAGCAAACATGTCTGAGTTGCAAGGCAAACACGATGCTTTACAAGCTAGTTTGTTTGAATTGCAAGACAAACATGTTTCTGTGAATGATAGGTGGTGTGAATTGCAAAGCAAACACGAGGCTTTGCAAGAGAAATATGATGTGACATTCATTCACAATCAGAAATTAACAGTGGATCTTTCAAAGTGCACTGAAGCCAACATGTTTTATGAAAACCATGAAAAGGAATTTAAAAGGATGATTGAAACATTAAAGAAAGATAAAACAGAACTGACAAAAATGGTTTCCAGAAAACAAACTGACATTAATTTGTATATCACTCGTCTTGAGGTGATGCAAAAAGAAATGGCTTGTGTTAAAACAGAAAGTGAGGCGATCCGACTCAAGTTAGACAGTTATTTGAGTTCTAGCTATGTGTTGGATCACATCATTGATGTTCAGAAAGAGAAAAAGGATGTCACATGCATAGGTTACAAGAAATGTCCACCACCCGTGAGAAACAATTTTGATGCTTTGCCTGATGAGGAGTATAGGACTCACTTTGAGCCATATGTTCCTTTGGACGTTGAGGAATTTGCAGCAGGGCTCGGATACAAGAAAGAAGTATCGTCAGATTCAGATGTGTCAGCAGATACATTTGTAACTGCTGAACAGAATCAGGATCCTCCAGTGGTGGTTGAGGATGTTGATTCTTCTGATGATGAGTCTGATGATACTGTTTCGGAAAAGTCTGATGCAGTAATCAAAGAAGAGGACATACCTCTTGAGAATCATATCCTATGTGATCCTCCCACAAAACCTGCTAAGACTGTTCCAACCGAGTCCACATCTGCAAAAGAGTCGGAGAGTGTGGATTTGCTGTACACTCTTGTTGGTGATGATAAAATCTATTCAGACAAAGATTTTCCTATTAAAAATGTCAATCAATCTTTAATCAGTAAAGTCTTTGAAAATTCTACAAGTAAGTTTTTGGGAAAGACAGGACCACATGTTACAGTCACACAGTGTCCTCCTATCCCAAAGGCTGAAGTTAGAAAACAGTTTGGGAACAAGAAATTACCAACAGTGCCAAAACAGCAAAACCATACCAAAACAAATGGTAAGGCACCGACTCAAAATCAAAAGAAGCCGAATCAGAAGAAGAAGAAGAATGTGAACTTTGTGGAATCGAAGGGAACGGACAAAATTGAAAAATTTGCAAATCAATCTAACTTAGATTTTGTCCAGAAAGTAACTGTGATGAAAAGGAATGAACAAAATAGTTCAAAACCTAGTACCTCGAGATCACAAAGTTCATCATCGGAAAGACGACCACATGATACTTCGGGGTTTGTTGAACGAAGATCATGTTTTGAATGTGGAACAATCGGGCATATTGTTCGAAATTGCCCGTATCTTCATAAACAAAAAGGCATAGTTGATGATCCCCGTGGCCCAACTGACCGCAAGCGATCTGTTTCTGTAAAACAAGATCCTCGACTCATAAGAGAAAGGGAAAAGAAACAGAAACGTCAACAGGTCAAGAAAATTGAAAAAGCAATTAAAACCGATGTGGCTCAAAAACAATCTGTTTCTGTCAAACCAAACAATTTAAAAACTTCAGACAATCATGAAGTTAAGTTTTTAAAGAATAACACTGGTATAACAAAACAGACTTGGAAACCAAAAACGGTTACTGAATCAGGGGGGACCATCACAATTTCCGAATCATCAAAAGGTGGAAGTTATTGTTGTTGATAAAAATGGAAGACCCAAGACCACAATGGCTTGGGTCCCCATCTCCAACTAATCGATTGAGTTTATGTGCAGGGTGTTCCAGGAGGAACTATCAGTAGTCATTGGATTGTTGATAGTGGGGCATCCAGGCACATGACAGGCGACATGAAGCTTCTCTACGACGTCAAATCTATTAGAGGAGGTTATGTTGCTTTTGCTGGAGATAAAGGCGGATATATTACGGGTGAAGGAATGATTTCCAACGGGGTTGTTAGCTTTGATAAGATCAACTTCGTACAACAACTTGATCACAATCTTCTTAGTGTTTCTCAAATTTGTGATAAGCAGTTCTCGGTACACTTTGATGCTAATGGATGTTATGTGCTGAAACCCGGCTTCAAAATTCCAAAAGAATGGATTCTCTTGTCGGCTCCAAGGATAAATGATCTGTATGTCCTTGATATGAGCCAAGCTATCACAACGTCTGCACAAGCAACTTGTTTCGTTTCCAAAGCCACAGAAAAAGACACAATCTCTTGGCACAGACGAATGGGTCACATTCACTTACGCAAAATGAATCATTTGGTATCAAATGAATTGGTGAATGGTGTTCCTCTTAAAAATTTCCATCTTCAAGACGTCTGTGTGTCGTGCCAGAAAGGAAAACAAACGAAGAAGCGACACCCTACAAAGAAAGTCAACACGGTGGCTGTTCCTCTTGAACGTTTGCACATGGATTTGTTCGGTCCTGTCAAGCACAAAAGCATTAGGAATGATCAATATTGCCTCGTGATAACTGATGATTATTCAAGATTTTCTTGGGTGGCGTTCATGGCACACAAGAGTGAAACCTTCGGTATTATCAAAAACTTGATCATTCAGATTGAGAATCTTTACAACTTGAAGGTTAGGCGGATACGTAGCGACAATGGTACTGAATTCAAAAATCATGCCATGGCGGAGTTTTGCACTTCAAAAGGTATTCTTCACGAATTTAGTGCAGCTTATACTCCTCAACAGAATGGCGTCGCTGAACGTAAAAACCGCACATTGATCGAGACTGCTAGGACAATGTTGGTAGAGTCACAGTTGCCGATTCCATTTTGGACTGAAGCTGTGTCTTCTGCATGCTATACGTTGAACCGAGTCCTTACAGTCAAAAGGCACAACAAGACCTGCTTTGAGCTTATCAACAAACGGAAACCAGACTTGTCTTATCTTGAACCGTTTGGAGCTCCTTGCACGATAATCGATCCTAATGGAAAGTTCGGGGCAAGAGCAATTGAGGGATACTTTCTTGGGTATTCCACCCCAAACTTAAGAGTCTGGAATCTAGAGACTAAAAGGGTCGAGGAATGGTCTGAAGTCAGAGTACAAAGGCACACATTACCGGTTAGAAATCCTGGTCAGCCTTGGATGTTTGAGTACGATGACTTTTTCAATTCGATCAATGTTGAAGCCGTTGAAGAAAGTGCCGCGACAAGGATGTTTTTCGAGAGTGACAATGCAACAGATTCACCGTTGGTTCGTCCCATTATTGTCAATCAAGAACCATCTTCAGTGAACAACAATGCTCTCGATAATGAGGATTTTCATGATGCTTCCGAATTGAACGAATCTTCAGAGGATGATGAATTTCTAGATGCAGATCAAGAAGCTCCAACAGCAGTTCATGGTACTTCAGAGGGTACTCCTCCAGTGGATGTCCCTAGAACAGCTGAAACTTCTGCATCATCCTCTTCGTCAATTCCGGGCCTTGAATTGATTGTTGATCTGAATCTCAACAATCTGGGTACAAATATTCCAGTTCAAGATAATCCAGAAACAAGGATTCATAATACCCATCCTCAAAAAAACATCATCGGAAATGTACAAAGTGGCGTTCAAACAAGAAACATGTTGCGAAACAACAACAATGCAGGCTTGTATGCAACTATCCGAGAATCTGGTCAACAAAATGATTGGTCTTTCGCGTGTTATGTCTCACAGGAAGAGCCAAGAACTTGGAAAGAAGCTTTGAAAGATAGCTCATGGGTTGAAGCAATGCAGGAAGAACTGCAACAATTCCAGAAGCTTGGTGTCTGGAAACTCGTAGAGAAACCTGCTGGATACAAGAAGATTGGTACCCGTTGGGTGTTTAAATGCAAAAGGGATGACCGTGGAATTGTTATCCGAAACAAAGCAAGGCTAGTCGTTCAAGGTTTTCGTCAGATAGAAGGGATCGACTACAACGAAGTGTATGCACCTGTTGCACGTCTGGAAGCAATTCGGATTTTTCTGGCTTATGCCTCATTCAAAGGTTTCAAGGTATACCAGATGGACGTGAAAAGTGCATTCTTACATGGTGTGGTGGAAAAAGAGGTGTACGTCGAACAGCCTCCAGGTTTTGAAGATCCTATCCATCCCGATCGGGTTTGGTTGCTCAACAAAGCTCTCTATGGTCTTCATCAAGCACCGCGAGCTTGGTACGCAACCTTATCTAATTATCTGCTGGAGAATGGATTTCGCAGAGGTCTAATCGACTGTACTCTTTTCATCAAACAACAAGATGGAGATCTTCTACTGGTTCAGGTATACGTTGATGATATTATATTTGGGTCTACTAATGATGTTTTGTGTAGGGATTTCGAGCGTGTGATGCAGGATAAATTCGAGATGAGTGCTATGGGGGAAATGACTTTCTTTTTGGGCCTACAAGTACAACAAACAGAGTCTGGGATATTCATCCATCAGACTAAATATGTTGGTGACATCTTGAGCCGGTTCCAGATGTCTGATGCAACGCCCATCGGTACCCCATTGCCACAAAATCACGGAATTACTCCAGACTTGAAGGGACAAGATACTAGCCCCTCATACTACCGCGCGATGATTGGATCCCTTATGTACCTCACAGCATCAAGACCAGATATAATGTACCCAACGTGCCTGCTTGCCAGATATCAAGTGAACCCGAAGGCCTCACATCTTGCAGCTGTAAAAAGGATTTTTCGTTATTTGAAGGGTTACCCTGACACCGGTCTGTGGTACCCTAGGGATAATAACTTTGACTTGATCGCATTCAGTGATTCTGATTTTGGCGGATGCAAAATCGACGGCAAATCCACAACGGCTGGATGTCAGTTTTTGGGAAATCGCCTAGTCACATGGCAGTGTAAGAAGCAGACGTGCGTCGCTACATCAACATGCGAAGCTGAATACATTGCTGCCTCAAGTTGTTGCTCCCAAGTCCTATGGATCCAACAACAAATGCGTGACTACGGTTTTGAATTCCTAACTACTCCTATTTACGTTGATAATTCTGCTGCATTACAGATCACTAAAAATCCTGTGCAGCATTCAAAGACTAAGCACATCGACATTAAGTATCACTTCATACGTGATTGCTTTGAGAAAAGGCTAATTGATGTTGCTTATGTCCACACCGATGACCAACGTGCCGACCTTTTTACCAAAGCATTTGACAAATCAAGATTTGACTATTTATTACTGGTAAACGGCATTAAGGTCAAGCAAGAGTAAACCAACATCGGAAAATCATTTTTGTAAATACCTTTGTGTTTTAAATTTGTCTTAGTTTATTGATTTTAGGGGGAGTAAATCCAAAATTTGAAAATCCAAAAACATTGAAAAATTTCAAAAACACAAAAACAATAGAAAAACAAAAATGAGTTTCCTGGCGAGAAAAAGAGAAAATGATAGTACATCAGTGGTCTGTCCAAACCTTTTTAAACTGAAATGCAAAATGAAAAACGATAAGCAGCTCTATATAAGATGTATCGGTAGGCTCACAATCATTTTAAAGTGTGCAGGGTGATATAAACTTAAATCGACTGAAGACTGGGTGGGAACCATTCATTGGCATATGGTCTTAGTACCGAAATTTCGTTTGAGAGATTGCCGAGGTTCTGAGATATTCGGTCTTTATGCTGCTTATCATCTGGGTATCATGGTTGTATCTTTTACCGAAAAATAACGGGGACGCAAGTCTAGATCTTCCATGATACTATACATACGTGTACATATTGCATACGACCTCAATAAGTGATCAACAATCACATGTCCAAACAAAATAAGTGATAATATATCACATTTATCCGGGAGTCAAGTTCGTCTCTCTGCTGTACGAAAGTACTGACCTGTTCACGGACTTGCTCCTGTGCCCTCATGCATCGAAAATCAAGTTCCTCATCAATAAGTGATTATATCACATAGGGCTTGTTTTCAAATCAAAATAAGTGAGAATCTCACATCATATACGGTCAAACAGATGATAATCGGTATACTCACCGGTAAGATGAACCCTCGTGCATACCTTGATACGGGAATGTGTCGTGATGTGGATGAACACCGGTCGGTAAGTATAAATCATACCTTAACGTATCCCCTCGCCATGATTACATCTGATAAGTTGAGCTTAAGTGGACAACAATATCGATAATCGGTATAGGATGCTTATCTTAATATTAACTAATTGAACAACAAGAGCGTTTTGGCATGACCGTACACTGATATGATTCTCTTACCCTCGAAACTCGCAAAAAGAATGCCTGTATATATTTATTTAATGCTTTCAGTTTTCGCATCTTTGTATATATTTATTTACTCCTTTCTGTCCTTACATTTGAAATATTCAAAAATGCCAAAAAGATTTTATTTCTATTTTATTTTCGATCGTACGATGTTGGAGCTCGAGTCTTCGTTACCTGAAACCTGAACGAAAACCGAAAACGACTAAATCTTCATAAACGGTCGAAATTTGCAAAGTGTTGAAAGTTAAAATTTGAAATGGATAAAGTATTTTAAACTTTCAAACTGTCGGACGGTGTTTGCTTAAACAATGGTCACATGTGTGTTGTTTGCTTATGATATTCCAAGCGGTTGTTCTCATTACGCGTTTAGATTTCTTGCATGTGCAGATTCTAAAGGCAAGGAGAACATGGTCGATGACAAGTTTCGGAATGAAGACACGACGTGAAGGCACTCAAATGATGAAGATGATCGAGTTGCCGCTGACCATCATCAACACCACAAGGATCTCACTTCATAAAGATCAAGACTTTCACGAGCATAACTCAAAGGGGAGCTTATGTTAAGGGGGAGTTTGTCAACACACTTCCTACATGAAAACGGGGAGTTTGTTGGTACACTTTCTGCTTTCAAGACGTGAAGACTTTGAAGATCCTCCGACATTGAAGACTTGAATAGAAGTCAAAGACTTGAAGACACGAGAACTTACAAGAATGAAGATCGAGACAAAGCTACAGCCAGACAAAGCTACAGCCAAGGGGGAGTTTGTTGGTGCACTTATGTCTGCACTTTGTCTGTATTCGGTCACGATGTAAAACGATGTCTTTGTAGTCATGTAAGTTTGACCAAGTCAACCATCCTCCTGGTTTGACTTGGCCAAACAGTCAACATTATGTTTGTAAGATGTTGGGTCGAAGGATGTGCCATCGAAGGATTGCCTATATCCTTCGATGACATGCTCGAAAGATAACCTTCGATAGATGGACCACGAAAGATCCCATCTTTCGTGGTACATGTTGATCATTCGAGCTGTTCCTGGTCGAAAGATGATCTTTCGACCGGTCTGCATGATCCTTCGACCGGACCATGCTGGTTTGGGTATAAATACCCATGTGTTGTGTTCATTTCAGAAGGACAATAGAGAACACTTAGAGCAGAGAACACACACACACACTAGAGAGAGTTTACAGGACTGATTTGTAAACATTGAGCTGTAACCGGACCTTTCATACGTTTAATACAAGTGGTGTTAATCGTTGAGTCTTGTGTGTTGATTATTTGCGTGTTCTATCTCGGTTTGCTATCTCGGTTGGATTCCGCACAACCGGGTTGGTTTGTACACAAGGATTAGGCGACTAGATCCTCCCCTAGCCGGACCTACAGCCTATATTGTTATTGGTTTTGGGGTGTGTCCTAAAACTAGTGATCCTAAGATCGTCAAGCTTTCACGTTTTTTCGATAGCGAGGCCGAGGCTAAGGCTGAGGTTTTCACATTAAGCTCTGGGGCTTGGAGAAGTGTACCGATGAATATTCCGTTTAAATCATTGCAGTTCTGGAATTCACAGGTTGTTATAGATGGGGTTATTCATTGGCTTACTTATGAGAAAATTACATATGAACTTAGGTTTTATTCATTTGATTTGGCAAGTGAAAAATTTGGAGAAGCTGTAGACCTTCCTTATAACTTAGCAGACTATAGAAGGCAGTACCGTATATCTAAGATCAACGATTCTCTTGTTGTGCTTAGTCATCACTGTGTTGTTACTAATTTAACACCGAAACCATTCTGTGACGTATGCATGATGTTGAAAAATGGTGTTTCAAAACCCTCCTTTACAAAACGATTCACTGTTAACGGCGTTGAGGTTAATAGTATGATTGGATTTAGGAAGAATGGCCAACCAATAGTGGATCGGACGAAGACGGGTGGATATGATGGTGAACTAGAAGTTTATAAACTCTGCTCGGAACGCATCAACGGTCTTGGGATTTATGGGCCGGCCTTTAAGATGAGCTCCTACAAAGAGTCACTACTTTTGCTTAATCATTTTGATTCTATCATTCACTCATAGATGATGAATCTACTTTTTAAATCCTAGTTTTCTTATTTTTGTACTGTTCAATTTTTTTTTATAGCTTTTAGTTTAGCTTCCATCAGACTTAATGGTAGCTTTTTTATCATCATCTAATTGAAAACATGATCCTAGTTTAAGTTTAAATCTGGCTTGATTTATAATCTCATAAGCAAAATCAGATGGTTGCTCCTTAAGGTTATGGTTCGTCCAATTCAGCTATTGATCCAACCAACATGTAGGAATAGCAATAATAAACCATTAAAACTACCACAATATAAATTAAGCCAAGCCGAGCCGAGCCAGACCAAGCTCAGGCTCGGCTTGATTATAAACAAAGCCGGCTCGGTTTGGCTCGGATTTGAAACCGAGCTAAAAATCTTAGCTCAAGCTCGGGTTGGTTTTTAATCGAGCCGGCTCGGCTCGATTAGGCTCGAATTTAAAAATAAATATTAATACAGCTTCAAAATTTAATAGTTTAAGATATGGATCAATAGTTCAAAAAGAGATACTGAAAATAAGTTCAACCTATTATATTACAAGCCAAATTTAAGCTCAACCATATACAAAATAAGTTTCAAATCTCAGCGAAATACAATATAAGTTTATTAACATCCAATTCAACTTCCTAACATGTCATAAATATCAACTTCCAAACATGTCATAGATATCTAACTATCTAAGTGCACTTCTAGAGCTTCCAGATAGTTTACAACACACTACAAATCTGTCCATCTTGAACCTTAAAGGTTCGCTTGCTGTGCTTATTTACAATGAGGCTGTCCTGGTTTGTGATGTATGGATCTTGATAAAAACTGGTGATCCAATATCTCGGTTTACAAAAGTATTCACCGTTAGTTTAAAGCGGACAAATGATAGAATAATTGGATTCAGGAAGAATGGTCAAATGATAACGGAGCACTTAAGTACGAGGCATGATACTTTAACAGGAACGACACTTGAAGTTTACGATTCCTACTCGGAACACCACAATTATCTTCCAGTGTCAGGTGTCTGTTTCCTTTGATTCATATATCATGAAGACCTCTTACACAGAATCACTACTTCTGCTTAACCACTCTGATTTGTCATTTTTTGATGAATGATGACCGTATTTCATCATGCTCTATGTTTGTGATAATTGGTGCAGATCTCCAATCCTTTGTTTTGCAAATCCTTGGTCTTTGGCTGAAAGTCGATCTATAGGGTGTTTTTATGCATTTATGATGTGGTGTTTATCTATATGGCTGTACTGACTTCAACCCAGCCACCCGATGGTGTGTATATATATATAGAGAGAGAAAATGTATTGTACAGTTGGCCTTAACGTACAAGCGTACGCGATGAGTATTCCGCACGTTATAAAACCTCAAAAACATAAATCCGCATGTTGGAATTTGTCCGAGTTCATGAACCGCATGTTGGAATTTGTCCGAGTATATCATGATAGGTCTCATGTGTTGGTGTCTCTTTCTCTCTATATAATAAAATATATGTGCGGTGTGCCACTATAGGGGTAGTGAAGAAAGACGTGTCCTTGTACTTGGTTACGTCCATACGTGCAGGGGCGAAATATAGTGGGTGCCCGGGGTGCACCCCCCACCTCAATGTTTCGGTTAGAAGTGTATAGGTTCCGATTATTCGTCCGGAAATTTTAAAATTATATAGGACCCCCCCCCCCCCCCCGATTATTTTTCCTAAATTGTATATCCTAAATATTTATAAACTTTGTATATAAATGATGGGTAGTTTGGTAAATATACACTTTGTTTTATTTGAAACTATTATTATTTGACCACACTTGAATCGAATAGCCAACCCGATCCGAAACATAACGATAGGAAAAAAAATTGGGTCCCATCACTTTACGCCCCTCGAAACTTTTGGTCAAGCTCCGCCACTGCATACGTGTGTGTATCAAGCTTAAGGAGTCTCTTGCTATGCTTGGTTACCATAAAAGAGCCCTGGTTTGCGATATATGTATGATGAGCAATAACTGTGATCCAAAATTCCTGCTTATGAAACGATTTACCGTCACTTCTAAGGCATTTGATGATTCAGTAGGTTATAAAATAATTGGATTTAGGAATAATGGTTAACACACGTATGTAACCATATAATGGTTTTTTAGTAACAACAATTGAAGTTTATTGACCGTGCATGGAACATAGCAATGATCTTGGGATTGATTCGTTCTTCATGATGACCTCCTATGATTTGTTCTTCATGACGACTTCCTACCAGAATCACTACTTCTGCTTAATCATCATGGTTCCATCATTCTTGAGTAAATATCCCATATAAAAAATGATATGGAAAAGTAAAAAACGTGGTGGCATTTTTGTAATTGTTCTACTCGTAAATACCCTACAAGATCAATTGTAGAGTAATTATGATACTCTACAAAATTACCCTACAAGATCATTTGTAAAGTAATTTTGATAAATACCCTATGAGTAAAATAATTACGAAAATATCACCACGTTTTTTTTTTTTTACTTTTCCAATCCATTCGTACGTTTTGTACGATAAAACAATTTGTATTTGATCTTTTTGTCATCATCTTTAATCCTCATTTTTTTTCCTTTATTATTTAAAAACAAAAAAGGATATAAAAACAAAAATAAAAGGTAAGGCCCACTCCTCTGATCATCAAAACCTTTCTTCTTTATTTTGGTGTTGAAGTTCCTCTTTCAGACTAGATTTTTTTTCCGGCATCAAGTCCGGCGATTTTAAATTGATGACGGCTAACAATCTTCTCCATTCTTGTTGTTTCCAAAATATAAATAACCGCCTCACGAGAAAAACGTAACCCCTCTGAATAAGTTTACCGATTGTGTTCTTTAAAATGTTACAAGATTATGCATAATTACAATTTGTGTTCAGTTAATGTACGTGATTAATATTTTAAAAAAACGCACACATGTCATTATCTATCTCTATAGTTATCTTACTCACAAACAATTTTTATTAATTTTTTTCTCTTTATACACACACATCATTTATATAGGAGAAAAATGCTCGGATAGTCCCTGTGGTTTGCTCAATTTTCACCTATAGTCCCTACACTTCTAAAATTACAGCTATAATCCTCAACTTTTGCATATTCATTCTCGGATAGTCCCTAGCGTGGATGGGGGTTAGTTTTTGTTGTTAATTGGGTGTGGAATGACCTAAATACCCTTATTATTAAAAAAAAATATAAAGAGTTAATTGCCCGGATGGTCCCTGTGATTTTACGTTTTTTCACGTTTAGTCCCTACCTTTTGGAAATAGCAGGTATGCTCCCTATGGTTTGTCATTTTGTTACTCGGATAGTCCCCTGTTTACTCAGGGGACTATCCGAGTAACAAAATGCAAACCATAGGGAGCATACATGCTATTTCCAAACTAACTGACATCTACTCAAGGGACTATCCGAGTAACAAAATAACAAACCATAGGGAGCATATCTGCTATTTTCAAAAGGTGGGGACTAAACCTGAAAAAAAACGTGAAACCACAGGGACCATCTGAGCAATTTACTCAAATATAAATGAAAACATTAAAATAAAAAGAATTAATATATAATTCAGGTGGGGCCATGTTTTTTATTTAAAACTTAAAACAACGGTACACCCTCTTCTCCATAACCACATAAATCCCTTGCAAATCCACACTCGGCCATGTGAAAACCACAACCATTTAAGCCCCTCTTTCTTTGCAAAATAAACACTTTGGTATTACTCATTGGAAACAAGCGCCTCACAACCGGACTCATCGGAAACCACCGCCCTCACCATCTCAAAATCTCACCCTGTTCCCACCTTCATTCCCCCACTTCAATTCGAGTTCGAATCAAGACCACCCGCTTGAATTAAGCAAATTCCCTTCATATTCAAGGTAAATATCAAGAGAAATTCGTTTTACCATTCATTCCGGGATCCTGACATTGTTAGCCGCCGGTGATTCGTTTTTCCGACAAAATGTTAGATATTTTAGTGTAATCGAGATTGACTTGGTGATCAAAGCGAATAATGATACACATCAAGCAAATTAGGAGGTGCGGGAGTGCACGCTTGTTTAAGTTATTATAATTCAAAGTGTACGGGCGGAGGCCGTACTCTACGGGGGTTCTAAGGGGGCAACGCCCCCGGGAGCAGGGTCCAAGGGGCAGAGCCCCTGGCTGTAAAATGCCTTAGAAAATAAAATTTATGAAAATTCGTCCTAAATTTTCAGACAAAAAAATTAAGACAATTTTAATGCAATTTGATTAAATTCGAACATAACTGCCAGAGGCAGTTATCTGCAAAAACACCCCTAAATTCCCATACAGTTTTCTGATCAGCCTTCTTCCTGGTTCACAAAAATTCGCAGACAAAGACAACATACCCTGGTTCTATTCTCGAAATCAGAGTTGTATCCGATTGAATTATTCGGGTGAACCACCGAAATAATTTGATCTGAGAATGACATCACGCCTCTCTGATCATCCGGCAATCTGATATTTCCCAACACAAAGAAGATCAGATTTGATGTAAACATGAGTCAAAGATCATCGTGTTATAGTTCAGAACTGATGTAAACATGTGGAGGTGTGAAGGTGGCGGCGGTTGGGATTTGAGGGTGGTGGTGTGGAGGTGGTTTGGTTGTGTAGAGCAGAACGAGAAAGAGAGAAGAAAAGGACAGAGGGGTGGATAGGTGGGTAAAAGGCTTAGCTTATTTATTATTAAAGGCATTTTAATCATTTCACTCCTCATTTAACTGAGACTATCCGAGAACGAATGTGCAAAAGTTAGGGACTATAGCTGTAATTTTAGAAGTGTAGGGACTATAAGTGAAAACGGAGCAAACCACATGGACTATCCGGTTATTTTTTCTCTTTTTATAGAGATGAATAGTCACACTCTGAATATACTCAGTGATTCATTCTCTAAAACTTATCTCTAAAACAAGAATAGGATGTGAATGCACCAACTAAAAATTATTTTATGTGTAGGACCGGTTTTGACACCGTTCGATTGCGTAACGAACGTTTCACGTGCGGAATCCGTGAACGAACGTGACCGAACACACGATAACGTACTACTAACGTGATTCCATTGCTAAATTTGACATGTACGGTACAAGAATCACAAATATACAACTTTCTCTCTCTACTTTCTCTCTCTAGAAAGTCTTCTCCTCCAAGTCTCCTCCTAAACTCTTTCAAAAACTAACTAAACTAGTGACATAATCCCCTATTTATATGGTCAAGGCTATTTAATGAAAGTTCACACTAATTACAAGTTTGCCACCTTGCCATTTCTAACTAAATATGACATTATGCGCTTGATTCCTTCCGGCTTTTCACTACAACTCGGATTGACGAAGGCGATAGACATTAAATGCATCAACAATCTCCCCCTTGGATATTGCCGTAGTCAATCTCGTAGTGAAACTCATAGCGGCTTGTCTTTCTCTCTCTCTAAGACTCGAACAAAGATATAGTCGACAGACAACTGCACTAACAAACTCCCCCTTGGATGTTGACGGAATCTTTAGTGAGAGTCTTCAAATACTCTTGCTCGAACAGAATCCCGGTGGATCTGTCTTCAGCTTTCGTTGCTCTTTTTCTTCAGAATCTTCAGGCTCCCCCTTTCGTCAAGCTTTCGTGCTTTTGGGATCGACGCCTTGCTTTCCGTAGCGACAGAATCAGAAACCTACACATCTCAACCTCTCGTAAGAAAATAATTTGACTCTAAAAGAATTTTCTCAAAAATTTCTCAAACACATAACATACAGTATTGTAATTCAAATTAATGAATCATCTAAACATTTGAGGATTATCTTCCAACTTCTCATCATCTTAACCAAACCAATTGTTCATCTTGTTTAGCCTTTGAGATTTTGAATATCAGCTTTCCAACATCAGTTGTCGAAAATCTTTTTGGATTTTTCAAAAATTAGGCTAAAACACACTAAAATTCTTTTGGATTTTTGATAAGAGAAATGTAATACAGAAATGAAATATGTACAAACATATTTTTGTGAGTTTGCGAAAAAGGATCATATCAGTTTTTGAGACATATCACAAGCACCGTTAAGCTTTTAATCGTTTTAAGTTCTAAACGATTCACGTTGATTGACGATATAATTGTCCTCTTAAGCTCAATCTAAAAACTTTCGACATGCTTACCGATACGTTAAGGTATATTAAGATAGCACTAAATTCTTATGGACCCCACGATCTCAGCATATCCCCTCATCATGCAATACACTGACTCAAGTAATGCCTTTAAACTTTTATCGACTGTGATTTGTGCGAAAACAAAGCAGAATGTTTAAACATTAACAATCAGGTCGATACTTCCGTATACGCAGAGAAAGTCCAATGTTTAAACAAAATAAGAAAATAAAAATAAGTTGAAGTTGTTTAGGCTTTAACCACCAGGTCGATACTCCCGTATACGCAGAGGAGGTCCAAAGCTTAAACGAAACACCAAAGAAAATAAAGCAGAACGTTTAGGCAACAACATCCAGGTCGATACTCACGTATACGCAGAGGATGTCCGATGCTTAAACAAAATAAAGAAATAAGACAAGTTTAAATCTTTGCAAAAAGAAATGCACAATCACAGTGATTTTTCAGCAAAGTTGTGAAAGTTCACAAACTTAACCAGTTTTATGTCTTTCGACAATCAGCGATTACTGAGTAGGCACACAATCAAGAAGGACAAAACTAAGTACTATGCTTTCGACCATGTTTCCCACTAGAACTAGGCTTTTTCATTTAAGTTTGTATCGTTCTCGCAAATCTACTAGTCTAGCTGAGCCTATCGTCACATCTTTAGTGAGACCGTTTATCACATTTGACATTTCATTTCTTTAGCATGCTGTGATAGTCCAACTGATTTACTATCATTTCCTCTTGTTTCAACAAAACTCATTTTGATTTTTTCAATGTTTTTAGCATTTTCAAATTTTCAAATGTTTTTGGATTTTCTAAAATTCTTACTCCCCCTAAAATGCAAACACATTTTAGGAAATTTGAAAATAAACTATACAGAAAGTGACAACTGATATCAAATCACCTCAATTCGCCATCCACTAGGCATAAACAATCAGAACTTCCCCTGACAACAAACTATTTTCCCATTATGATTTCAAAACACTTAAGTTTATTTTAATCAAAATGGTTTTTCCGGAAAATTAGTTTTGTGTGACGTTTCACAAACATGGGGATCTTTCATCACTTTGTTTTCTTCAATCACTTGTAAAATTTAACATTTCCGATTTAAACAACAAAAACCACTTGTAGAAAATCAAGTACAACTTAATGTCCCTGATTTACCACTTGAAAGTCGAAATCACTTTCGTGAATTTCTCAAGAAATGTGCCGATTCATGTTCCACGCTTACCAACCTGGGAACTCCGGCAAGTCAGGTTTTTCATTTAAACAGTTTCACCCAAGCCTGACGGTCCTTGGGTGCTTTTGAATTCTCGTTCAACAATGGTGGAAAATTTCCATCATCCATTGTTAAACCAGAATTCTCTACTTTTACCTCATCAACTGGCTCCTCTGGCTTTGATGAACTAGAATCATTGCCTGAACGTGGCTTGTCTGGCTTTGATGAGCCAGATTCATCGCCGACATGTGGCTCATCTGACTTTGACAAGTCAGATTCATTGCCAGGAAGTGAAAATCTCACTTTCTTTGATTTGTTAATCATTTGATTAACCACTTTTTCTTTCTTTACTCTCTCCTCTGTCCTCAGATTTGTATCTGATGAACTCGTTTTGCTTGACTTTGCAGTTGAGGAAAACAATTCATCAGAACTCTTATTTTTACCAACAGATAAACCCGAGGACAAAATCTTCTCCAGATATTCTCTGGCCTTCTTCCTCTTCTTTCGCAGTTTGTCTTTTTGCCCTTGTGAAAGCTTCACTTTCTTTTCTTGAACTTTAGGTTCTTGAACCTTCTGTTCTTTGACATTCTGTTCTGAAACTTTCAGTTCCTTGGGCTTGACAGTGACTGGTTTCTTTGCCAATTTCTGAGAATTAACCTTCAATCTTTCACTTGATTTCCTTGGGCAATCTCTGGCAATATGTCCTTTGATTTGGCAGTTATAGCATCTCCTTGTCTCAAATCTCTGTCTCTGGCAGTTAACAGCAATGTGTCCTTGATAGCCGCATCTGTAACACACTCTGTTATCGTACCCATCACCATTTTCATACCAAACGCTCAGATCAAAGCACTGTTTGGCTTGGTGATACTCTTTCCTCTTCTTGATTGTTGAATTTGTCTTTTGAGCACTGTGGTCTGACCTGCACCACTTATTACCAACTTTTTGTGAGTTTTGATTTTCAAATTTTTTTGGTTTTTTATCATGATTGGATGATTGAACTGATGAGCTTTTATTTTCTTTTTGAAGATTTTTCAGCTTTTTATCCTTTTGTTTTTGTTCCACATTCTTCTTTACAGGTTTTTGCGTTGAGCATTCACCTTTCTCAGTAGAATGTAGAACGGTTTCTTGAAATATTTCATTTAATTTTAAAAATATTTTTCTTTTCTCAATTTCATCATCAGTTTTCTCATCACAATCTTCAACTTTGACTTTGTCAAAGTTTGTGACATTGTCACTTATTGGAACAGAATTGATCGGTTCTGGACACACATATGGTGCAAAAGTCACAAAACCTTTCAACTTATTTTCTAATTCAGCAATTTTATTCCGATTACTTTCAGCTTCTTTTTCAAGCTGAATGATTTTAGCAAGATGAGAATTTATTGCAATTTGTTTTTCAAGATTATCATTACCAAAAATATCTTTCTCATCTTCTAAAATCTTTATTTGACTTTTAAAATCTTTTTCAATTTTTAATTTTTCATTTTCAAAACTTTTTTTTTTTCTTTCAAAATTTTGTTTTCCAATGTCAAACTGTCCAAATCCTTTAACAGTTTGACATTGTCTGATTCAAATTTATCACATTTTGAACACTTCTTTGTCATCTTTCCAGCTTCAGCTTTCTTCTCAACTTTGATAGCTGAAATGTCTTTAACCTGCTCTTCTTCCTCTTGAACAATTTTCTTAGATTCGAATTTTTCATCAACAGACTTCATTTTTCCAATCTTTTGGAGTTCAAGCTCTTTAGCTTCAATCTCTTCAATGAACAAGCTTAAATTCACGTCTAAATATATCTTCCTCAAATCTAACAAATACGTTCCCCACATATCACCTGGTAAAACATTTGCCAACTTGTCAACCCATTGCTCATTAGTCTTGGTTATCTTCAATCTCTCCATCTCCAAAACTAAATGGCAATATCGTTCAATCAATTCTTTTGTAGACTCTCCCTTGATACTCGTAAAACTATCAAATTTCTTCTTTGCAATATCTGCTGGACTCTGAACACGATACGACTCACAATCCATGTTTCGGTATCAAAAGATTCACAATTACGAATTTTCAATCAATAATGAAATTCGGACAAACAAACGATTATTCGATTGAATATCAAAGATTTAGCGACAACGGATCGAGTGGAGATTTGCTCGTGCGAGTATCCGATACTTGACAAACCACGTTTCACCTTGCAAAGCAACCAAATAGAACTCGTGTGAACTGAGAACTGACTTAGATAGTGTAAACAGCAACTTTCCAAATCCGAGTGAAAACAAGACTTGCAAACTTACACCTCGTGCGGATTGATTACACAAATTACAAAAACAATCTAAATCCCTAAGTCACTAAAACACCACTTTCAGATTGGGCCTCACATGTAAATCCGACAACTATGATTGGGCCGTTCTATTCATGACTCTCTCATTGGATCAACATTAAAGTGGACTGACACTTCAAGACTTGATCAAATAATGTGATTTGGCCTTCACTTTTTCGTATATTGGGTCACTTTTTAATGATGATTAACACCAGCCGACAATAGTGATTCACAACTTCTGATTGGAACTCACAACTATCCACTAAAGCCGACAACAATTCGATTTAAAATCAGTATGTCATGTGTATTCAGATATCAATTCACAATTACCAAACAGTTGGCTTTTAATAACCGACAAAATCTCGTGAGCTTTTAATGATCAACAACCACTTGTTACAATTTACATGTGCCGACAACTCACATGTCAAAACATCATATAATGTTCCAACAAATCACACTTGCTGTAAATGTCAGCTGATTGGGCCAAACAATCCACGAAACCGACAATTTTATGATGTAATTTCTAATTGGGCCGCTGTTCACTAAGCCGACAACATCAGATATACAATATTCAATTCTATCCTTAGTGGGTCGGTGCACAGATGATTCACATGTAAATCATTTCAGCTGACAATTATTCAGAATTCACGTGAAGACGATGACATAAAAGCGAACCATAAACTGACTTATCAGCGAACCAGAAGATGTCTTATCAGCGAACCTGTATGAGCGGACCTCAACTATTTTGTCACTAAAAGCGGACCAGATAATGTCCGGATGAGCGGACCAGGTATTGTCCGAATGAGCGGACCAGATATTGTCCGGATGAGCGAACCAGCTAGATGTGTTGTTCAAGCGACCGGACGAGCGAACCAGCAACCAAAACTGACATTTTGAGCGAACCAGAATTACTTGTACGTTGGAGCAGACCAGAAACGCGAACCAGCAATATTGACAGCGAAATCGGACTGAAAATCTTCGATTTCTCCTAAACTACTTGGAATTTCGATCTGAAACTTGGTAGGATTTTAGATCAGGTCTATGCGCACAACATATCCAAAAATCAGACGAAACGGACCATGAAAACCCGTTCAATTTGACAAATTTCAGTAAAAAACGTGAAAATATGAAAAATATGAAGAAGTAGATGAAATCGGATCTGAATCGGCTGAAATCTGGTACGAAAACGATGTGTTTGATCAAGCAATCGAGCTCCTAGCTCTGATACCAATTGTAGGACCGGTTTTGACACCGTTCGATTGCGTAACGAACGTTTCACGTGCGGAATCCGTGAACGAACGTGACCGAACACACGATAACGTACTACTAACGTGATTCCATTGCTAAATTTGACATGTACGGTACAAGAATCACAAATATACAACTTTCTCTCTCTACTTTCTCTCTCTAGAAAGTCTTCTCCTCCAAGTCTCCTCCTAAACTCTTTCAAAAACTAACTAAACTAGTGACATAATCCCCTATTTATATGGTCAAGGCTATTTAATGAAAGTTCACACTAATTACAAGTTTGCCACCTTGCCATTTCTAACTAAATATGACATTATGCGCTTGATTCCTTCCGGCTTTTCACTACAACTCGGATTGACGAAGGCGATAGACATTAAATGCATCAACATTATGGAAAGAACAATTTGTATCCTTGTGGTTTAGGGGAGGTATCAACTTGCAACCTTCCTTTTTTTTTTTTTTTGTCGTCTAAGCCCTTGTGCACATTATTTCATTGAAAAGAAATTCTTAATATAACTATTTACCTCCATGAGGAGCTCACAAATTTAGTTTTTGTTGTCTCGTCTCATCCAAAACAAATACACGGGTTGGTAATATATGAGACAATGTATTGCTTATGAACTCGACATATCTTCTGGCATAACAAAACTATGTTAAATACGTCTAACAAAGTGATGAACTCGGGAACTTTTTATATGGGTGTCGCTAAATTTTTTTATAGATGTTTGTCACTCAATTATGGTTTTTTCGGTTTGGTAATCCAGTTCCGGTCGGGTTAAACAATAAAAATAAATCTTGTATGCTTATATCATAGCATTTTTTCAAGAAGATTTCAACAAATGAGCAAATAAAATGAAACTTGTAAAGTCGTATCCTTATCTCGTCTATTCATATTAACCAAAAACCTCAATAAAGACAACACAGATGTAGGAAGACCATTTGAGTAATTAACTCAAATTTGATTATAATCAAGTGATAAGTAAGCGGAACGAAACAAACGAAAGATCAAATTTTATTATTAATTCAAGATGCAAAAGATCATCCATCTCAAAAACTCGTATAGGAACGAGACAAACAAAGGCATGACTAACAGGATTTCAGTTATCTGAGCATAATTTTTACCGCAGGTGATGCGCGTGGAGAAAGATAAAGCATTTTTAAAATCTCTTCATCTTCACCTTTCATCAAACTCACAACATGCGAAAATGCTCACCTTCTTAAGTGCAGGTGACTTGACCAATATAAGCTTCACAAAATCCAACTCATGCTCGGCGTCCATAAATTGTTGAACTTCAAATTCGATCAGATGCTCCAACATAATATCTGAATAATCTTCGAGTGTACAAGAGCCAATTTCATCTTCTCCAAGCCAATCTTCAAAATACATCTACATGAACAAGTATCTTATGTGAGTGTATGTTGACATAAGAATCAAAACAAGTAGAATACAACATATATTCTTGTTCTTTACCACTAGCTCAAGTTTCTCAAGGTTTGGGGAGCTTCTAATCAGAAGAGAAAGAAAAGGTAACCCATATTTGTGAAGGAAGCACACATTATCCAAACACAAGTATTTCAAGTGGACTAATGCTGTTGGGAGCTCTTTCGGAAGTCTCTCCGGAGCAAAACACTCGAACCATAGCCAAACAAAGATTAATGACAATATTAAACAGACCAAAGTCTAAACTCTAAAAGAGTATATACCATGCAGATAAAATTACCTCAACGGTGAAAAACTTAACATAAAGATACTCAATCATCACTGGTAAACACTTGAATAGATCAACAAAGGTGGTATCTCCATTATTAAAGATAACTGAACTCTCAACATCCTGAAAATCATCATCATCATCATCATCATCATACTCAGTAAATCCCACCAATACCGAAGCTAAGGTAGGGTCTGAGGAGGGTAGATGTAGACAGCCTTACCTCTACCCCGTAGGAATAGAGAGGCTGCTTCCAGTGAGACCCCCGGCTCGATTGTAGTTTTGTATCAAGCCTTGGACCTAAGACACATAACACTCAAACAATCGGGACAGAGACTAATTGGTGCATGTACCCCCGTGTCTTTCGGCTATCAACGTCACCACATGATGCATGATTAACCATCCGCCGCTTTTAACGTTATTTTCATGAAATTAGTAAAATAACGTTAAAGTTAGTACCATTTCACTTTTGCCCCCCGAGCGCCCACACATATATACATTATATGTGCACACCGCAAGCTGGGCATTCTCAACATCCTGAAAAAATTACAATAATTTTAGATAAGTTATGGAAGACCATCGGAATTAAATTTTAATTTTTATAAACTTACGAGAGTCTATCTCTTAAGTACAGGACAGCTGGATAAAAGACGCAGAAGCGTTTTCACAGGCGTCCATACATTTCCCACATGTAAGGTTGTAAGGCAACCAAATTCATTGAATGAATGTTTTTCGTAAAGAGCACAACCATGGAGATACAAACTTGTTAATTGGTGTAAAGAGAAGAGATAAATAGGTAACCTATGCCCCTCATCAGCTCCCGCATCAAGGTCAAGTTTTAATATCTTGAGAGTATTTTTCTTCGACAAAAAATGTAATATATGGTCAATCTCAACACACGAGCCATCTACTTCCATATCAAAGGTGAACTCATGTATTGGACCTTCGTGTATAAGCAGAACTTGGTATATAGCATAAAAAAGTTTACGCCTTTCACTTGGTCTGTTACGGTATTGCTCCAGAGCAGCCAGCTCAGACTCATCAGTCCATTTTTGATAAGCAAATCGTCGACAAACGAACCAACCACCAGCAGCGACATAGACGACCAGAAGTTAGGGTTCTGTTCTGTACTTATTTATATTCGTTTTCTAGTTTTAGTGTTTTTATTTATTATTTTTTAATTTAACTGGAAACTAACCTTTATTATATTTTCACTTTATCCCATGGAATGGACCTTACCTCTATCTAGGGTGCTAAATGTGTCGTGTTTAGAGTAAACTTTCGTTTTGCTCTTATGGTTTGGTCGTTTTAATGATTTTGCCCTAAACCTTTAAAAATAGTCATTTTACTCCAATAGTTTACCATGTTTTTTCCATTTTGCTCCCCGACTTTTAACTCAGTTAAATCATTCAACTAAGGGTAGGGGTATTTCAGTAATTTTATATATAAATAATTAATTATATATTATTAATTCTTCCCCACCCCTTTTCCCCAGAACTCTTTTCCATCTTCATACAAGCAACCCTAATTTTCAAACTGAAGCTCCATCAGGATCTAAAGATTTTGCTTCTATTGATTTCAATTTGACCCAAAATTAGGTCAAAATTGACCACCGCTCACTCTGGTCACCGGAATTCTAACTGAATCGTCACCTATCAACAGATCTAGCACGCACACGTAGATGACGTGATTGCAGTTGCATTCACGACGTAATTCCGATTCCGATTAGATTAGGTTTTATATATTCCGTCACCTTCACAGATCAATACTCAATAATTAGATTATTTACCGATCAAATCATGAAATTCAAGTTCAATCGTGTTCAGTTGTTCACTGGATCATTCTCTTAACGAAATCTCAAATTCAATATCAAATCGTTGCAGAATTAAGAGAATTACCAAACACGATCGATGAACAGTTGAATACGTACCTTCAATCGATCTGAACTTCGGTTCCGTTACAAAATTCAGTAGTTACAACAACTTTTGAGACGATTTGCGTGCAGAATTGCGAATCCAGTAACCGTCAATCGGAATGTTCTACTAGTAAAATTAGGGTTTCTTGTATGAAAAGGTTATGGTTCGACGGTGGTGCTCAGTACAATGGTTTCAGTTGGAGCATTCTGGTGGTTACTATGGAATGTAGGTGAAATTGTCTTTTCCCTCCTTTTCTCTCTTAATTCATTTTCCTTCCCCTCCCCTTGTTAAATGAGACTCGGAACAGACCCTTAGGGTTGCTTGTATGAAGATGGAGAAGAGTTCTGGGGAGAAGGGAGAAGAGAAAAGGTGTGGGGAAGAATTAATAATATATAATTAATTACTTATATATAAAATTACTCAAATACTCTTGTCCTTAGTTGAATGATTTAACTGAGTTAAGAGTCAGGAAGTAAAATAGAAAAAACATGGTAAACTATTGGGGTAAAATGGCTATTTTTCAAGGTTTGGGGCAAAACCATTAAAACGACTAAACCATAGAGAGTAAAACGGAAATTTACTCCAAATTTTATATAAGTTACTTAACTACTTAAGTAAGGATAATTTCTTATTTATATACATTTACAATTTTCATCCTTCAAGTATATACCAACTTTCGGTTTGTGTTTTTAAACTATGGTAATTACAAAAGCACATTCTTTATTCCAAACTTACCAACACATTTCATATTTTCCACAAATCGATGTCAACATTTTGTATTAACATGATGTGAAATGACCAAACTACCCCTTAATAATAAAAAACAAAGACTAAAATAAACATACCTCTTCTCTAGTTTTTTTCCATCGTCATTAAAACCTTAGAGTTCTCCCTCTTCCCCCTCTATTCGGCCCGACCAACACCACCAGCCAGACCACCCCGCTGCTTTCTCGCCAAAACCATCAACTCAAAGGAGACGGGTATTGTTGATAAATACAACTCAAAGGAGACGAGTATTGTTGATAAATACGATGCTTCAATTTTACCAGTTGCTTAACAGTTCCATCTTCCATCACCAAACATCTCAAGAGATGCGAAGAACGCTAATGGTGGTTAAATGTGAGCGTCGATGATAGATCGAGAAGACGTGTGGGTTTATGGTGGCGGCTATGGCATATAGGCTCTCTTATTTATTTAAAAGATAGCGAACCAGATACTCAATATGATGATATTCAGAAAACTGAGAGCATAGAAGATGAATTTGTAATAACTTTGTATAAAGAAGCGCATGCTACATGAATATTGTAGATTTTTTTTGTCCATTGATTATGTTACAAGTTGTTCTCTTCAACTTAAATTATAATCATATGCATTCTCATTCTCATTCCCAATCACAACTTCAAGACCCGAAAAGCATAACATTTTAGTTAGTCTTCGTTGAATTAAAGTACTGCATAATAATAATTAACATGATAATGCAACTGGTGAATAATTCTCTAGCAAGTGTGTTGGTGCACTTGTGTCTGTACTTTGTCTGTATTTTGTCTGTATACGAAACGATGTCTTGTTAGTCTTGTAAGTTTGACCAAGTCAACTATCCTCCTAGTTTGACTTGGACAAACAGTCAACATTATGTTTGTTAGTTGCTGGGTCGAAGGATGGTCATCGAAGGATCACTTATATCCTTCGATGATGATGAGCTCGATAGATGGACCTTCGATGGATGGACCACGAAAGATCACATCTTTCGTGGTGCATCTGGATCGTTCGAGCTAATTCTGGTCGATAGATGATCCTTCGATCATCCTATCTGATCCTTCGAACGGACCAGCTGTGTTGGGTATAAATACCCGTGTGTTGTGTTCAGTTCAATAGTTAGACAAGTTAGACATTTCAGACATAGTGAGAGCATTCTGTTCAGAGAACACACACACACGAAAGATAGAGAGAGTTTATAGAATACATCTGTAAACCTTGTGCTTGTAACCGAACCTTTCATACGTTTAATACAAGTGGTGTTAATCGTTGAATATTGCGTGTTGTGTTTATCATTGTGCTTGTTCTATCCCGGTTTGCATGCTAGCTTGGATTCCGCACTCGCTAGTGTGTTAGACATAACAAGGAATAGGTTAAACCTCAACCTCCGAGGGACCTACAAGTGGTATCAGAGCCGTGGCTCTTTTCCTTGTTAAAAACCGGGTTTTTACAAGACTTTGGAGTGTTTTTGCTCAAAAACTCACTTGGTTTTGAACTCGTTTTTTACTGTTTTTCTCACCTTTCCAGTTGTTAAAACGTGTTCTATATTAACCGGGAGTGTTACATGTCGGGTTGGGTAACTTAAAAACTCGTGTTTGAGGTGTTTGGTGATTTCCGGTCAAAATTCCGGCTTCTCCGGTGACCGGTTTTCTGGATAAGCTTATTATATTTTATGTTTCAAATCATGTTTTTGGCAGAAAGCATGGTCTGACCATATCTTCCGCAGAAAGTTTCTACCAACCCATCACCTTTTTCACCAACCTGTCGTACTTTGTCAACTGTGTCAGACCGTTCGAAAGATATCCTTCGAACTCGAAAGTCCATCTTTCGATCAGTGGAGGTTCGATAGATCAATCATCATTCGAACCAAGGAATCATTTCGAAAGACCATCTTTCGATCAGTGGAGGTTCGATAGATCATCATCCTTCGAACCAAGGAATCATTTCGAAGCATACATCTTTCGGTCTACAGTTCTTTTTCGAAAGACCAGGATCCTTCGATAGGGGAGTCTTTCGAAAACTATTGTTCGAAACTCAACAGTGATCTTTCGAACACTGTTGATCCTTCGAACAAGCTTTGATCTTTCGATCCTTAGTCTGTTTATGTTTAACAGTTTATGTTTCTTGTCATCCTTCGAACAGATCCTTCGGCTGGTGTAATATTATTATTTTTCTTGATCAAAAATGAATTCGATGTGGGGTGTTCCGGTAAATGCCGAGATGTATTTTGGTACTCCAGCTCCGGATTCGGGTTCGCAAGCTAATGCTACATCTACCGGTCAATGGGCTTTCGTATCAAATCAAGCTCCAAGTGTTCAAAGTATTTTGCTAAGCGAAAGTGAAACAGGAAGTTTGAATAGACCTCCAAAGTTGATGCATTTAAGTGAATATCCGGGATGGTTTGACAGATTTCATACATATGTCCTTGGTCAAAATACAGAACTGTGGTTGCGCTTCATCACAGATTTTGATCAAACGATAGAGGTTGCCGCTTCATCTGCTGCTACGTTTGCTGATCTTACGGAAGATCAGAAGAAGGTCTATGACTTAGAAAAGAAAGCATATGCCATTCTTACTCAGGCGTTAAGCAAAGACATTTATCATCAATTTGTCAGTTTCAAGACAACGAAGCAGTTGTGGGACGCATTGAAGATAAGGGGCATAGGAAATGAAGCAACACGGCAATTAAGAAAAGATCTGCTAAAGAAAGAGTTTGATGGTTTTGTTTGTATGCAGAATGAATCCCTAGGAGATTTGACAAGTCGATTTACTCATTTGCTGACTGAATTGGCAAATACTGGGGTTGTAACAACTTCAGCAGAGATAGTGAAGAAGTTTGCAGATGCACTGCCACCTCAATGGAGTAATTTCTTAGAAATCATGAAGTACAATGGCACTTTGGAGACAACTAGCTTCAGTGATTTTGCTCAACTCCTGGAAAACAAGAATCAGGAAGAAACTCTCAAGGCAAAAAGAGTTGCAGTGCCACAAAATCCTGAAATTTATTATGGAGCTTCTAGCACTTCTACAAAACCTTCTTCACACGCTCCAATTCAAACAGCATTTGTGTCTAGCACGAGCTTGTATGGCACTCCTCCTCCAACAACAGATATGTTTGGAAATCCGCTCAATCCAGCACCTCAACCAGCACCACAACAGCAACAGCAAATCAGAACAACTGATATGTTCGGGAATCCACTTCCTCCTCAACAGCAAGCGTGTTATGGAAGCACATCATCTGCTGGTCAGCAATCAAAGCCAAATACAGTACGGCTCGACACCTCAAGCTTGTCTAAAGTCAGTGTGGAAGTAGCAAAGGAACACATGGAGCTGCTAAACACTGTGGTGAGCGCATACTGTGGATTAGTGGAAGGTCAGATTGGTAATATTAATCTGACACAAGAAGACTATCAGCAGATTGATAAAGAGGAGATGGAGATGATGGACATTAAGTGGGCCTTTGCTAGTGCAGTTAGGCGAGCAAAGGATTTCATGGAAAGAACAGGCAGAACCAGCTTGGAAAGCAAGAAAGACACCAAGTATGGGTTTGATAAACAGGCTGTTAAATGCTTCAACTGTGGTGAACGTGGTCATTTCAAGCGTGAATGTACAAGGCCATCTCAGCATGGGAACCAGAATCCTTTCCGAGGTCAAGGCAACAGGGCAAATCAGAACCAAGGAAGGAACAACGAACGAACACTGGTGCCTGTCAACAACCAGAGTCAAGCAGGACCATCTAATGCCAACCAGGCACTTGTGGTTCAGGTAGATGAAGGTTGTGATTGGTCAATCCAATTGGGAAATGATGCACCTGATGGAACAGCTTGTTTTGCTGAAGTGGTTAATGATCTTAAACACGCCAGTGGTGGAGAATCTTCCACCAATGGTAGTGAATCTTCTGAAGATGAAGACAGCTCCGGTTATAGTGGAAGTTCGGATGAAGAAACCTCGAGCTCAGGTGATGATCATGTGGATGAGACATCAAATGCGTCAATCGATGCAAATATTGATGAGCTGTTGGAAGAAGCTGCAGCAGGAATTCAAAGAAGATCTATTTTGGTGGATCAAGCTGCTTATTCTTCGTCTTCTCTCCATTCAGCCTTTATGGCGAATGTCGACAGTTCATCAAGTCAGGTATGTGTCGATGAACCCACTTCTGTTAGCTGTGATGATTGTGATAGATTGCATGATAGATGTGCTGATTTGGAAGCAAACATGTCTGAGTTGCAAGGCAAACACGATGCTTTACAAGCTAGTTTGTTTGAATTGCAAGACAAACATGTTTCTGTGAATGATAGGTGGTGTGAATTGCAAAGCAAACACGAGGCTTTGCAAGAGAAATATGATGTGACATTTATACACAATCAGAAATTGACAGTTGATCTTTCTAAGTGCACTGAAGCCAACATGTTTTATGAAAACCATGAAAAAGGATTTAAGTCAATGATTGAAACGTTAAAGAAAGATAAAACAGAGTTGACTAAAATGGTTTCCAGAAAACAAACTGACATTAATTTGTATATAACTCGTCTTGAGGTAATGCAAAAAGAAATGGCTTGTGTTAAAACAGAAAGTGAGGCGATCCGACTCAAGTTAGACAGTTATTTGAGTTCTAGCTATGTGTTGGATCACATCATTGATGTACAGAAAGAGAAAAAGGATGTCACATGCATAGGTTATAAGAAATGTCCACCACCCGTGAGGAACAACTTTGATGCACTGCCTGATGAGGAGTATAGAACTCATTTTGAACCCTCTGTTCCTTTGGACGTTGAGGAATTTGCTACAGGACTCGGATACAAGAAAGAAGTATCATCAGAATCGGATGGGTCAGCAGATACAAGTGTGTCTTCTGCTGAACCGAATCAGGATCCTCCAGTTGTGATTGAGGATGCTGATTCTTCTGATGATGAATCTGATGATACTGATTCAGCAAAGTCTGATGCGGTAATCAAAGAAGAGGACATACCTCTTGAGAATCATATTCTATGTGATCCTCCTGCAAAACCCGCTAAGACTGTGGCAATCGAGTCCTCATCTGCACAAGAGTCGGAGAGTGTGGATTTGCTGTACACTCTGGTTGGTGATGATAAAATTTACTCAGACAAAGATTTTCCTATTAAGAATGTTAATCAATCTTTAATAAGTAAAGTCTTTGAAAATTCGACAAGTAAGTTTTTGGGAAAGACAGGACCACATGTTACAGTCACACAGTGTCCTCCCATCCCAAAGGCTGAAGTCAGAAAACAATTTGGAAATAAGAAATTACCAACAGTGCAAACCCAGCAAAATCATACCAAACCCAAAGGTAAGGCACCGACTCAAAGTCAAAAGAAGCCGAATCAGAAGAAGAAGAAGAATGTGAACTTTGTGAAATCGAAGGGAACGGACAAAATTGAAAAGTTTGCAAATCAATCTAACCTAGATTTTGTCCAAAAGGCAACTGTGATGAAAAGGAATGAACCAAGTTGTTCAAAACCTAGTACCTCGGGATCACAAAGTTCATCATCGGCAAGACGACCACATGATACTTCGGGGTTTGTTGAACGAAGATCATGTTTTGAATGTGGAACAATCGGGCATATTGTTCGAAATTGCCCGTATCTTCATAAACAAAAAGGCATAGTTGATGATCCCCGCGGCCCAACTGACCGCAAGTGATCTGTTTCTGTAAAACAAGATCCTCGACTCATAAGAGAAAGGGAAAAGAAACAGAAACGTCAACAGGTCAAGAAAATTGAAAAAGCAATTAAAACCGATGTGGCTCAAAAACAATCTGTTTCTGTCAAACCAAACAATTTAAAAACTTCAGACAATCATGCAGTTAAGTTTTTAAAGAATAACACTGGTATAACAAAACAGACTTGGAAACCAAAAACGGTTACTGGATCAGGGGGACCATCACAATTTCCGAATCATCAAAAGGTGGAAGTCATTGTTGTTGATAAAAATGGAAGACCCAAGACCACAATGGCTTGGGTCCCCATCTCCAACTAATCGATTGAGTTTATGTGCAGGGTGTTCCAGGAGGAACTATCAGTAGTCATTGGATTGTTGATAGTGGGGCATCCAGGCACATGACAGGCGACATGAAGCTTCTCTACGACGTCAAATCTATTAGAGGAGGTTATGTTGCTTTTGCTGGAGATAAGGGCGGATATATTACGGGTGAAGGAATGATTTCCAACGGGGTTGTTAGCTTTGATAAGATAAACTTTGTACAACAACTTGATCACAATCTTCTTAGTGTTTCTCAAATTTGTGACAAGCAGTTCTCAGTACACTTTGATGCTAATGGATGTTATGTGCTGAAACCCGGCTTCAAAATTCCAAAAGAATGGATTCTCTTGTCGGCTCCAAGGATAAATGATCTGTATGTCCTTGATATGAGCCAAGCTATCACAACGTCTGCACAAGCAACTTGTTTCGTTTCCAAAGCCACAGAAAAAGACACAATCTCTTGGCACAGACGAATGGGTCACATTCACTTACGCAAAATGAATCATTTGGTATCAAATGAATTGGTGAATGGTGTTCCTCTTAAAAACTTCCATCTTCAAGACGTCTGTGTTTCGTGCCAGAAAGGAAAACAAACGAAGAAGCGACACCCTACAAAGAAAGTCAACACGGTGGCTGTTCCTCTTGAACGTTTGCACATGGATTTGTTCGGTCCTGTCAAGCACAAAAGCATTAGGAATGATCAATATTGCCTCGTGATTACTGATGATTATTCAAGATTTTCTTGGGTGGCGTTCATGGCACACAAGAGTGAAACCTTCGGTATTATCAAAAACTTGATCATTCAGATTGAGAATCTTTACAACTTGAAGGTTAGGCGGATACGCAGCGACAATGGTACTGAATTCAAAAATCATGCCATGGCGGAGTTTTGCACTTCAAAAGGTATTCTTCACGAATTTAGTGCAGCTTATACTCCTCAACAGAATGGCGTCGCTGAACGTAAGAACCGCACATTGATCGAGACTGCTAGGACTATGTTGGTAGAGTCGCAGCTACCCATTCCATTCTGGACTGAAGCTGTGTCCTCTGCATGCTATACGTTGAACCGAGTCCTTACAGTCAAAAGGCACAACAAGACCTGCTTTGAGCTTATCAACAAACGGAAACCAGACTTGTCCTATCTTGAACCGTTTGGAGCTCCTTGCACAATTATCGATCCTAATGGAAAGTTTGGGGCTAGAGCCATTAAGGGATACTTTCTTGGGTATTCCACCCCAAACTTAAGAGTCTGGAATCTAGAGACTAAAAGGGTTGAGGAATGGTCTGAAGTCAGAGTACAAAGGCACACTTTACCAGTCAGAAATCCTGGTCAGCCTTGGATGTTTGAGTACGATGACTTTTTCAATTATATCAATGTTGAAGCCGTTGAAGAAAGTGCTGCGGCAAGGATGTTTTTCGAGAGTGACAACGCAACTGATTCACCGTTGGTTCGTCCCATTATTGTCAATCAAGAACCATCTTCAGTGAACAACAATGCTCTCGACAATGAGGATTTTCAAGATGCTACCGAATTGAACGAATCTTCAGAGGATGACGAATTTCTAGATGCTGATCAAGAAGCTCCAACAGCAGTTCATGGTATTTCAGAGGGTACACCTCCGGTGGATGTCCCTAGAACAGCTGAAACTTCTGCATCATCCTCTTCGTCAATTCCGGGCCTTGAATTGATTGTTGATCTGAATCTCAACAATCTGGGTACAGATATTCCAGTTCAAGATAATCCAGAGACAAGGATTCACAATACCCATCCTCAACAAAACATCATCGGAAATGTACAGAGTGGCGTTCAAACAAGAAACATGTTGCGAAACAACAACAATGCAGGCTTGTATGCAACTATCCGAGAATCTGGTCAACAAAATGATTGGTCTTTCGCGTGTTATGTCTCACAGGAAGAGCCAAGAACTTGGAAAGAAGCTTTGAAAGATAGCTCATGGGTTGAAGCAATGCAGGAAGAACTGCAACAATTCCAGAAGCTTGGTGTCTGGAAACTCGTAGAGAAACCTGCTGGATACAAGAAGATTGGTACCCGTTGGGTGTTTAAATGCAAGAAGGATGACCGTGGGATTGTTATTCGGAACAAAGCACGATTAGTCGTTCAAGGTTTTCGTCAGATTGAAGGAATCGACTACAACGAAGTCTATGCACCTGTTGCACGTCTAGAAGCAATTCGGATTTTTCTGGCTTATGCCTCATTCAAAGGTTTCAAGGTATACCAGATGGACGTGAAAAGTGCATTCTTACATGGTGTGGTGGAAGAAGAGGTGTACGTCGAACAGCCCCCAGGTTTTGAAGATCCTATCCATCCCGATCGGGTTTGGTTGCTCAACAAAGCTCTCTATGGTCTTCATCAAGCACCGCGAGCTTGGTACGCAACCTTATCTAATTATCTGCTGGAGAACGGTTTTCGCAGAGGTCTTATCGACTGCACTCTTTTCATCAAAGAACAAGATGGAGATCTTCTACTGGTACAGGTATACGTTGATGATATTATTTTTGGTTCTACTAATGATGTTTTGTGTAGGGATTTCGAGCGTGTTATGCAGGATAAATTCGAGATGAGTGCTATGGGGGAAATGACCTTCTTTTTGGGCCTACAAGTACAACAAACAGAGTCTGGGATATTCATCCATCAGACTAAATATGTTGGTGACATCTTGAGCCGGTTCCAGATGTCTGATGCAACGCCCATTGGTACCCCATTGCCACAAAATCACGGAATTACTCCAGACTTGAAGGGTCAAGATGTTAGCCCCTCATACTACCGCGCGATGATTGGATCCCTTATGTACCTCACAGCATCAAGACCAGATATAATGTACCCAACGTGCCTGCTTGCCAGATATCAAGTCAACCCGAAGGCCTCACATCTTGCAGCTGTAAAAAGGATTTTTCGTTATTTGAAGGGTTACCCTGACACCGGTCTGTGGTACCCTAGGGATAATAACTTTGACTTAATCGCATTCAGTGATTCTGATTTTGGCGGATGCAAAATCGACGGCAAATCCACAACGGCTGGATGTCAGTTTTTGGGAAATCGCCTAGTCACATGGCAGTGCAAGAAGCAAACGTGCGTCGCTACATCAACATGCGAAGCTGAATACATTGCTGCCTCAAGTTGTTGCTCCCAAGTCCTATGGATCCAACAACAAATGCGTGACTACGGTTTTGAATTCCTAACTACTCCTATTTACGTTGATAATTCTGCTGCATTACAGATCACTAAAAATCCTGTGCAACATTCAAAGACTAAGCACATCGACATTAAGTATCACTTCATACGTGATTGCTTTGAGAAAAGGCTAATCGATGTTGCTTACGTCCACACCGATGACCAACGTGCCGACCTTTTTACCAAAGCATTTGACAAATCAAGATTTGACTTTTTATTATTGGTAAACGGCATTAAGGTCAAGCAAGAGTAATCCACATCGGAAAATCATTTTTGTAAATACCTTTGTGTTTTAATTTTGTCTTAGTTTATTGATTTTAGGGGGAGTAAATCCAAAATTTGAAAAATCCAAAAACATTGAAAAATTTCAAAAACACAAAAACAATAGAAAAACAAAAATGAGTTTCCTGGCGAGCAAAAGAGAAAATGATAGTACATCAGTGGTCTGTCCAAACCTTTTTAAACTGAAATGCAAAATGAAAAACGATAAGCAGCTCTATATAAGATGTATCGGTAGGCTCACAATCATTTTAAAGTGTGCAGGGTGATATAAACTTAAATCGACTGAAGACTGGGTGGGAACCATTCATTGGCATATGGTCTTAGTACCGAAATTTCGATTGAGAGATTGCCGAGGTTCTGAGATATTCGGTCTTTATGCTGCTTATCATCTGGGTATCATGGTTGTTTCTATAAAAGACAAAGTCTAGATCTTCCATGATACTATACATACGTGTACATATTGCATACGACCTCAATAAGTGATCAACAATCACATGTCCAAACAAAATAAGTGATAATATATCACAAATTCTTTCCGGGTGTCAAGTTCGTCTCTCTGCTGTACGAAAGTACTGACCTGTTCACGGACTTGCTCCTGTGCCCTCATGCATCTGAAAACCAAGTTCCTCATAAATAAGTGATTCTATCACATAGGGCTTGTTTTCAAATCAAAATAAGTGAGAATCTCACATCATATACGGTCAAACAGATGATAATCGGTATACTCACCGGTAAGATGAACCCTCGTGCATACCTTGATACGGGAATGTGTCGTGATGTGGATGAACACCGGTCGGTAAGTATAAATCATACCTTAACGTATCCCCTCGCCATGATTACATCTGATAAGTTGAGCTTATGTGGACAACAATACCGATAATCGTTATAGGATGCTTATCTTAATGTTAATTAATTGAACAACAAGAGCGTTTTGGCATGACCGTACACTGATATGATTCTCTTACCCTCGAAACTCGCAAAAAGAATGCCTGTATATATTTATTTAATGCTTTCAGTTTCTGCATGTTTGTATATATTTATTTACTGCTTTCAGTCTTTACTTTTGAAAAATTCAAAATACCAAAAAGATTTTATTTCTATTTTATTTTCGATCGTACGATGTTGGAGCTCAAGTCTTCGTTACCTGAAACCTGATTGAAAAACGAAAACGACTGAATCTTCATAAACGGTCGAAATTTGCAAGTGTTGAAAGTTAAAATTGAAATTGATAAAATACTTTAAACTTTCAAACTGTCGGACGGTGTTTGTTTAAAACAATGGTCACATGTGTGTTGTTTGCTTATGATATTCCAAGCGGTTGTTCTCATTACGCGTTTAGATTTCTTGCATGTGCAGATTCTAAAGGCTAGGAGAACATGGTCGATGACAAGCTTCGGAATGAAGACACGACGTGAAGGCACTCAAATGATGAAGATGATCGAGTTGCCGCTGACCATCATCAACACCACAAGGATCTCACTTCATAAAGATAAAGACTTTCACGAGCATAACTCAAGGGGGAGCTTATGTTAAGGGGGAGTTTGTCAACACACTTCCTACTTGAAACGGGGAGTTTGTTGGTACACTTTCTGCTTTCAAGACGTGAAGACTTTGAAGATCCTCCGACCTTGAAGACGTGAAGAGACGTCAAAGACTTGAAGACACGAAGACCCTACAAGGTTTAAGAACGAGATCGAGACAAAGCTACAGCGACAAAGCTACAGCCAAGGGGGAGTTTGTTGGTGCACTTGTGTCTGTACTTTGTCTGTATTTTGTCTGTATACGAAACGATGTCTTGTTAGTCTTGTAAGTTTGACCAAGTCAACTATCCTCCTAGTTTGACTTGGACAAACAGTCAACATTATGTTTGTTAGTTGCTGGGTCGAAGGATGGTCATCGAAGGATCACTTATATCCTTCGATGATGATGAGCTCGATAGATGGACCTTCGATGGATGGACCACGAAAGATCACATCTTTCGTGGTGCATCTGGATCGTTCGAGCTAATTCTGGTCGATAGATGATCCTTCGATCATCCTATCTGATCCTTCGAACGGACCAGCTGTGTTGGGTATAAATACCCGTGTGTTGTGTTCAGTTCAATAGTTAGACAAGTTAGACATTTCAGACATAGTGAGAGCATTCTGTTCAGAGAACACACACACACGAAAGATAGAGAGAGTTTATAGAATACATCTGTAAACCTTGTGCTTGTAACCGAACCTTTCATACGTTTAATACAAGTGGTGTTAATCGTTGAATATTGCGTGTTGTGTTTATCATTGTGCTTGTTCTATCCCGGTTTGCATGCTAGCTTGGATTCCGCACTCGCTAGTGTGTTAGACATAACAAGGAATAGGTTAAACCTCAACCTCCGAGGGACCTACAAAGTGATAAGTAAGCTGGGCCGGGTTATTATTTCAGTGGTTATGGTAAATTATAATCATATGCATTCTCATTCTCATTCCCAATCACAACTTCAAGACCCGAAAAGCATAACATTTTAACAAATTTAAGACGCAAAAGACCATCCGTCTCAAAACCTCATGTCAAAACAAAACAAATTTATTCATCATGTCACTAGAGTTAACAACAAAGAGCAAGATCACCAAGGGCACGAATGATCAGATTTGTACCGTCCAACGATGATTTCTACGACAGGTGATGCGCATGGGGAGCAAAAAAGGAGTTCTGAATAATCATCAAGTGTAAAAGAGCTCGAATCATCATTTTTAGCAAAAAATAATGTGGGTACACCGTCATCTTCTTTAGTACAGGTGACTTGGCTAATATAAGCCTCACAAAATCCAACTCATTCTCCGAGTCAGTAAAACCTTGAATCTCAAATTCTTTCAAATGCTCCAACGTAATATCTGAATAATCATCAAGTGTAAAAGAGCCCAAATCATCTTCAACGTACATTTCTTCCCACATCTACATGAAGAAGTGTCTTGTGTGAGTGTATGTTGACATAAGAATCAAAACAAGTAGAATACGACATAGATTCTTCTTCTTTACCACTAGTTTAAGTTTCAGTTTCTCCAGATTTGGGGAGCTTCTAATCAGAAGAGCAAGAAAAGGTAACCCATATATGTGAGTAAAGCAAAGAGTATCCACACACAAATATTTCAAGTGGACTAATGATGTCGGGAGCTTTTTCGGAAGTCTCGTTGGAAAAAAATCCTTGAGCCGTAGCCAAAACAAAGATTAGTGATAACTAATAAGCAAACCAAAGGCTAATCAAGTATATATCATGTAGATAAAATTACCTCAAAGCCGAATACCCCAACATAAAGATATTCAATCACTGGTACACACTCGAATAGATCAACAATGGTGGAACCTTCAACATCATAGAGAATTGTCATCCCATGACCCTGCATAAATTACAATATTTAGACAAGTTATGGAAGAGGAAGACCATGGGAATTAAATTTTAATTGTTGTAAACTTACAAGAGCCAATCTCTTAAGTAATGGACAGCTGGATAAAAGTCGGTGAAGCGTTTTCTTATGTGTCCATATGCTACTCAAATATAAGGTTGTAAGGCAACCAAATTCATTGAATGAACGTTTTTGGTAAAGAGCACAACCATGGAGATACAAACTTGTTAATTGGTGTAAAGAGAAGAGAGAAATGGGTAACCTATGCCCCTCATCAGCTCCCGCCTCAAAATCAAGTTTTAATTTCTTGAGAGTATTTTTCTTGGACAAATGAAGTATGATATGGTCAATCTCAACACACGAGGTATCTACTCTCATAGAAAGAGTGAACTCGTGTATTGGACCCTCGTGCATAAGCAGAACTTGGTATATCGCGTAGAAAAACTTACACCTCTTGGCCATATCTTTCCTTTTACTTGGTTTGTTAAGACGTAGCTCAATAGCAGACGGCTTAGGCCCACGAGTCCATTCTTGAAACTGATCCTCAATAAACACAAGTTTAGGGATTTTGATCCAATTGTACCTCCATTCCTTAGAGAGGATGCTTGTTCTTGCTGCCTCTTGAATCGGTAGCAGACATAAGATGGTTTCTATTACGCCTACAGGAAGCTTGCTGATTCTATCCATCTTAGGATATCCTAATTAGCTGCAGAATTTGCTACTGTAAAAATTTGGTTAGTCTACACACAAATCAACAAAATGGAATGGAGCTGAGCCAATTAGGTTAGTGACTGTATCAACGCACACATTTGTTTGAAGTATTGACGCAAATTATACCCAAATACAGTAATGAACAACGTCTTATGATGTTTATGCGAAGTGATCGAATATGAAAAGAAAATACCTGAAATGGGTTATGTTATTTGATAAGCAAACAGGCGAACAACGAACCAGCCGCCACCAGCGACATTGACGAGAAGCATACACGGGTTAGGGTTCAAACACAAGTGGTTCCTGTACTTTGTGTTCGTTTTTGTTTGGGGACTCTGCTTTAATGTGAGTTAATTGCCAGGACATTCCTTGTACATTGCTATTTTTTCACCTTTAGTCCTCGTCTTTTCAAAATAGCATGTATAGTATCCGTGGTTTAATAAACTGTAACTCGGATAGTCCTTGTAATGGATGGGCGTTAAATAATTCAGTTAAGTGGGTGTAAAATTACGAAAATACCTTTGGTCCATCTCTCTCCCTCTTTTTCAGACACATCTCTCTCTACTCTCTCTCTCCTTTAAAAAGCCACCTCCACCACCGCCATCACCACTTTCACCACTGCCACAACCACCCTTGCTATCAATCAAAATCATCCCAAACTCACAACAAACCAGCCGATTTCCACAATTTAATATTATTAGTTTATAGTTACTCTATGGAATTAAGATTAAAATGAAGTATACATGCTTCCCCATGAGCAAAAATGCAATTGCTTCCAAATTGACAATAACCAGGTGGGAGCTCCCACCTGTTACAGAGCCTTGTTCTCCAATACAACGGCCTCACGATTCCACTAGAAATTGTTTTTGCTACCGGTGGTCGTCGTGCTAATGGTAGCGTTGCTGGTGGTCGTGTTGGCAGTGGTGCTAGTGGTGGCGTTGCTAGCGGCAATGGTGTTGCCAATCCTCCTACATTCCCAGTTGCTACCATATTCACCAGATCCAGGAGCCACAACTACTGCCAAACTTTCTCGGGCTTTCGCATTCTTATCGTGAATATGAATGCAGTTATCCCCGAACGGACAGTCCGCTTCGGTGTAAAATTGCTTCTAGTGTCGGAATTTGTAAGACCCGTCGTTCACAAAGCTAGAAGGCCCAAATGTTGAAATTTGAGATGGTTCACTTACCACAGCCACATCCCCACCATAAGTCAAGTTAGAAATAGCCGCATCAGATTGTGGAGGGTGGTTGTGGCAGTGGTGATAGTGGTGGTGGCTGAGTGGTGATGGCGGTGGTGGAGGTGGTTGTGGTTGTGGTGGTGGCTTTTTAAAGGAGAGAGTAGAGTAGAGTAGAGAGATGTGTGTCTGATAGAGTGAGAGTAAAGAGAGAGAGATGGACCAAGGGTATTTTTGTAATTTTACACCCACTTAACTGGATTATTTAACGCCCATCCATTACAAGGACTATCCGAGTAACAATTTGTTAAACCACATAGACTATACATTCTATTTTGAAAAGGTTGGGACTAAAGGTGAAAAAATGAAAAACTACAGGAGCTATCCGGGCAATTAACTCGCTTTAATGTTTTTACTAGGTTAGAACCCCGTGTATTACACGGGTTGAATAAATATAATATTATATACTAAGTAATAAAATAGTTACATCTTCTAAAAACTCGTGTATTGCACGATTTGAATAAACACATGTCTTACACGAATAATGTAATCTGTTAAAACATTTAGTCATCAAGATGTGTTTTCTAACAAAAGGAACTTTGAGGTACTATTTACTTATTGTAACATTTCACTTTATTTTTTATTAGGTTAGAGAGTTGTGTATTACATAGTTTATAACATTTTACTTTGTTTTTTATTTATTATTAGGTTAGAAACTTACGTATTACCTGATGTTGGATAATCAGTAGAAAAAAAGAAAAGAAATATTTTAGTAAAAAATATTAAATATACAAGAGATAAGCTGGATATTATGATTTAATATTATTATTTCATTGGAGTGTAAAACGGGATAATGAGATCCTTTATTAGAAATAAGATTCTAAATATACCATGTATAAAAATATATATGTTCTACATGTATTGAATAAATCCTTTTAATGAAACAGTTGATTAAAATAAATATTTTTATTTTAATATGTGATTATTAGTTATCCTTATCCTTATCATCAAAATATACAAACAATTAAAACAACCAATTAAATAAAATATTTATCTTTACAAATTTTTAAAACACTAATATTTTTTTTTAGATTTTAATAATTAATATATGACTATAATAATTAATATATTATTATTAGTTATCTTTATCTTAATCATTAAAATCTCTTCTACAAATTTTAAATTTAATATTATCAATAATTGACTTTCCATAATAAATATTTAGAAAAATAATTAAGACTGTCTCATAGAACGCCATGTGTCCCTAACATGGTTTCTTTTATTATATGTATAGATTTGTTATTTTTTAGGGTCAAACTAATCTAATTATATTTTCACTCTTTAGTCTTCACAATTTAAATTCTACATCTTTTGTATAAATTAGGTTATGGTATTGTTTCACACTTGTGTTGGTGGGGTGAAATCAATGTTTTAAAAACCGGTTCAAACCGTCAGTACATAGGGTTGAACCATCCTATATATCCGGTTAAATCGTTTCTGAGCCCAATCCGGTACGGTATAAAAACTGGATTTTAAAACATTGGGTGAAATGTGAAGTTACAGAAAAAAATAAATAAAAGAAAATAGAAAAAAGAGAAAAATGTCCGGATAGCCCATATGGTTTGGAGAAATTTCACTTATAGTACAACCTTGTTCTTTATGGTTTGTACACTCGCTTCTTGGACAGTCTCTAACATATATGAATTAACTAAAATACCCTTACTATTAAAAATACAAATTAAAACACTAAATGATAAATTTAAATAATCATTTTAAACTCAAGTGGCACACCATTAATTAAATGTCACTTAAGTAATAAAAACAATTTAATTAACAAAAGCCTTGTGGGCCCCACCCTCACCTTCGCATTTTATACAACACCACCTACAACCACCTTATCACCACCCACATGCTCCATAACCACCACTTACAACCACCTTGTCACCGTTCGTCTTCACTCTACCACCGAACTCCACAACCACAACTACAACCTTCGCCATCCCCAATCTATCCCACTCGTGACCAACACACACAACCCACAACCACTATTCCTCACTACCTTCACCGGCCAACCACTACGTTTACCACCAATCTCTGCCACCATTGCTCACCTTCTTCTACCCCTAATCTGAACCTACCTCAACAATCTCTCCATCGCATACAATAATAAAATCAAACCAAATCGAACTCCAAACCTACAAATCTGAAATCAAAAGTACTTCGTCGGTCATTCAATTCAGATTTACGTCTCCGAACCAGTCAGATTACAACTCATCGGATGCACCCTCGAATTGGAAACCTAGCTGGTCTCCATCGCTCAGCGTTACCACCACCACCACCACCATTTACGTTGGAGTAGAGTGCTTACGGTGCTGGAGTTCCGGAATTCCGGTTAACAATGGTGTGCTTACGGTGACAACAATGATATTACGTCGTGCGTTTTTTAGTACCTTACACTTGTTAACTTATTTTTTTAAGTTTTGTTTTTTTATAAACGTCCTTTTTTTAATGTAGGTTTAAAAAAGTTTTAAAAATGATTTTTAAAAGAACGGTATAAAATGAATGGTTTAAAAAAACTTGAAAAGACAAACAACTTTAGAAGAATGATTTTAATAAATAACCGGTTTAAAAATGAAGAATTTTAAAAAAGCGATGGATGATTTAAAAAAAAGGTTAAAAACAAATGATTTAAAAAACAATGTTTATAAAAAAACAAACGCCTAATGAAAATAGATATTTATTTGTATATATAAAACATTTGTTTTAAATAATAATCGTGAAAATAACGAAATGATAAAAAGAACTTGAGTAATTGCATTAATAATAAATATTAACAAAACTTTGTAATTATCAAAAGTAGCCCCTAAGGTATATAATTACCTAATTACCCTTACACTTAACTGTAAAAAAAGTAACAAAGTTAGTGTTAGGGACCAAAACCGTTATAAAATGCAACCTCGGGGTCTGTTATGTTAAAAGATTCCTTTTTGGGCTGAATGGGTTAATCTGGCTAAACCATAGGGGCCAAAACAGTAATTTACTCTATTATTTTTAATAGTAAGGGCCTTTTAGTCAATTCATATCCATTTAACACCCAAAACTAACCCTCGTCCATCCTAGGGACTAATCGAGAAACGAGTGTACAAACCGTAGGGAAAACGGCTGTAATTTGAAAAAAGTGGGGACTGTACGTGAAATTTCACCAAAGGGGTTGATCGAAAATTTTCTAAAAAAAAGAGTATGATGTAAATCAACTCGAGAGATGCGAATTACACCAATGGTGGTTGATTGTGAGCATCGGTGATAGATCAAGAAGACGTGTGGATTTTATGGCGCCGGTTATGGTGAATACGCTGTCTCATTTACTTATCAAATATGATGATCCTTGGAAATTGAGAGCATAGAAGCTTGATCGATGATTCATGTAATTACTAAGCTAAATCAAACCAGATTAAAGCTTGGATAAACCCAATTTTGTATTCATCGAATCGAATTTGACTCGGATACTTTGAAACAGAAGATGAATTGTTGTATTGCATAATTTTGCATAAATAAGTGCACGCATGCCACATGAAAATTGTAGGAAGTTTTTTTGTCCATTGGTTTCTGTTACAAGTTATTCTCTTCGACTCACTTGTTAGTTACTCTTCATTGAGTTAAAGTAGTGCATAATAATGTAACTGGTGCTCTAGCAAGTGAAAAGTAAGCTGGTATGGCTTATCATTTCAGTGGCTATGGTAGATAATCATATGCCTTCTTATTCCCAAGTACAGCTTCAAGAGCCGAAAGGCATAACATTTTAACAAATTCAAGATGCATAAGATCATCCGTCTCAAAACTTCATATCAGAACAAAACAAATTTGTTCATATTTCAGTAACGTCAACAAAAAAAACATAACCATCAGATGCATGACTAATTGGAATTATGATCAAATGCATGACAAATTTGATAGAATGAATTTGGGGAAAAGTACTTTCTTCATTGATACGCAACACTGAGTATAATATACAGATTACAAACTAACTTCTAACTAACAACTGTCATTAACCAAACTATAACAAACTACTTAACGGTAAACTAACGGAGCTGTACAAAATACAATGCAAACAACAAAGAAGCCTTGGACCAGGTGGAGAGCTTGGGTGTCACAAAAAGTGGTAAGAAAGTTATGCATCTTATAGCTTTAGCAGTGGTGTGGAGGATATGGGTTGAAAGAAACGAAAAGGCGGTCGCGTCCAGAAACGTGGTGGAAGGGGTTAAAGAACTATCTTTCTTATGGATGTTGGCTAGGTGCAAACAAGATTGCATTAATTAATGAATTTATGTCTTTCTCAAAAAGAAACAAAACTAGAAAAAGAATGAAAACTGAGATTAAAAAAAACAAAGTAGATGCAAGTGGTAATACGTACGGCGGCTATCATCGTGGGCATTTATTGAAAGATAGAATCTGCAGGGTGATTAAGCAGAAGTAAGGATTCTGTGTAGGAGGCCATCTTGAAGAACCAACCATAAATCCCAAGACCATTCTTGTGTTCCAGGCCAGGTTCATAAGCTTCAAGTTCCCCATAACGTACATGCCTCTGCTGCATTATCGGTAGGCCATTCTTCCTAAATCCTATTATACTACGAGTATTAGCCTTAACAGTGAATAGTTTTGTAAAAGAGGCATTTTTCAACATCATCCATACGTCACAAACCGCGTCGTCATCACCTGAAGAGTTATAATCAAGCACAACAAGAGACTGCTTGAGCTTGGACATGCCAAGATTTCTACGGCCTATTAAACAATCAGGAAGGTCTAACTGTCCAAATTCTTCACTTGTCAAATCAAATGAAATAATCCTACGAGAATAGGCATCATCAGCTGTATCAAACACGTCATGAGCAACCCAGTGAATTACTCCATCTATAACTACCGGAGTTTGTGGATATATAACTAATTCTTGACGCAGATTCATTGGTATGCTTCTCCAAGCCCCAGAGCTTAATGTGAAGACCTCAGCCTTGGCCTCGTAACCAACAGGATTCCGTGGAATCATGACAATCTTAGGGACACTAGTTCTTGGACAAACCCCAAAACCAAAAATTTATGTAAGCACTAAAATATTTTATTTTAGTGTTTGGCATAAGAAAAATCCATTCGCCGCGTAATTTGGATCGTTTTTCGCGCTTATGCGCATTCCGTCGTAATTAAGCGAACATCGCGATCATACGACCAAACGAACCAACATCCGGCATATTTTTTAGCATGTTTCATGTCCACAATGTTTAGGCATCATTTTAGGGCCTTAAAGATGGCTTAACGGGCCTTAAGCATGTCGGAAATAGCTCTAAACACCAACAGGGACTGAAACTGCCATTGTTTGAAAGTTGTTTGCAGATCAGACCACCCAGGCGGGGCGCGTAAGACTTGCACATGTCTTACGCGGGCCGCGAGGCCCTCCCAGATCAGCATAATCTGTTTTAACAGTTGTTATACACTCATAAACCACTTACAACTGATATTTCTTGAATCTATGGGCTGGTATTTGAGTGCCCCTAGTATTCAATACCATGTGCCCAAGTGGACGGATGAGATTGAAGCACGTTATTCGACAAACGATCTTAACGGTTCAAGGAAATCTATAAATACCCCTCAAGTTTCCAACTCAAAACCCACACCTTTGAATCTGAAATTGTTCTCTAAGTTGATGTGTTTATCACTTCATACCTGAGAATATTCGGATCAAAACTTCCGTTCTTGGACCCGTTGTAAGTCCTCTTTCGTTCTTTTAGCGTTTTCTGCGTTGACCAGTTTATGGTCAACACGAAGTTTGGTTGAACTTCGCAACGTGAGCGTAATCACGATGGCTATAGTCCCTTGTGACTATGCCTACTGATTACCACGTTGTCTAAGCTCAATGACGAGTCGTAGTTTCGGCCAAAATGCGTATTCTTGCGTATTTTGTAACCAAACTACTTTTAGGTATCAAAACCGTTTGTTTTGATACCAAACTTGTTTTCTAACTTAGATAAGCATGTTTTAACTTGCTTAGCTCGTCACCTTAGGTTTAGTGCTTATGTAGGGTCGTAAGGTAAGCGATCTAAACAATCGCTTATACTTTCAAACCCGACCCGTTTGGTCGATCATTAGGATCCGACCAAATACATTAGGTGACCATAGTTGTATAGGGAATAACCTTCCGAGGTTATACCTTATGGTCACGGCGTTTAGTTGGTTGTATGATAGGTAGTTTATATGCCTTAGGTAAATTACCAAAATGCCCTTTTTACGCTAAAATTCATTTTAAGCATATGTAACATAATTTTTGATATCTAAACTGATTTGGCAATAATATTAGACATGTTAAGGCATATTTTACTTATCATAGGACTAGTTAGGCATTCCGAACGCGTTTTACGCGAACGACGCGTTAAAGTAGCATAAGCTACCTAAACGGGTCGTAAGCACTTAGGTTAGGTTTCATTTTAGTATGTAGGCTTTGTTAAACCATATTACATGAGTTCCCATACTCGTTTGGTTTACGAACCCTCATTCTATCCGATCCTCCGATATAGGTCCGGTTTATTAACATAGCTACCTATATTAGGTGCCGTTTGTTTCCCGTGATCTCTAGCATTGCTTGGTTGTTACTCAAGGACTTCTAGGCAATCTCAAGTGAGTACATAGACCCCTCTTTTACTGTTTTTCAAACGTTTCGGGGTGAAACACATGTGCCTACTTGTTACTTTCGTGCCTTCCTGTTTTCACATCATATACTTGCTATGTTCATTAGTACACTTATAGTACATGATTTACATTACATTTCTGCTATGTATGTTGACTGAGCATGCTAGCACATTGATTTACATAACTTTTCTGCTTTGTATGTTAACTAAGCATACTTAGTACATTGTTTTCATATAACATGTTTACATTTGGTATAACATTTGGTTTGTACAAACGGGACTTATATACGTTCATTAACATTAGCTACGCCGCTCGGTAGTAAGTAGTGGTACCATAGGACTTGACAAATCCCGTTCCTGACATCCTAGGTTTGTTTGGGTGTATGGAACGACTGAATCCGAAAACATTTCTTTTGATAACCTTGACTTAGGGTTATCCGTCTGTCTCAAGGCTTGAATGTATGCGTTAACTTACCACATAAGTGTTTGTATCAATAAAACATGCATTTACTTTGCAAAACATAACTTTGATATATTCCAAATACTTTGTTTTGTACATTTTTACATTTGGTTTATGTAACAACACATTACTTACCATACATAACATTTGTTACACATTACTTGACTACATTTGAACTTTTAACATTTGATATGGTTTATACAAGGACTTTCGACAATTGGTTTAAACGTAGACTTTATACATTGGTGGTTTGTTTAAGTGACTTAAGTAACGAGATGTGAGTAGTATGATACAAGCATGGTGGATACGCCGCTGGTACTTCCTATATATAAGTGCTTGTATTATACTACATATCATAGCGTTATTTAAATCATTCAATTTGGATTTATACATAGCAACATGTTATTCACAAGACTTTGGTTTACAAAACAGTTAGTTTATACAACTCATTTTACTTGGTTATTCATTTAACCATATATATTATTCTTTCATTTATACATATCATCTGATCTTATCGCTTTTCAAAGGATTTACAAAACAAAATAATTTACAAGGTTCATGACTAAATTTTATTAAACATTTTCTTAAAACTAAGTCATGAATCCTATTTTCACAAAACCTATGTATCTCACAGGAATTTTTATGATGACGTACCTATTTTCACATGTGTTTTCAGGAGCTGTTGCATAGGATGGTCGAGACATACTTAGGCGGACCTGTGCCTTAGTGACTTAAAATGAAGCAAGAACTAGTTAATTTATGTTATGTACTCTTTGTTTCTTGTTTTAAGACAATGTAACTCTCTTGTTTGATAAATAAAACGTAACTTTAATTTCCATGGTTGTGAAACAATTAATTCTGTTACAACACTCCCCGACGTTTCCGCCACGATTTGATGTTTTACGTGGTCGGGGTGTGACAATGTTCACTCGATCTTGAGTAAGTCTGACCAAACACACCAATCTGTGAGAGCAACCTAGCATTATCACCATGCTAACAGTTGGAGAAACACTAGGAGCAAACGTGTGGTTGGGAAAGCTGATATCATCATCAACAACCGAAACATATCGTACCTCGGAATCTACTTTGTCTTTGCAGGCTATCAGTAGATGAGCCTGGTTCATGCGGCTGTTGTGATGAGTGATAAACTCAGGGCTATCGATCAGAGACTTCCATTCTTTTGAAACGGACCGGAACCTAATCAATGATTTCACAGGAAGAACTCTTTTGATGATTTCCTCCTAGATTTCGAAAGGAATATCGGCTGCTAACATTTTGATAATTTGGGAATGGGATGGATGGTTAATATTGTTTTAGGTTTTTATAATGTGCATGGAACCAGGAAGATTCGTAGGGTATCTGCATATGTATAAGATTCGTCCCTGGGCCCACAAGACACCTTTTAATGATGAGGAGCTGGTCAATAAAACCCCATTAAACAGGCCCAATAGTTAAACCCAAAGGATATTAGTTTAATACACCATTACCTACAAATACACTACATCAACAAAGTTAAAATTAACGTAAATGAAAAAGAAACGATAGAAACTTGGTCGGTTTTGGTGCGCTCGTTATAGCAAAGAAAAAAGTTAAAGATTATGTTCAAAAGAGTATCGGCGTGTTCGTTAAAAAATATTAAACTAAAAAAAAACTTTTTCCAGACTCGTTATAGCAAGTAAAAAAGAAAAATAAAAAAAAACATGTCTAAAACGGTATTAACGTGTTCGTTAAAAAAAACTATTTAGGGGTAGAAACGTAATTTGATTAAAGTAAAAGGAAAAAAAACAATAATTAAACTATATGAGTCGTAAATGAAAAAAGTTTACACTAAATGACGAAATAGAATAAAGGACAAAAAAATTGATGAACTTATAAAACATGCATTAGATATTGTACAACACTATTTATCTTATCTTCGTTAATATTATATATAATATATAATAAGAAAAGTTACCATGAAGTCTGATGGAAGCAAAACTAAAGCTACAAAAAAAAAGAACAATACAAAACTAAGAAAACTAGGATTTTAAAAAAGTAAAGTGTGGATGAATGACCCGGCCGTAGTGTGAGAATTGAAAATAGTTACTACAATGCCCCCCTCTTTCGAACAGAGAACTAAAGTTCAATATTCTTTTGAACCCGATGCCCCAAAATGAACCGGTCCGACCGTTTGAAATCGAACCAAATTACATATTTGGGTTTAAGCCGAATATGAATTGTGCTTTCTACTTTTTATGCATATCTAACTCGCCTTTAAAAGCGTGCATTTATGTTGATGTAGTAATTTGTATATTTTTTTGGGTAAATTACTTTTTGAGTCCCTGTGTTTTAGTGGTTTTAACTAGTTGTGTCCAAAAAGAAAAAGTTTAATGACCTGAGTCCCTATAAGCATTTTTATTAACCATTTGAGTCCTTATCAGTCCAAATTTTAACCTTTTGAGTCCAATTTTTTGGACTCAAATCGTTATAAAATGAACAAAATTGGACTCAAAACGTTATAAAATAAATGGCTAGAGACTCAGGGCGTTAAACTTTTTGCTTTTGAACTCAAGTGGTTAAAACCACTAAAACACAGTGACTCAAAAACTAATTTACTCTATTTTTTTAATGAAAAGTATCATAATTTACATCAAGATAGTTGGTAAACGGGCAACAAGCTGCGCCGCTACTCCTTTTTAATAGCAAAACTAAGTCTTTTAAAAACTACGTCCATAGATCTCGGGGTCATAACATTACTATGCATGACCCTTTGAACTCGACTAAGTAGGTCCACAGACTCTGGCGCCAGAAAACCAAAAGTATCAAAAGCAAATGGGATAAACACGTGCTGGTTGTCAAGGCACGCTTTCTCATGCTTGATCACTTTACCCGAAACAGCCTTTAAAGCAGTCTGACCCACTGTGAAAGCACTACTCCCTAAGCCCACAAGCGGGGAAATCCATGTTAAATCCACACAGGCGTGTTTTCCCCCTACCCATCCAAAGACCAGAATGTCGGCTGGTCGAAGGGTAGATCTCCCTTCCAACGGGTTTGTTAAGAAATTAACGGGTCTGTTAAGAAATTACCACACATTGCAAAGTAAGATGAAATAGAAAAAAAAAACGAAGCTCACATTTCCAAACTATAAATTTCCAACAAAGTTGTGCTATATTTTGTTGTAATGTAGGCGGCCTTGGGAGTTTTTTCATATTTTTTTTGCATTTTTTCACTTTTAACCCTAAGATTTTAATCTCTTACATTTTACCCCTTTGACTTTTTTACTTTTACCAATAAGCTTTTCATCTTTTACAATTCAACCCCTAACACTTTTTTGTTTTCAACTTTGGTCCCCCATACTTTTCATCTTTCATAAGTTTTTCGTTTTAAGTTTCGTTATAAATTTTTCGAGTCAACACGTCACATGTGTCTAGGATTCAACGTTTTTTTGTATGTTTTTTCCCATTTGACAGGCAGTCGCAACACGTCTATTTTTCTTCATTTGACAATTTCGTCGCAACACGCATGTCCTGGATCGACTTAGTTATTTTTTTCTATGTTTTACATTTATGTCTAATTTTTTTGAATTAACACGCTGCAACGGGCGTGCGCGATTCAACGATTTTACGGTTGTTTTTTGTTCCGTATTATTTTTTACTTTTTTATTTATTTTATTTTTACAAGCTCCTCTGATGTTGGTGGTTATTGGCAGTGCTGTGGCATTAGTGCTACTTGGCACAATTTTACGAACATATTTAACCTATGAAGTTTTTTACTAATAACTTGTTTCGAGTTTACAACTATATCTCTTTTACTTAAGAAAAACTAATTTTTATGTGCATATTTTTATGTGCGTGTCGATATAAATTCGATTTGCTCTACGTTTCGACGTAAACTTTTTATGGCAACAATTAAGCAGTATGAGGTCTGAACTATTAAGAGACAGTATAATGATTAACCGTTCAGAGACAAATGTCTGAACAATTCAGATTAGAGGTCATAACCATTGAGACTCGGTATAATAATTAATCATTCAGATGCAAATGTCGGAACCATTCAGATGCAAATATCTGAACCATTCAGATGCAAATGTCTGAAACATTCAGACATTTACTCAGGAAAGAAACAGTATGAACCATTCAGATGTAAATTTCTGAATCATTAAGTGTTGAACTAGTAAGAGGTCTGAACAATTCAGACCCTCATTAAGAGGTAAACAAACAGACCCTTAATTATTAACTAGTCCCTGCCCGCTGAATTTGTAAGCCCCGGCCGCAACGCGGCGGGGTCTTACATCTAGTTTATAAAGAAAACAAACTGGCAAATTGTATTTATGAAGGTCATATGAGCTTTAACAAACTGACAAATTGTATTTTGTTTGTATTGAACATATCCGGATTGACACTAATTATAAAATATAATCTGCTTTCTTAAAACAACACGAAAATTAATTAAGTTCAAATAGAATGTGATGTCTACATAGGTAATAAACCCGAAGCCTTTTTGAATGCTTGAAACCTTATCCATCATGAACATTGGCTGCAAACAACAATTTTAGCTTATAGTTGACTTCTAATTACATAACTATGAAAATTAGAGGTGAGTTGGGCAGTGGTGCTTAACACTTTTGGGTGGGTTCACCCAAAACGCTTGTCCAAAATTAACAGCCATTCCAGCGATAGTTGGGTGGTAAAGGCTCTTGCCTCTTGAAGAAAAGACCAGGGTTCAAATCCTGGCATGGAGTGTAATTTAGTATTTATTGGTGTAGTTTAGGAGTAGGAGTAATGTAACCTTTGCCATGAAAAAAAAAAAACTAATTAACAAACTAGCATTTAAAGTTACTTGGTAATAAAAGTTCCATCTTTATAAAAAAAGACAGAGAACAATACAAAAATAAGAAAACTAAGGTATAAAAAGTAGATTCATCATCCATCACTGAATGACAGAATCAGAATGATTAAGCAAAAGTAGTGATTCTGTGAAGGAGGTCATCATGAAGGCCGACCCATAAATCCAAAGATCGTTGATGCGTTTCGAGCAGGGTTCATAAACTTCTAGTTCACCATCAAATCCACACGTCTTCGAATGATCCATTATCGGTTGGCCATTCTTCCTAAATCCAATCATACTATCAACCTCAACATTTGTAAGAGTGAATAGCTTTGTAAAAGAGGGTTGTGAAACACCATTTTTCAACATCATCCATACGTTACAATCGCGAAATCCGTTCAGTGTCGGTGTTAGCACAATAAGAGACTCGTTGATCTTAGATATATTGTACATACAAATATTTCTATAGTTAAATGCTAAGATACAATGGACCTTGGATCATGGATGAGTCCAGATTAGAAGTGCACATTTCGGTTAATTTTAGTAACAGGTTTTGACGGTTATTTTCTGCTTTGTGCTTTAACTGGTTATTGCTTTTACTTGATATTTTTTGTTAATTAACGGGTTAATTTCAAGTTTTTATCATTTTTTTTTCGTTTTTTCCCAGTTAAGGTTAACCGGTACATCGTTTAAAAACCGGTTATTTCTAAAGAAATCCCTAACATATTACCACTCTACGGTTAAAAATAACTATTAATCGGTTATTCCTCGAGTGGTTATTAACTGGTTACGGTTATTTTGTGCACATCTAGTCCAAATATGATCTAGGTAGGGTCCACTCCAGTTTGCTTAAAGTTTGTTTAAGGTTCGACTTGTTTATTATGAAATTATCTATGTATAATATAATATAATCAGTATATATAAAGGTGTCAATATATCAGGTAACACATGACAAATTCACTCCTTAAGGAAGAAATACACAGAAGAACTAGAAGATACATTTTTCTTAGAAAACAAATTTGTGTTGAGATTTACCATTTCTACATACCATAAGACTCGAGCACAAAACTATTCAAGATAACAAAGCTACTAGTGTTTTGGCATAATGAAATGGGATTAATGATTTACTCATTATAACTTAGCATAAATGGTAAAAAGACTATGTATCTAGTTTGTGTGTACTTATATTTTTGTAACAGCTGAACTGATTAACAAAGAATCCAGTATTTTTGTCAACAATGTGAGCATATCAATTGCTAAAACCACAAAGGAATCATTACAAATTGCATTTCAAGACTAATTTTGCATTGTCGATAAGCGAAGCTGGGGCTTAGGCTCATTTACTAAACAAGCTTGTTTTAAGTTCGGGCTCGAGCTCGTTTAAGCTCGCCTCGTTTCAAGTTGAGCTCGAGTACCTCGGCTGGTTTGCACCCCTATAATAAACCAGCCAACATAAGCAACCTATACCATCATCTTGGTGTTGATGTTGTATAAAAAACCCACTTAATAAGGAGCATGTAAATGGCCTGCAAATGTGTGAGGAGTGAACCTCCCTTCAAGACCTACTGAGCTTTGATACACACCCATTTTTTTTTACTTTTTTGATTCAAGACTCATCTTGCGACCCACCCTTTAAGCCCAGCAAATGAGAATCCATTTATAGAGATGATGCTATTCTTCTGCACCGAGAAAATAGAGCCAACTAACCAACAACACATATAAACACAGCAGCCCAACCCCCACCCTAAACCATCCAAAAATAGAAGCAGATACGAATGAATCCCACAAAACAAAACACACACCACGCAAAGGAAAACACCCGAAAAAGAAACAGATTTATACTGCTAGAAAATGACAAACACATCCACAAAGGCTCCCCATATTAAAACTCACACACATCAGCTGAATAGCGGTATAGATTCCAGCCGAAACACACCCACACCAAAATACGGTAAATATATATTAAATGGGTCAAAATATATCAATCTAAATTAAAACAAGTAAAACATGTCAGATTATAGTAAATAAATGTTAAACGGGTCAAAAATTCGACAAGTATGTGTTATATTGAGTTCGAAGTTGACTTCAGAATTGATGATGATACGAGTCATGAGAACAATTACAAGAATACTAGCTAACAGAACCACACAAAATAATGATCAGCCCTGCAATTGTTTTATGGTGACTGCAGTTTGAGAACACAGATAACCTGAAGGAGCCACCATCTGTTTTTGCTTTTGAGATTATAAATCAAGTAGGATTTAAACATATACTAGGAGCATGTTTTCAGTTAGATGATAATAAGAAAAGTTACCATTAAGTCTGATGGGAGCTAAACTAAAAGCTATAAAAACCAGAATAGAACAGTACCAAAAAAAGAAAACTAGGATTTAAAAGTAGATTCATCATCTATGAGTAAATGATAGAATCAGAATGATTAAGCAAAAGTAGTGACTCTTTGTAGGAGGTCATCATAAAGGCCGACCCATAAATCCCAAGGCCGTTGATGCGTTCCGAGCAGAGTTCATAAACTTCTAGTTCACCATCATATCCACCCGTCTTCGTCCGATCCATTATCGGTTGGCCATTCTTCCTAAATCCAATCATACTATTAACCCCAACGTCGTTAACAGTGAATAGTTTTGTAAAGGACGGTTTTGGAACACCATTTTTCAACATCATCCATACGTCACAAAATGGTTTCGGTGTTAAATTAGTAACAATACAGTGATGACTAAGCACCACAAGAGAATCGTTGATCTTAGACATATCGTACAGCCTTCCAGTCCCAGAGCGACCTGCTAAGTTATAAGGAAAGTCTATTGCTTCTCCAAATTCTTCACTTGCCAAATCAAATGAATAAAACCTAAGTTTATATGTAATATTATCATAAGCGAGCCAATAAATAACCCCATCTATAACCACCTGTGTATTCCGGAACTGCAACGATTTAAACTTAAACGGCTTATTCATTGGTAAGCTTCTCCAAGCCCCAGAGCTTAATGTGAAAACCTCAGCCGTGGCCTCGGCCTCGCTGTTGACAAAACGTGAAATCTTGACGATCTTAGGGTCGCTAGTTTTAGGACACACCCCAAAACCAATAACAATATCGGCTCGATCCGGTATCTCTATACCAACAGATTTCCCAATTAGTGGATTCCAAACAACAACCAGTTTCTTTCGGTTCACTCGATCTCGGGTGTATCCAAGCAAACACACCAATCCGTGAGAGCAATCGAGCGTGAGTGGACGCACAAACAGCTTAACGGTTGGAGGAACAACAGGGGAAAACTTTTGGTGGGGGAAGTTATCATCATCAACAACTGAAACATATTTGTCCTCGGGTAAACATGCATCCGCAGAAACAACTCTGTGCCCAGTACCTCCTGTTATGTACCTTACCAGTAGATGTTGCGGCTGAGTGTTGTTGTTGAGGGTGTGATGAGTGATGAATTCAGAGCTATCGATCAGAGACTTCCATTGCTTTGAAACGGATCTGAACCGAAGCAAAGATTTGACAGGGAGAACCCGTTTGATGATTTCTGCTTGGAGTTCGAACGGAATGTTGTCCGACATTTTTGGACTGGATTTTGATGTTTAGGGTTTCAACATTCTGGAAGCGTTGAAGGGAAGAATTGAAATATGAGTTTAGGGTTGTTGGGCTTCATTTTTACAATGGGCCTTAGATCATGGATGACTCCAGATTAGAAGTGCACATTTCGGTTCATTTTAGTAACAGGTTTAGACGGTTATTTTCTGATTTGTGCTTTAAGACCAAGCGTAATGGGGCGTTTTTTTTAAAAAAAATTGCCCGAAAACGCCCTAAAACGCCCAACCCCCCATTACAGGGGGCGTTTTCCGGCGTGATTTTCGAAAAAAATTGGGTCCGGCGTTTTAAAAATAACGCTTAATCGTGTGGGGCCACCAAAATTCGACCGTTTTCAAACGGTAATATTCTTTTATTTTTTTTTTTAATTTAAAATAATTCCCACTATATATATTTACCCCACATTCACACCATTTTTTATACAAAAACTCACCATCTCTCCCACTTTCTTCTAACTTTTATAAAAAAAAACCCACTTTCTTCTAATTTTTATACAATCATGCATCCATACCGCCCTCCTTTCGTGCACTCTTCTTTAGCACGTGTGGTCAAGGCGAACATCGGGACAAAGACTCCATTTCTAGCAAATGGACCGACATCAACAACAAGTGTCATGGGTTTCAAGAAGTCTTCCAACGTAACTACGATAATCGGCCGAGCGGTGAAGGTGACGTGTGGGTTTTAACGAAGACTTTGGAGGAGTTCGAGAGGACAAAAGGCCCTTTCACGTACTACAAGTGTTGGGAGCTACTTCGAAAAAGTCCGAAGTGGGCGGTAGTTAACCCAATGACGTCTAGTAGTAGACGTCGGGCTAAAAGGTCAAAAACATCATCCTCCGTTGACCCGTCAACTCCGACATCGGATGCCCGCAATGTTGATTTAAATGAGGCGGTGGACGTTGACGAGGGAATTCAAGAAGAGTTGGTCCGACCCCCCGGTAGAAGAAAGGGAACCGAAAAAAAAACGGTCGAGTCGTCTTCCGATCTCGAGTTAAAGGATGATTTCGAGGAGATGAACCGTCGTCTCCAAGACATTCGCGACCTCGGCTACAAACGTTGGGAGATTATGCAAGAACGAGTGGCCGAAACCAAAAAGTTTAACGAGATGCAAGAGGCGAGGCAAATGGAAAAGGACATTGAGTTTTTGTCCAAATCGATCGACCACCTCCAAGGCGACGCGTTGATCCTTGCGCAAATGCGTCAACAAAAAATTCGACAAAAATATGGACTCTAGATCATGTTATTTTTTTTAACTTTATTTTTTCTGTTTTTTTTTTTATTTTCTGTTTTTTTATTTTTCTGTTTTTTTTTCTGTTTTTCTTTTTTTTTTTCTGTTTTTTTTTTCAGTTTTTTTTTATTTTTATTTCAAGTAATGTAATTTTATTTTTAAATTAATGAAGTTTTTTTATGTTTTAAATTAAAAAAAATAATTGTGAAATGATTGAATGGGGCATTATGGGGCATTATACCCACTACACCACTTTTGCTATAATGCCCCCTTGCTGACTAGGACGCCACGTGTCGTATAATGCCCCATGGTGGGGGCATTATAACCTTCTACCACTACACATGGTCTAACGGATTTGTGCTGGTTATAGCTTTAATTTGTTATTTTTGGTTAATTCACTGGTTATTTTCAAGTTTTTATCATTTTTTTTTGTTTTTTCCGGGTTAAGGTTAACCGGTACATCGTTTAAAAACCGGTTATTTCTAAAGAAATCCCTAACAGGTTACCAATCTACGGTTAAAAATAACTACTAATCGGTTATTCCTTGAGTGATTATTATCTGGTTACGGTTATTTTGTGCACGTCTAGTCCAAATATGATATAGGTAGGGTCCACTCCAGTTTGCTTAAAGTTTGTTTAAGGTTCGACTTGTTTATTATGAAATTATCTGTGTATAATATAATCGGTATATATAAAGGTGTCAATATGTGAGTCAACATATGACAAATTCACTCCTTAAGGAAGAAATACACAAAAGAACTAGAAGATACATTTTATGTGTTGAGATTTACCATTTCTACATACCATAAGACTCCAGTACAATTCTATTCAAGATAACAAAGCTACTAGTGTTTTGGCATAATGAAATGGGATTAATGTTTTACACATTATAACTTATAGCATAAATGGTAAAAAGACTATGTATCTAATCTGTATGTACTTATATTATATTTTTGTAACAGCTGAACTGATTAACAAAGAATCCAATATTTTTGTCAGTGAGCATATCAACCGCTAAAACCACAAAGGAATCATTACAAATTGCATTTCAAGACTAATTTTGCATTGTCGATAAGCGAAGCTGGGGCTTGGCCTCGTTTACTAAACGAGCTTGTTTTAATTTCGGGCTCGAGCTCGTTTAAGCTAGGCTCGTTTCGAGTTGAGCTCGAGTACCTCGGCTGGTTTGCACCCCTATAATAAACCAGCCAACGTAAGCAACCTATACCATCATCTTGGTGTTGATGTTGTATAAAAAAAACCCCACTTAATAAGGAGCATTTAAATGGCCTGCAAATGTGTGAGGTGTGAACCTCCCTTCAAGACCTACTGAGCTCATCTTGCGACCCATCCTTTAAGCCCAGCAAATGAGAATCCATTTATAGAGATGATTTTATTGGGTTGTGTCCATACTTTCGACCCCTACTCATGCCAAACCAATGTTTTAAAAACCGGTTTTTAAGTCATACCGGGTTGTGCTCTAAAATGGTTCAACCGGTTGAACCAGGTTGTATTGGGCAGTTGAACTAGGTTATTAGTTAACCCTATTATTGCAAAAAACAATCCAATATTAACTAGGTTTTATGTAACTGATCATAGTTTTGTCTAAAAACAACTATTTTTATTGTAAACTATTAAGCATTTTTAGAATATTTTTATTAGTTATAAACAATATTGCATTGTATGAGGTGAGCAACAATTTCAACAACGAGGCACTAGGTTAATTACCGGAAATATAGAAGATTGATATTACCTTAATATTGTATTTTATTAAAATTAAGAAATCAAATCTTAAGATAATGCAAACTGGTTCAATGGTTTGAACCGGTAGAACCGGATTTACCACCGGTAAATAAGACATACCATATTTAGGTTTTAACGGTCTTTATCGTACCAGACTTGTGTCCGATATCCGGTTTAACTGGTATAACCGGCCGGTTCATACCGGTATTTAAAACATTGTGCCAAACTACAGGTTTTCACTGAAGATTAAATTCTCACCAAACATGCCACTCTAAGGTGCTGTTTGTTTTTGCAGACATAAACTGTCTGCAAGCTGATTTCATCTGTTTTCACGTCTGCAACTGAAGATGTGGTCTGAAGCTCTGCAATCTGAAAATATAAGACTGTTTTTGCAGATAATCCTAAAAACCTGTTCATGTCGAAAACCTGTTCATCATGTGAAATATCTTCCAATAATTCTAAAAACCTTCATCCTCACTTTCAAAAGCAGCAAATCTTCATCACTTTCAAAAGCCGCAAATCATCATCACTTTCAAAAGCAGCAAATCTTCATCCTCATCGGCAACAACAAACCGTCATCATCCACACAGTAACAATTCATCATCAACAACAACCGAACATCAATTTTTCAGAAAAGAAAAATAAAAGAAACGGGGGAGAGTTTTACCGAAATTCATCGGAAACCTAAGAACCCCACCGTCGATGCCGGAGCTTCTGGCCGTCGGCCCGACCGCCCGTCAATGTCTGTCGTCTTTCACACTCTTTATCATAATCGATCACCGGAAAAGCAGAATGGAGAGGAACGACGGTGTGGGTGTGGGTGTGGTGTCGGAGGCGGTGTCCGGCGTGACTGCCGTTAGCCATCGAGAGGGAGAGGCGTATATGATAAGATGAACCTGTGGAAGTTCGATCGGTGATGGTGGGAGCCGGCGATCTGTGGCGGCGGGAGGAAGTGAAGGAGTCGTCTGGGTCTGGGGAGCGTATATGTGAAGATCTGTTGGTTTTTGAAGATATTAGATGTGTGCTTTTTTTAAGCTAATAAAAGCCCCTTTCAGGTCTTCTTTTTTTTTTAAAAAAAACAAACAGTCTTTAACCCCTTATGTCTGCCCGCCCGCAGACATAAGCCCTTTGAAGACACTTTAAGCAAAAACAAACACAACCTAAATGTGACATTTTCACCCTATATTTTAGCCATATGAGCGTGCATGATTTTATCTCCACCACAATCTTCTCAACTGACATATTCTACCCATTGAACTGCTTAACGTTTCCGACCTCCACAAAGCCGCCATAAAAATCACCAGAATGGTTTTGCTAAGCACCCAGGGATTCATATTCGTTTATGACCTTCCCATTTTTGTTTCAAAATTTCTTCGATTAGTTATATGACTAGAAACGAATCATCAATAAATGACAAACAAAGACTAAACAGCCAAAAGTTCATAGAATAATAATGAAAGAATACGAATATTTATAATCACTCAACTATTGTCATTGGAACCATGAAAATAATTCACATCATTTGTATCCCTTGGTTATCAAATTAACATGAACGGTTCACAAAAACAAACCAGTAAACACAGATCCAACTAAACAAAAACAGAAGCTCATCAGAACGTAGGTTTACATAGAACTAACCTTCAAGCAATTAGCATACAACCAAGACACGAAACACAATTATTCATGATGCAAAATCAATTCAATACAACAACCAGATGAGATGAGGTGATTTGAAATCGAATCGTTTCAGACAAATAACCCATATCAAATTATTACCCAAATTAACCCAAAAGTTTGTCTTTGGGTTATATTTGCCACCTCTAGTAATGGGTGTACCTGATACCTGCGGGTATACACGATATACACAACGGGTATAAAGCTAGGTATGAGACACAATTTTAAGATCAAGTATGGGTATTTTGTCATCAATAGTTGTTCTTATGATGGTCAAATGTGCCAAAATATGGTAAATATATATTAGAGTAAATTACAAGTTTTGTCCTTTATGTTTACATCAAATTACAGGCGGTGTCCTTTAGCACAAAATGCGGTATGCACATATAATGTATATATGTGTGGGCGTTCGGGGGGCAAAAGCAAAAGTGCACTAATTTTAACGTTATTTTACTAATTTCGTGAAAATAACGTTAAAAAAGGGGATGGTTAATCATGCATCATGTGGTGGCGTTGATAGCCGAAAGACAAGGGGGTACATGCACCAATTGGCGTTTGTCTCAATTGCTGAGTGTTATGTGCCTTATGTCCAAGGCTTGATGCAAAACCACAATCGAGCCGGGGGTCTCATTGGAAGCAGCCTCTCTATTCCTACGGGGTAGAGGTAAGGCTGTCTACATCCCACCCTCCTCAGACCCTACCTTAGCTTTTGCTATTGGTGGGATATACTGAGTATGATGATGATGATGATGATGTCCTTTAGCACAAAAGTTGACAAATTCTGTACTTAATGTTTCAAAATCTTGCACGTTATGTCCTTTAGACCAAACCCAGTTAAATTTTTTGGTTAAATCAAATTACAAAAGGGTATTTTAGTCTTTTTGCCCATTTATTTAACATTATTTAAAAAATAAAAAAAAACTGTTATTATTATTAATATTATTATAAAAACTCCCCCTCTACCCCCCTCTCTCTCTACCACATGCAACCACAATCACCACTACCCTCCACCATCCCCAAATCAAGAACAGCTGACATCACCACCACCCTCCACCACCATTTCCAAATCGTCTCTAACAACCTCTCCATCTTCACAACCACCTCCATCTCATTCTTTTCCTGCACCCATCTCGGATCTCTTACGCTTCGTATCTCGGATCTCTGCTGTGTACTTTCCCCATGGCCTTCGTCTTACACCTTCGTAGTGTATCTTCAACTCCTCAGCGGACTCTGATTTCTCCGAATTGATCTTCGAGGAAGATTCTTCAGTTCTATTGCTAATGGATTCCGGTAGTGTGAAGTTTATTGAGAAATGAGTTACAGGTTGTTCCTCAGAGGTAAGGTAATCAGAAACTGATAGATCAGATTTGGAATTTGATGTTTCGTAGTCACTGAGAAGGTGTTGTCTAATGAAATCGAGAGCTGATGCTTCATCAAAAGTAGCCATTGGTAGCTAATGGAAGTGGGTTTGACCTAAAGGACATAACGTGCAAGATTTTAGAACATTAAGTACAGAACTTGCCAACTTTTGCACTAAAGGACACCGCCTACAATCTGATGTAAACTTAAAGGACAAAACTTGTAATTTACTCTATATATTAAATGGGTCAAAATATATCAATCTAAATTAAAACGGGTAAAACATGTCAGATTATAGTAAATAAATGTTAAACGGGTCAAAAATTAGACAACTAAAATGAAACGCTTATCGACAAGTATGTGTTATATTGAGTTCGAAGTTGACTTCATAATTGATGATACGAGTCATGAGAACAGTTACAAGAATACTAGTTAACAGAACCACACAAAACAACGATCAGCCCTGCAATTGTTGTATGGTGACTGCAGTTTGAGAACACAGATAACCTGAAGGAGCCACCATCTGTTTTTGCTTATGAGATTATAAATCAAGCAGGATTTAAACATATACTAGAAGCATGTTTTCAGTTAGATGATAATAAAAAAAAAAGTTACCATTGTCTGATGAAAGCTAAACTAAAAACTATAAAAACCAAAATAGAATAGTAAAAAAAAAAAAAAAAAAAAAAAAAAAAAAAAAAACTAGGATTTCAAAGTAGATTCATCATCTATGAGTGAATGATAGAATCAGAATCAGAATGATTAAGCAAAAGTAGTGACTCTTTGTAGGAGGTCATCCTGAAGGCCGACCCATAAATCCCAAGACCATTGATGCGTCCCGAGCAGGGTTCATAAACTTCTAGTCCACCATCATATCCATGCGTCTTCGTCCGATCCATTATCAGTTGGCCATTCTTCCTAAATCCAATCATACTATTAACCACAACGTCATTAATAGTGAATAGTTTTGTAAAGGAGGGTTTTGGAACACCATTTTTCAATATCATCCATACGTCACAAAATGGTTTCTGTGTTAAATTAGTAACAAGACACTTATAACTAAGCACCACAAGAGAATCATTGATCTTAGATATACTGTAATGCATTAAATCGTGGGTACCTAAGTTATTATTAAACTCTACTGGTTCTCCAAATTCTTCACTTGCCAAATCAAATGAATAAAACCTAAATTTATCTGTAATATTATCATAAGTGAGCCAATAAATAACCCCATCTATAACCACCTGTGTATTCGAGAACCGCAACGATTTAGACTTAAACGGCTTATTCATTGGTAAGCTTCTCCAAGCCCCAGAGCTTAATGTGAAAACCTCAGCCTTAGCCCCGGCCTCGCTATCGATAAAACGCGAAATCTTGAGGATCTTAGGGTCGCTAGTTTTAGGACACACCCCAAAACCAATAACAATAAAGGCTTGATCCGGTATCTCTATACCAACAGATTTCCGAATTAGTGGATTCCAAACAACAACCAGTTTCTTTCGGTTCACTCGATCTCGGGTGTATCCAAGCAAACACACCAATCCGTGAGAGCAATCGAGCATGAACGGATGCGCACGAAGTTTAACAGTTGGAGGAACAACAGGGGAAAACTTGTGGTTGGGGAAGTTATCATCATCAACAATTGAAACATATTTATCCTGGCGCAAACATGTTATGTAGCTTACCAGTAGATGTTGCGGCTGAGTGTGGTTGTTGAGGGTGTGATGAGTGATGAATTCAGAGCTATCGATCAGAGATTTCCATTGCTTTGAAACGGATCTGAACCGAAGCAAAGATTTGAAAGGAAGAACCCTTTTGATGATTTCTGCTTGGAGTTCGAACGGAATGTTGTCCGACATTTTTGGTGGACGGATTTTGATTTTAGGGTTTGGAAGGAAGGATTGAAGAAGGGTCTAGGGGGTATGAGTTTTGGGCCGTTGGGCTTCGTACACTATGGGCCGTGGATGATGGGTGAGTCCAAATATGAGATTTGTCTTGTCCAGCTATAGTCTAGAGATGGGCAAATCGGTTTTTTTCTTTTTATACCCGGAATCGGTTCTTAACCGTACCCAATTCTTAAATGAGTGTGAATGGAATCGATTTTTGTAGGAACCGATTCCTGTTCCTACCCGGTTTTAAACCAAAAATACTGGAACCGATGCTAACCGATTCCGGGTAGATTTGTAACTGGTTCCTCATAGGAACCAGTTCCTCCAGGTAACTTTCAGAAAAACCTGCAAACCTGACGGAATCGATTCCAACGGCTATAATGCCGTTAGAAATCGATTTATACCCATTTAAATCGGTTTTCAAGTGTATATATACATATCACTTTCTTACAAACCTTGCTTAAACTCAAAAAATACATAAACCGGTTTCAAGTTACACCTTCTAATCTATATCTTCAAAGCTCGTTATGGCGTGCAACGATGAAGTAGTGATGGTTTTGGAAACCAAAAGAAACCCTCAAGTTTGGAAGCACTTTGATTTGTGCTTAATGAGCGATAGCCGTGAGATGGCAAGGTGCAAAGCTTGCGGCAAGTTCATGAAGGCTACGGTCAACTCGACGCTAAAAAAATACACTGATCATCATTGTGCGGTTACAAAAGCGAAGAAAAGTGAAGCCGGTGAAGCATCCGGAACCGGTGTAATGTTGGATTTCGTGTGTTTTATGTTAATGTAATGTTTAGTGTTATGTAATCGGTTTTAATTTAATGTAATGTAATGTTTGGTTGAAATGAAACGACTAGGAATCGATTCCACCGTCACATTGTCTACAATTTAATGCATCCGGTCTCAGTTAGGTACGGAGGAACCAGTTCCAGGTAGGAACCGGGTACATATCAATTTTTTTTATAAAAAGTGGAATCGGGTAAGAACCTACGGGTTTTTTTTAACCCGGAACCGGTTCTTTGATAAGACGGGTAGAAACTGGAACCAGTTCCATGTCGGGTCTGCCGGGTCAGGTTTGGAACCAGTTATTATGCACATCTCTAGCTATAGAGTAATGTTTGAAATTTGTTTAAGGTGTTGTGTAAACCCTAAACCACTTGCCCCTCCTACCCTAACCCCCATTAATTCCGCAATGTCATGTCATCCACTCGATCCATCAACGACCCTAAACTATCAAACTTGGTGACACCACTATCCTAAACTATCCTCTTCTATTTTTCTGTAAGAAATAAATTAAGTTTCTACATACCATGAGACTCAACCACAGTAATATTCAAGATACATGAGTTGAACTGTTACTGAAGAATAACTAGCATGACGTGACAACGTAACTCTTGATTAGATTTCTAGCAAGTGATAAGCGAGCTGTGTGGGCTTAATTTTCCAATGCTTATAGAAAACAATCATATGCAATCTCATTCCCAATCATGATATTTCCCCTTGCACTAAGACACGACAAGCATAACATTTTAACAAATTTAAGTTGCAAAAGATCACAGTTCTCAAAATCTTGTATCGGTTTGAAACAATGTTGTTCATTTCACTGATAAGTCGACAGAACCACCAAGTGTTGCTACTAATTGGATATTAACTAACTATAATTTTTCTCACAGGTGATGCACATGGGGAACTAAAAAGGATTTTTGAGATCTGCAATTTTTCATCCTTAGCCAACTGATTCCATAGGGATATCTTCACCTTCTTTAGTACAGGTGACTTGGCCAATATAAGTTTCACAAAAACCAACCCATTTTCATAGTTTCTTAAATGTAGGATCTCTAATTCCTTAAGATGCTCTGGCGAAATATCTGAATAATCTTCGAGAGTAGAGGAGCCCATATATGATTCATCAAGCACCTCATCTTCAGTAACCTACATGAAGTGTATTGTGTGAGTTGTTTTTGACATAAAAATAAAAACAAGTAGAATACAACATAGATTTTTGCTATTTACCACTAGCTTAAGTTTTTCGAGGTTTGGGGAGCTTCTAATCAAAAGAACGAAAATAGGTAACGCATATATGTGACAAAAGCATACGCATTCCATACACAAGTATTTCAAGTGGACCAATGTTGTTGGAAGCTTTCTTGGAAGTGGAAGAAAAGACTTGAAGCATAGACAAAATAAAGATTAGTAATAATTAAAAAAATAAAGAGTAAATTACGATTTTGGCCCCTGTGGTTATATCACTTTTACCCTTTTAGTCCAAAAAAGAATTTTTTTAACATCTGAGCCCCCAACGTCTTTTTTTCTAACCCTTTTGGCCCCTAACACTAACCCCATCCATTAAATGTTAGGGTCAAAAGGGTTAGAAAAAAAGACGTTAAGGGCCAAAAGGGTTAGAAAAAAAGACGTTGGAGGCTCAGATGTTAAAAAAAATCTTTTTTTGGGCTAAAAGGGTAAAAGTGATATAACCACAGGGGCCAAAATCGTAATTTACTCAAAATTAAAAGACAAAAGTATAATTAAGCAATAGAATTACCAAAAAGATGAAACACCAAACAGTCAGATATTCAATGCCCCGTAAACACTCGAAGAGATCGGCCATGGTTAAATCTCCACTTTCATCAATAGTTCCACCATCACTATTCTGCAACAATAAAAAAATACAAATACAAATACAATATTCAGCTAATTTGTAAAACAACATGAGAACTGGCATTCAATTTTATTATGAACTTACGATAGTCAATCTCGTAAGTAATGGACAGCTCGATAAAAGACGCAAAAGCGTTTTATCACATGTCCATATTTCTTGCATGTTTAAGGTTGTAAGGCTACCAAATCCAATAGATGATGGTTGATAGTCAAGAACACAACCATTGAGATACAATTCTGTTAACTGATGGAACGAGAAGAGTGATAAGGGTAGCCTATAGCTCCCATTAAAGTCAAGTTTTAATATCTTGACAGTATTTTTCTTTGACAAATGGTGTATTATATGGTCAATCTCAACGCATGAGCCATCTACAGGCATGCAAAGGGTGAACTCATTGATTGGGCCCTCGTGCACTAATAGAACTTGGTATATAGCATAGAAAAGTTTACACCTGTTGGTCATCATTTTCCTCTCACTTGGTCTGTCGAACGTTTGCTCCAAAACAGACAACTCAGCCCCATCAGTCGATACTTCATATGCATCCTCCTCAATAAACACAAGTTTAGGGATTTTGGTCCAATGGTACCTCCATTCCTTAGAGAGGATGCTTGTCCTTGCTGCCTCTTGAATCGGCAGTAAACATAAGATGGTTTCTATTATGCCAGGAGGAAGCTTGCTGATTCTATCCATCTTGTTGGCTGCAAAATTAGCAAACATCCTTATGAGTTTTAAATGAAACATAGCAGTTGTCAATCGATCAAATATGATGGCATAGGAAAAAAAAAAAAAAGAAAAAAAAAAAAAAAAAACTAATGTTAACTTGAGAAAACAAGTACTCGGGGCCGGCCTGTTAGGCTTACCAATCTAGGCACGGGCCTAGGGCCACCAAAAATAAGGGCCTTCAATTTTAGTAAAGTTTTATATATTGTATATGTATCTGGCTCAAATAAAAAGCAAAACTACACCATGTTTTTTAATAAAGTTACACAGATAAAAATTGTGTAGGAAAAAAGGCCCACATTCAAGACCCAGTTTCGAAATTAAACCACAGACATAACTACAGTCTATAGCAACCATCGACCACTCGACCCCGTGAATCAGAGCCAAAAATCCCTAAAATTGAGCCGCGGTCATCGTTCCTACCTCCCATCGCAACCTGCTCTTTCGACTTTCTAGGTTATCGGCTATCACTAACGGTAATTACTCATGGCGTCGGGTCTGTCGGGACTGGAGTAGAATTTATGAGCAAAATTAGGGCTAATTACTAAACGTAGGTTAACTTTAGCAGCTAATTTTTCTATTAAATCTCTATATGTTTTGCAAAAGAGCCTCCACTTCGTAGTTCGCTTAGGGTCTACGAAAACGTTGGAACGTCCCTGCAGGTACTAAACTGGTATAAAAGTTATAATAGCCCTAAAATCTCTCAATGTATAACCAAAATCAGAACCAAGAAGACTACCCTTTAAACTTGGTAAATTATCATAAGCACTCTAATTATTTCTAATCACATTGTCCCTTGAACCCACCAAATGCAACAAATAATATGTAAATCAGGATTGATATATCTCGTAATAATGTAAATCCTTATGATTCGTTCAAGGGTTAAGCAGATTAAATAAAACAAAAACAAAAGAAGAAGGTCAATCTTTTCAGACAAATAATTGTTGAAAATTTGATAAAGTTTATGGTGTTTGATAAGTATACCAACGATGAAGCAGCACCCAACGAACCAGCGTGGACGAGCAGAGGATAAACAGAAATGGGGTTAGGGTTCAAAACTCAAATCAATAATCATACACATTTGGTCCCTGTATTTTTGATATAAGTCGTCGATTGTTTATCTAGTCTTTCTCAAGGAACTTTCTTTTATTTGATTAAAACTACCAATAAGTTGCAGCGCGGGTACATCGTTATGTGACACATTAACCATATGAAAATATTTGTTTTGACGTATCCGATTGAACTCAATGTAACTTGTATAAGCATTGCGATTGAATCAAAATGTAAAGTAAATCGAATTCATATTGTACAATCATAACGTAATATATGTGACCCGACTCATACATAGAAAACATAGCTGGTATGAAGGAAAAATGACATGTGTAATCAAAAGGGATTAATTGGAGCTTTTAATAAATGAGAAGAGTAAATTGTCATTTTAGTCCCTGAGTTTTGTCCAAATTTGTCATTTTAGTCCAAATAGTTTTTTTTTTTTGCCTCTGAGTCCCTGACTTTTCCCTTTTGTTGCCATTTTGATCACATACACTAACTCCATCCAAAAACTCCATCTTTAACCAGGGGTATTTTGGGGATTTTCATTTTAAATGTTTTCAATTGCCATTTTGACCCAATTCCAAAAAATCAAAAAAATTCCAAAAATAAAAAAAATTCCAAAAAATTCTAAAAAATCATAAAAATTCTAAAAAATCCGTTTCCGCGCGAACCGTTTCGAACCCGAACCGTTTCGAGCTGAACCGTTTCGACGCGAACCGTTTCGACCCGTACCGTTCGAAGCCGAACCGTTTTAAGCCGAACCGTTTCAAGTCGTACCGTTTCGAAGCTTAACCGTTTCGACTCGTATCGTTTCGAAGCCGAACCGTTTCAAGCCGAACCGTTTCGACCCGTACCGTTTCGAACCGAACCGCGCCGTATCGAACCGAACCGTTTCGAGCTGTACCGTTTCGACGCGAACCGTGCCGTCTCGAACCGAACCGTTTCGGCGCGAACCGTTTCGGCTCGAAACGGTTCGCGTCGAAACGGTTCGCGTCGAAACGGTTCGCGTCGAAACGGTTCGCGTCGAAACGGTTCGCGTCGAAACGGTTCGGTTCGAAACGGTTCGCGTCGAAACGGTTCAGCTAGAAACGGTTCGGGTCGAAACGGTTCGAAACGGCACGGTTCGATACGGCACGGTTCGGTTCGAAACGGTACGGCTTGAAACGGTTCGGCTTCGAAACGGTACGGGTCGAAAGGGTTCGCGTCGAAACGGTTCAGCTCGAAACGGTACGGGTCGAAACGGTTCGCGTCGAAACGGTTCACGTCGAAACGGTTCGCGTCGAAACGGTACGGGTCGAAACGGTTCGCGTCGAAACGGTTCAGCTCGAAACGGTTCGCGTCGAAACGGTTCAGCTCGAAACGGTTCGGGTTCGAAACGGTTCACGCCGAAACGGATTTTTTGGATTTTTTAGAATTTTTTAGAATTTTTATGATTTTTTAGAATTTTTATTATTTTTTATAATTTTTTGGAATTTTTTTGATTTTTTGGAATTTTTTTGATTTTTTGGAATTGGATCAAAATGGCAATTGAAAACATTTAAAATGAAAATCCCCAAAATACCCCTGGTTAAAGATGGAGTTTTTGGATGAAGTTAGGGTATGTGATCAAAATGGCAACAAAAGGGAAAAGTTAAGGACCCAGAGGCAAAAAAAAAAAAACTATTTGGAGTAAAATCGCAAATTTGGACAAAACTCAGGGACTAAAATGGCAATTTACTCAAAAGGGAAAAAAGAAACCACAATTTGACTCCACTCGATTCGAACCAAAATTTACGAAACATACGTAAAATAAGCATTAAAACATATTATATTTGACATAACTCATTTCCTAAAAAAGTTTACGTCGAAATGTAGAACAACTCGAATTTATACCGAAACGTATATAAAAATATGCACGTAAAAATAGTTTCTTTAAACAAAAACATAATATATTTGATCTGATTTATTTCCGGAAAAAGTTTACGTCGAAACGTAAAGCAAATCATATTTATACCTACAGATACAAAAAATATGCACGTAAAAAAATAGTTTTTAAGTAAAGAAAGTATAGGGGTAAATCGAAACATAATATTAGTAAAAAGTTCAATAGGCTAAAAAGGTTTGTAAAACCGTGCCAAGTAGCACCAATGTCACATCACTGGTAGGAATCCACAACATCGAAAAAACTCTAAATAAAATAGATAAAATAGAAACACAAAAAATAACGTAAAATCATTGAACCACGCATACCCGTTACGATGTGTTGTTACGAAAAAAATAACAGAAATGTAAAACGTAGAAAAAATCATATAACAAAAGTAGAGCAAACACAAAAAATCACATTTTTATGGTTAAAATGAGATAATAACAAGATCAAAATAAATAGGGAAATTAAAAATGGTTTGAAGAAAAGCCATTTAACTTTTGAAATACGTAAGATACATTAGACCCAAAAAATGCACAAAACCTAGTGACAACTTAGTCGCCTAAGCGCCCACAGGCAGCTTTACTGGCCTTCGTCCAAGTTGCTAAGAGGTTGTAGCCTTTAGTACAACCATTGCATGCGCTTGTCGGAAGCTCATCGCTCTCACCACAGTTCACATCACACCTAGCCATCACGCTTCATCACATGCTTTCTACAACACGGGTGCCGACTCAACAATTCATGATCCATGCTACAAACCTTCATCATCCTTAAGCTTGCCTCGGAAAAATATTAGACTAGGTTATAAAATTACTATATTGAAATATTACAAGTGAAATATTATTCTCTATATATAGATAGTATACATACAATCAATTTACAATTATCCTTCATGGCTAACCTATGAGATGCTTTAACTTGCAACTTCCACATATGTTTTTGCCACTAATTTATAAGGAATTATCAAAATAGATAATGTTGACAAAGACTTTTTCAATATAGACGCATTTTTTTTCAACTTTCTAAAGTATTTAGACCAGCGAGTCAAACAACTCTATGACAAACTCTTTAAAATCTTTACTCATCCCTACCATATTAGAGAAAAGATTATATAAAACCACTAATAAATCAACCCAACCATTAATAAAAAAACTCAAAATTGCCCAATAAAAATGTATTACTAATGCATTAACAAGTTACCGTGGAAGTAAGACTTCGTGTCATTAAAAGATAAAAAATAAATAAATAAAAAATGGTGAGTCCATTAAATTGCAAATTTTGATATAAATTTATCCGTACATGTTTTACTTTGCGTTAAAAAAAGAACGTTTACTTTGCGTTTAAAATAGAAAGTGTTTTTTTTTTTTTTTTTTGTCATTATTAACTTTTAACGAATACTTCATTTCTTTAAACAAATAGGAATCATTGTTTGTTGGAATTTCAACCGATGATTACAATATTTTTTTAATTCAATTCAAACGATTTAAAAGTGATGATTTGGGCCGATAAGATACAAGTAAATATAACATTACAGATCAGTGTTGATAGAAGATTTGATCGATCTATGGTCTATATTCTTGTTACTTAAAAGTATAAACTTTAGTTGTTATCAAGAATCTTTCAATAAGACCAATGGGTGTGGGCTCCATGAAAGGCCCGTCCCACCCCTTTAGCCACGTCCCACATTGCCCCTTGGGGCCCGGCATGGCATTTCCGTCGGATTAGTAACGTTGGAGACGGGCCAGACTTTTTGAATGTGGTGGGCCATGTAAACGGTAACTTGCAACATTAAAAAAAAAAAAATTTCACCCCACCACTATAAATTCAACCCCTTTTCACCCCACTTTTTTACCAAACTACTCCCACTTTTCTCCCATTTTTATAAAAAAAAAAGAACCTCTCCCAACCTTAATTTAAAAACTTTATAAATACCCACATATCTATCCACTTTTATACCAAAATTCACCCACTTTCTCCAAACAACTCCCACATTTTTTTATACAAAATACCCACATAATCTTCTCTAAAAAATACACCATGTCATCTTCTTCTTCATCGGGTTCGACGGACACCATGGAAGCCGTAAATTTTTTTATAAACAAGGTGGTAGAGGCGACACAAATAATTTTGGAAGAAGAAGAGGAGGAGGTTTCGTCACAACCACGAAACAGGAACCCACACATCGAGCGAGACCGAGAAAGTTAGTGATATTTTTTTTCTTATATTTATATTCTTATATATTTATTCTTAATTTTTTAAGTTTATGTTTTTAGTCTTATTTTTTTAATTATAAGTTATATATATATATATTTTGTTATCTTGTAGGTGCTAACCAAAGATTAATCGTTGATTACTTTGTGGACGAGCCGCTGTACTCGGATGCTATTTTTAGACGCCGTTTTAGAATGAGTCGTCGACTTTTCTTACGTATCGCCGACGATTTAGCCGCTTATCACCCGTTTTTTACCATGCGACCCGATGCTAGAGTCAAAATGGGCTTCACCACCTTACAGAAATGTACTGCGGCGATTCGTCAACTTGCTTATGGGAGGACAGTCGATTCTTGGGACGAATACTTAAAGATGTCCGAAAGACATGCTAGAGAATGTTTATACAAGTTTTGCAAATTTGTGGTGAAGCTCTACAGCAAAAAATATTTGCGAAAACCGAATCACAATGACGTTCAAAATTTGTATCAACACCACCAAGCAAGGCACGGTTTTCCAGGCATGCTCGGGAGCATTGATTGCATGCATTGGCCATGGCGGAATTGTCCTACTGCTTGGCGAGGAATGTATACGCGAGACGATCAGGGACATCCAACAATAATTCTAGAAGCTGTTGCGTCTCAAGACCTATGGATTTGGCATGCTTTCTTTGGTATTCCTGGTTCGAATAACGACATCAACGTTCTACAAAATTCGGATGTTTTTGACGATGTTATAAAAGGGGTCGGTCCTCATACGAGTTTTACAGTTTCGGGCGTGGAGTATAGACGCGGGTATTATCTTGCCGATGGAATATACCCACAATACTCTACAATAGTTAAAACGGTTAGGCATCCTCCGGATGAAAAAAGAAAGAAATTTGCCAAGTTTCAAGAAGCGGCTAGAAAAGATATTGAACGGTGTTTTGGGGTTCTCCAACAAAGATGGCATATTATTGAAAACCCAGCACGCGCTTTTACACCCAAAACGTTGCGATACTGTATGTATGCTTGTATTCTGCTGCATAACATGATCCTCGAATACGAAGGACATGCAATTTGTGAGTATGACGAGAACGCGGTGGAGGAGAATAATGTTCCGGTTAGCGGAGAACAACAAGATTTGAACAGGTTCTCGTTACATAACGATTTCACCCATGTCAATCTTCAATCGGACTTGATCGATCACATTTGGAGTCTCGGAGAAAACAACGCGTAGTTTTTTTTATTTATTTGTAACTTTAGGCTTTTTTTTAATTTAAGTTTAGGTTTTTTTTAATGTAGCTTTAGGATTTTTATTTTAAATGTAATTTTTAGTTTTTATTTAAATGTAACTTTTTTTTATTTTTATTTACTTAGTTTTAATTAATATGACAAAAAATAAATAATAATAAAAAATGGGGGAGCATCCCCACACCCTTGGATAGTCTTCAAGGGAGGGTCCTTCTCCTTTGCCTACGTGGCGCTTACGTGGAGGATAGTCCTTTGGAGACTATCATCCCCCATACCCAATGGTCTAAGGGTATCCGGGGCACTCCCCTAAGAGGGGAGTCCCCTCTCTTACACACACCCAATCATGTTATGCCACGTCAACTCTCCTCTTAAACTCCCCTCGCACCCCAATTTGATGGCGGCACTCCCCTATTAGGTGACTTGTTTTTTTATTCAAAAAAAAACAAAAAAAACAAAAAAAAAATACTTGATTGGTTGTTACAAGCTATGGGCCCACCATCTCTGCACTCCCCTCTTCGGTGAAACTTCCCCGAGTCCCCTCCCCGCACCGATGGTGCCGGTGTTCCCGAGCGGTGAATGGGGTCACCGAACACCCTCCCCGCGAGTGCCCCGGATACCCTAATAAAAATAAAAGTTCCTTTAACAAAAAGGTAAAAAGCCCAGGAAAAAGGAGAGACAAAGATTAAGAAAACCATCACTCATGACAGTTACATATTCTTGTAACTTAAAAACAGTTGATAAAAGATTATAGAATGTGCTAAAATATGTATTTTGCATATGAAACTAACAACTTGGTGGCTTTTTCGTACCTTTTTTCTTAACTTTTGACTAGTTTTATATAAATTTTAGTCCCTGTGGTTTGAGTCATTTTGCCAGTTTAGTCCAAAGGTTTCATTTTTATCCAGTGGGTCCAAAAAGGTTTCCCAGTTGCCATTTTAGTCCACTGGGTTAACTTCATCCATTTTTTCTGTTAACGAGAAGGCCAATTCGGTTATTTTGTATGTAATTCCGTTAACTAAAATGGCAATTCAGCCATATAAATGACCGAAATTGGCCTTCTCATTAATAGAAAAAATGGATGAAGTTAACCCAGTGGACTAAAATGGCAACTGTGAAAACTTTTTGGACCCACAGGTTAAAAATGAAACCTTTGGACTAAACTGGCAAAATAGCCCAAACCCCAGGGACTAAAATGGCACTTAACTCTAAATTTATTTGCCAGCTCACTCCAATCATCCTTCCTTTACATTTATTTTCAGTTTGTCTTCTATGATTCATTCGTTTAAGCTCGGCTAGTTTCAAGTTGAGCTCGAGTACCTCGGCTGATTTGCACCCCTATAATAAACCAGCCAACATAAGCAACTTATACCATCATCTTGGTGTTGACGTTGTATAAAAAACCCACTTAATAAGGAGCATTTAAATGGCCTGCAAATGTGTGAGGCGTGAACCTCCCTTCAAGACTTACTGAGCTTTGATACACACCCATTTTTTTTTACTTTTTTTGATTCAAGACTCATCTTGCGACCCACCCTTTAAGCCCAGCAAATGAGAATCCATTTATAGAGATGATGCTATTCTTCTGCACCGAGAAAATAGAGCCAACTAACCAACAAAACATATAAACACAGCAGCCCAACCCCCACCCTAAACCATCCAAAAATAGATGCAGATATGAATGAATCCCACAAAACAAAACACACACCACGCGAAGGAAAACACCCGAAAAAGAAACAGACTTATACTGCTAGAAAATGACAAACACGTCCACAAAGGCCCCCCATATTAAAACTCACGCCAAAACTCACACACAGCAGCTGAATAGCGGTATAGAATCCAGCCCAAACACACCCACACCAAAATACGGTAAATATATATTAAATGGGTCAAAATATATCAATCTAAATTAAAACAGGTAAAACATGTCAGAATATAGTAAATAAATGTTAAACGGGTCAAAATTTAGACAAATAAAATGAAACGCTTATCGACAAGTATGTGTTATATTGAGTTCGAAGTTGACTTCAGAATTGATGAAACGAGTCAAGAGAACAATTACAAGAGTATTAGCTAACAGAACCACACAAAACAATGATCAGCCCGCAATTGTTGTATGGTGACTGCAGTTTGAGAACACAGATAACCTGAAGGAGCCACCATCTGTTTTTGCTTATGAGATTATAAATCAAGCAAGATTAAACATATACCAGGATCATGTTTTCAATTAGATTATAATAAGAAAAGTTACCATTAAGTCTGATGGAAGCTAAACTAAAAGCTATAAAAAAAACAAAATAGAACAGTACAAAAATAAGAAAACTAGGATTTAAAAAGTAGATTCATCATCTATGAGTGAATGATAGAATCAGAATGATTAAGCAAAAGTAGTGACTCTTTGTAGGAGGTCATCTCAAAGGCCGACCCATAAATCCCAAGACCGTTGATGCGTTCCGAGCAGAGTTCATAAACTCCTAGTTCACCATCATATCCACCCGTCTTCGTCCGATCCACTATCGGTTGGCCATTCTTCCTAAATCCAATCATACCATTAACCACAACGTCGTTAACAGTGAATAGTTTTGTAAAGGAGGGTTTTGGAACACCATTTTTCAACATCATCAATACGTCACAAAATGGTTTCCGTATTAAATTAGTAACAATACAGTGATGACTAAGCACCACAAGAGAATCGTTGATCTTAGATATATCGTACTGCCCTCCAGAGCGACCTGCTAAGTTATAAGGAAAGTCTACCGCTTCTCCAAATTCTTCACTTGCCAAATCAAATGAATAAAACCTATGTTTATCTATAAAATTATCATAAGCGAGCCAATAAATAACCCCATCTATAACCACCTGTGTATACCAGAACTGCAACGATTTAGACTTAAGCGGCTTATTCATTGGTAAGCTTCTCCAGGCCCCAGAACTTAATGTGAAAACCTCAGCCGTGGCCTCGGCCTCGCTGTCGAAAAAACATGAAATCATGACGATCTTAGGGTCGCTAGTTTTAGGACACACCCCAAAACCAATAGCAATGACTCCTCTATCATCCGGTATCTCTAAACCAACAGATTTCCCAATTAGTGGGTTCCAAACAACAACCAGTTTCTTTCGGTTCACTCGATCTCGGGTGTATCCAAGCAAACACACCAATCCGTGAGAGCAATCGAGCATGAGTGGACGCGCAAGAAGCTTAACAGTTGGAGGAACAACAGGGGAAAACTTGTGGTGGGGGAAGTTATCATCATCAACAATGGAAACATATTTGTCCTCGGGCAAACATGCATCCGCAGAAACAACTCTGTGCCCAGTACCTCCTGTTATGTACCTTACCAGTAGATGTTGCGGCTGAGCATGGTATAGGGTGTGATGAGTGATGAATTCAGAGCTATCGATCAGAGACTTCCATTGCTTTGAAACTGATCTGAATTGAAGCAAAGATTTGACAGGAAGAACCCGTTTGATGATTTCCAACAGTTTAACAGTTGGAGGAACAACAGGGGAAAACTTGTGGTGGGGGAAGTTATCATCATCAACAATTGAAACATATTTGTCCTCAGGCAAACATGCATCCGCAGTAGCTCCTGTTATGTAGCTTAGCAGTAGATGTTGCGGTTGAGAGTGGTTGAGGGTGTGATGAGTGATGAACTCGGAGCTATCGATCAGAGACTTCCATTGCTTTGAAACGGATCTGAATTGAAGCAAAGATCTGACAGGAAGCCTTTTGATGATTTCCACTTGGAGTTCGAAAGGAATGTTGTCCGACATTTTTCAGTTCAAATTTGATTTGGGGATAACTTTAGGGTTTTACAAAAAAAAAAAAAAAAAAAAAAACTTGGAAATGAGGATTACAAACAAAACGACGGCGTAGGATTATGAATAATGTGCTGTTGGGCTTCATAAAATGTGAGATTGGTCCAGTTATAAAAACATCCCTGGACTCTAGCCCCAGGCCTATAACATACTTAAAATTAAGTGAAAATGAAAAGAAGTCATAAAAAAACGCCACTCTATATCATTTTCAGCTTTCTATAGGGAAAATAAAGTGAATCTTTATATTTGGAATTTACATGCATTCCCTTTTCATTTTCTCTATATAATCATCTATTTGGAAAGGCGGTTTGAAACTGGTTCGGTTCCTTCTTAGGCAGGCCGGGTACTTAGCGGGTAGGGCTTTACAGGTTTGAAGCCACGCCAGAACACCACTACCACCCATGCGGGTATGGCTGGCGGGTTCGGCTAGCTGGCGCCACTACCCGTTCGAGATGTTGTGTGTTTCGAGGAATCCGACCGTTGTCAAACGACCAATTGCTTGTTTTAAGAAAATCAAATTTAGACACTTTACATATTTAACTCCCACCCACAAATTTAAAACACGCACACTCTCAAAATCCTTCATTATTTCAAAACCAAAACCCATTTAACTCTTTAAAATGGATTCACAAAAAATCCCGAGGTGTCGGTTCGAGTAAACGAAGCACCGGTACTAGCAAAAGAGGCGCCGGATGAGGCACCAGTTCGAGCTGAGGTGGTGCTTTTGGTGGTGAAGGGTGCATGCCACAACCTCCTTGTCACACCCCGACCACGTGGAACAACCAAACGTGGCGGAAATGTCGGGGAGTGTTGTAACAGAATCATTGTTTCGTAACCATGGAATAAATAAATTTTGTTTTATTGAATAAATGAACTCATTGTTTTAATACAATCAAGTAAATACAACTACGATCTTCCAAGTTTTAAACTCGCTAAGGCACGAGTCCATCCTAAATGTAGCATGTATCAACAATCATTGCAAAGCAGTACCTGAAACATGTGTAAAAATAGGTACGTCAGCATAAAAATGCCTGTGAGATACATAGGTTTTGTGAAAATAGGATTCATGACTTATGTTTGAGAAAATGTTTAGTCATGAACCTTGTAATTTGCTATGTCTTGTAAATCATTTGAAAAACGATAAGGTCAGATGATATGTATAAATAAGAGAATAATGTATGGTTAAATGAATAACCATGTAAAATGAGTTTGTATAATATAAGTTGTTTGTAAATTAATGTCTTGTGAAAAGTATGTTATTTGTATAAAATGTTATATGTCTCAAATTGAAATGATTCAGATCACAATACAATATGTAATACCATACAAACACTTATATATAGGAAGTACCAGTGGCGTATCCACCATGCTTGTATCATATTACACACGCCTCGTTACTTAATCACTTACTCAAACCAACCAACAATGTAAGATGTCTATGTTTAAACCAATTGCCAACCGTATTGAATAATGTGTCAAAATGTTTATGTCAAGATGTAAATCATATAATGTATAACCAATGTCAATACTGTTTATGTGTCCAATGTAAATCATGTAATATGTAACCAAAATGATATGTATAAATAAATGTAAGGTTAAACGAATAACCTTATATTAGCATATTAAAAGTATACTTTGGATTTGTAAGTAACATATTAAACTATGTTTTGGTTTTGTAAATAACATATCAAAATATGCTTTGGATGATTAACAAAATATATGTTGGTTTTGTACAATACCACACATGAGAGTATATCAAACTATACTTTAAAAGTGTGATTTAAGAATTCATTCAGACCTAGTGCATCAAAATACACCTTTGAGACTATAAGGATACCACAAAGGAAATCCCTATTTGGATGGAGAAACAAATTGGTTTCAGACATTCCATGACAACAGGAATGGGGTGTCTAATCCTATAGCGCTATATCATACTAACAATCGGTCTGGTGAACATAAAATAAGTACAATTCAACATTTTATTTTATGTTCTTTGAGAAATCAGTGTTTAAACCATAGATAGTCATTTAGTTTGTCAAATGATAAGTAATAACATGTATAATCAATTATACTTTGAAATCATGAAAATAACAGATAGGTACACATGCTTCACCCCAAAACAGTTTGAAAACGGTAAAAGAGGGGAACTATGTACTCACCTGAGATTGTTTAGAAGTCCTTGAGTAACAACCAAACAATGCTAGAGATCACGGAAATCAAACGGCACCTAATATAGGTAACTATGTTAAGAAACCGGACCTATATCAGAGGATCGGATAGAATGAGGGCTCGTAAACCAAATGAGTATGGGAACTCATGTAGTATGGTTTAACAAAGCCTACATACTAAATGAAACCTATCCTAAGTGCTTGTGACCCATTACGACCCGTTTAGGTAGCTTATGCTACTTTAACGCGTCGTTCGCGTGAAACGCGTTCGGACCGCCTAACTAGTCCTATGACAAGTAGAATATGCCTAAACATGTTACATAATCAGTTATGTGACAAAGGTTTAGGTTACATATGCTTAATTACCAATTATACATGAAAAGGGTATTCTGGTAATTTACCTAAGGCATATAAACTACCTATCATACAACTACTCAAACGATGTGACAATAGGGTATAACCTCGGAAGGTTATTCCCTACCTACTATGGTCACCTAATGTGTTTGGTCGGATCCTAATGATCGACCAAATGGGTCGGGTTCGAAGGTATAAGCGATTTATTAGATCGCTTACCCTACGACCCTAGACAACGTGGTAATCAGTAGGCATAGTCCCAAGGGACTATAACCAACGTGATTACACTCACGTTGCGAAGTTCAAACGAACTTCGCATTGACCATAAACTGGTCAATGCAGAAAGTCAAACAAAGTTTGACTTTCAGACTCGAAAGACTCGAAAAGCAATAAAAGAACGAAAGAATACTTACGAAGGGTCCCCGAATGCTAATCTCGATTCAAGAATCTCAGGTATGAAACAATGGTTTCAACTTAGAGTTTCTCAAATCAAAATTCTAGTGATTTAAGCAATGGGGGGCATGGGGTATTTATAGTTTTCGGGTAACCGTTAAGATCGTTTGTCGAATTTCGTGCCTTAATCGCATCCGTACAAGTGTCGGAACCTTATGGTAGCTAAAAATGATCCTTATCATCTGACTAGGCAATTGAGAATGTGTGGGTGAGAATCAAACAGCTGCAACCTGCTGTTTAATGCAGTTAATCTGGTCAGGAAGTCGGACGCGGGCCGCGTGGGGATGTACAGAAACTGAGGCGGGCCGCCTGGCCTGCACAGATCAGAAAAAGTTTCAGAAATGACAGTTTCAGTCCCTGCACGTGTTTAAGGCCATTTCCGACACTTCTAAGGCCCGTAAAGCCAACTTTAAGGCCCTAAAATGTTGCCTAAACATTGTGGACATGAAACATGCTCAAAAATATGTTGGATGTTGGTTCATTTGGTCGTACGAACGCGATGTTCGCTAAATTACGACGGAATGCGCATAAGCGCGAAAAACGATCCAAATGACGCAACGAATGGATTTTTCTTATGCCGAACACTAAAATAAAATATTTTAGTGCTTACATAAATTTTTGGATGTCCGGATGTATTCAGAACGTAAGTTATGCGCGAAAATGCAAACTTGTGCACTTTTTGACACTTTTAGTCCCTGAATGACCCAAAAGTTTATTTTAGCATACCGAACCCCTCAAAGCCTATTTCTAAGCTATGTGAAGGATATTTATGGCATGTTTAACTTATGGTCATGTTCCGGAATGTCTGTTACAGTTCAAATTGGCATACTTTCGCAGTTTGTCAAGTTTAGTCCCTGTAAGCGAATTAACTTGTTTTTGCCATACCAAAGCCTTTAAAACCTATTTCTAAGTTATGTAAAGGTTATTTAAGGTATGTTAAGCCTATTTCACTATTCCGAAGTATTCGTTGGATTAAACTGGTTATATTTACGCATCAGAGCGCGTATAACCCTCCAGAAAGCGATTTAAAGCTTAAAATCGAACAAGAGTTGATATGTGCAAACGATACACATATTTTTACAAATCTCAAGTATGAAATACAATATTTCATTGGTTTGGCATTTTTTTTATGGTTGAAGTGACACAGGTGTCACACTCCTACGCAACATATTACCAGGCAACCCCTTCCACCGCCCTATAAGTTTGGGCAACAATCAAACCTTTTTTTCACAACCTATGGTTCCATTGGTTCGGCTCGATTTCTCGCCGGAAGCGATACAAACCTTCGAACCCACCTACAAATACACTACTTTTGTGTCCTTTAAACTTACTTCCTCCTTGAAAATACGCACCAAACTTTTTATTTTCATGTATTGTTTCAGATAAAAGGAAAACATTGCATTTTATAACAATTTGAGAAAAAAAAACTTCTTTTTATTCGATATAGCAGTCGAAAGAGAAAACTTACAAAATAAAGTCGTCGTAAGTACAAAAATATGTCGACACGTGTTTTACATCGACCAGAAAACTCGATTACAAAAGTACTTAGAAAGTTAGAGGGTTGTCAGTGTCCATGCTAAAAGTTGATAAAATACAAAAAAAAATTATGTCGAAATGTAAGTCAACTTAAGTTTATATCGACACGTAAATAAAAATAAAGACGTAAAAGTCGATTAAAAAGTATTTAGAAAGTTAAGAGATTGTAAGAGCCAATGCTGAAAATTAAAGGTTAAAAGTAAAAAAAAAAAAAAAAAAAGACAAAAACAAAAAGACAAAAAAAAAAGAAAAAAAATCATCGACTACAAAAGTATTTAGAAAGTTAAAGGGTTGTCAGTGTGAATACTGAAAGTTAAGGAAACACAAAAAAAATATGTCGAAACATAAATCAACTTAAGTTTATATCGACACGTAAATAAAAATAAAGACGTAAAACTCGGTTAAAAAGTATTTAGAAAGTTAATACCGAAAGTTAAAGGTTACAAGTAAGCAAAAAAATAAAAAGACAAAGTCAAAGATCAAAAAAAAAAATTTATTGTATCACTATTCATCCAGATGTTTCAAATTAATACATATATATGAATTTCGTTACAAAAGTATTTAATATATAAAATAAACATAATATATTCATAATTTCGTTACTAAAGTATTTTTTTTTTTGAACGGTTACTTTTTTTTTGAATGACCCAATGTCACACCGCCTAATCAGCCGCCCTAGCCAAGTCTGCCCAGACTTACGTTGTCTTAACCGGTTCCGCGTTGGGTTGGCCAGACTTGTTTACAGCGTTCCCCCGAAAACCGTACTGCCTCCACACGAGTTGTCTCGCTGAAGTAACAATCGGATGAAAACTGGGGTACGGCTCAGGATCGAACCCCCCTCGGTGGGTTTGTCACCATCATTGCCCAATATCCACCCCGATATGACACAAGTGTAAATTGAACTTGAGTCTCTATTTGAAAACCCAAGTCTCCTACTACTAGGCCACAAGTGGGGGGATTACTAAAGTAGGGTTAGGATATAAGACTGTGGGGTATGGGGCTTAGGTTGGGGCGTGGGTTGGGGTAAAACGCCCAAACCACTACCCCGGGTGGGCTTGGGTTGGGGGGTGGCCCAAGGGGCGGGAGTTTGAAGCCGGGCTTGGGACGGGCTAGCCATCCTATGTGGCGGGCTCCTATTCGCTTTGTTGGCCAGGTCATAGCTGGGCGGGGTAGTTTGAATTTTAAATTGTAACCGTTTGGCCAAGCCAAGCGGTCACCCCAACCCCCAACAGTCAACGTCCCCTATAAATTTAACCCCAACCCCACCGGCTACCCCATCCCAAACCATCGCTGTCCACCGCCACCCCAACCATAACCCACTTGATCGAACCCGCTACCCCAACCCACTTGACCGATGGTCTCTTGGACCCACGAAGAAGAGCTAGCTCTCGTCACAAGCGTCGTTGACGCTATGAAGGGGCGACAACCCGGCCAAACACGATATTGGTCGGAAGCCTTCGCAAGCTACCGACATAACGTCGGACACGACCGACACAAATTAAACGCGTGCCAACATAAATGGCGCGAGCTACGGCCCAAGCTTGATCGTTTCAAGGCCTACTACGAAGCCGTTCTAAGCGACGAGTTAAGCCACGAGAACCGGGTGGTGGTGGCGAACATTGAGTTTCGGGGCAAGGAGCAAAGGCCGTTCGAAAAGCTCGCGCGTTTTGAAATTTACCTAACGCTCTAGGTTTTTTTTATTTTGTAATCGTTTTTAGGTTTTTTTTGTTTGTAATTTTTAGGTTTTTTTTTATTTTGTAATCGTTTTTAGGTTTTTTTATTTTGTAATTAATAAAATTTTGGGCTTTTTTTTAATGTTGTGTGTATTTTTTTAATTTTTTGTAATTTTTTTTAATAAACTGCCAAGCCACGCCCCAACCCAAGCCCCGCCATACCCCACAGACACGTCACTCACCGGTGGAGGGGCTCCAACTCCACATGTCAACTCATGCCCCCAACCCAAGCCCCACCATATCCCACGGTCTAATAGGAAGTTTATTTGGGTAGGAACCCTAGGAAGTAATCTTGATCATCCATTTATTTAACCAATGGTTAAGATTAAATGAATGAAATGAAGGGAAAAAAAGAGGCGCGTGGGTTTGTTTAGGGACATTCTAGTCAATCTAAGGCAATAGTTTCTCTCTCCTCCAATTCCCCTCATTTTTTAAACGTTAATAACTCTTTCATACAACATTATTTTTTTTTATAAAAATTGCACAAAAAAATGAGCGTTTTTTATCTTTGAAACGAGTATACTATTGCTATATTTTTGAAATTTTTTTTCAAAAACCCAGTTGCGTAAAACGCAATAGAAAAAACCCAGTTACGTAAAAACGTAATGAAAAAAAAACCTAAAAAATGACATTTTTGTGAAACGTAATGAACCAAAAACACAAAAAAATGTCTTATTTGTAAAACGCAATGGCCAGAAAACACAAAGAAATGTCTTATTTCTAAACACAAAGATATGGTTAACTACTTGAGGGACTTCCAATTTGGGGTTGGAATCCCCAATGGGGTAGAAGCGGTTCTCCATAGTGCAAATAGGTTTCTTGATTGCTATCATGCAGATGGATCGTTGGTCATGCTGACCATTGACTTTTCTAATGCGTTTAACCTGGTGGATAGGTCGGCAATGTTAAAGGAGGTGCATCGAGTTTGTCAGTCCCTATCCCCATGGGTGAATTTTTTGTATGGTCAACCTGCTAGGCTTTACGTAGGGGATAACTGCATTTGGTCTACCACTGGGGTTCAGCAGGGGGATCCGCTAGGACCTTTACTGTTTGCTCTGGCTTTACACCCCCTCATTACCCGGGTCCAAGAGCAGTGTCACCTGCTTTTTCATGCTTGGTACCTTGATGATGGTACGATTATTGGTCCTGTTCGTGAAGTGGCTAAGGCTTTAGAAGTTATCTCAAGGGAAGGCCCTTCTTTGGGGCTCCAACTAAATGTTCGGAAGACTGAATTGTTCTGGCCATCATGCAATGGGGAGAAGTTTGCTGCGGGGTTGTTCCCAGAGGATATTGGGAGGCCTAAGCTGGGAGTCAAGTTATTGGGGGGTGCCGTCAGCCGTGATCGGGACTTCATCAGTGATCTGGCTGTTAAGAGGGCCTCCCGGGCTGTCGATCTCATGAGGGTACTCCCGCAACTTAAGAATCCACAATGTGAACTCCTTTTACTGCGTTCGTGCATGGGAGTTGCCAAGCTTATCTTTGGTCTCCGCACATGCCAACCTTCTTATGTTGGAGCGGCTGTTACTTTGTTTGATGAATGACTTCGGCAAGCCATTGATGATATTGTGGTTGGCGGGGGGCCGTTCTTTGGGGACTTGCAATGGCGATTGGCTTCCTTGCCAATCAAGGAGGGTGGGCTTGGATTACTATCGGCGGGGGATGTCTCGTCTTTTGCCTTCGTGGCCTCCAGAGTGCAATCTTTGGAACTTCAAGATCATATTCTGCGAGCTTGTTGTATGGGTGATTTGGATTCGGAATTTAGGGCTGCGTTGGATGGTTTACAAGCCGTTCTTCCTGATGTTGACCTTGGCGGTTTTGCTAATAAAGACACCGCCCCCCGTGAACCTCAAACTATTTTGGCGAGTGCTTTTTATGGTAAAACCATGAAGGAAATCAATGGTGTTTTCGGGTTATCCCCTCGGCAAAAGGCTGTTTTTGATTGTTTACGAGCCCCCCACGCTCAAGATTTCCTTACTGTTATCCCGATCGAGGGCTTGGGGCAATGTATGTCGGCAGTAGAATATCGGTCTGTCCTCAAATATCGTTTGATGATACCGTTGTACCCTGAGGATGAACCGTGCCCTGTTTGTCGGAAGGTGTGTCTTGATAGCTTCGGGGAACATGCCCTTCACTGCAAAGAGCTTCCTGGCTTCAAGTACAGACACGATCTGGTTAGAGATGTGTTGTTTGACGTTCTCAAGCGAGCTGGTATCGCTGCTAAAAAAGAGGCTCCGGTTAATTTCCTAACGGACCCGAAGGAGGGGAGGTCTTCCCTTCGACCAGCCGATGTGCTGGTTTTTGGATGGTCCGGGGGTAAGCATGCTTGCATTGATCTCACGGGGGTGTCGCCTCTTGCCGGTTTCAGGGGCAGTGGTTTTGTTTCAGGGCAAGCGACGCAGAAGGCTGAGGCGGGGAAAATATCCAAGCACGAGCAGGCCTGCATAGATAATCAACATGCCTTCATTCCTTTCGCGTTCGATACCTTTGGTTGTCTGGCCCCTGTGGCGTCCGGTTTCTTGAAGCGGGTTCAAAAGGCAGCACTTGCGCATGCGACAGTGTCTGTAGGCCATAGTTATGTGTTTAGCCGAGTAGGATTTGCAATTCAAAAGGGGGTGGCGGCGCAGCTTGTTGCCCGTCTACCAACCCATGATTTGTAATTTGCTCTAACCTTCTAATATAAGAATATAACGAGTAATAAAAGAATATTTCTAAAACGCAATAGCCTAAAAACACAAAAGAAAGTTTACTTTCTAAAACGCAATGCACTGAAAACACATAAAAATATGTTTTACCTAAAACGCAATGCACAAAAAACACAAATAAATGTCTTATTTATAAAACGCAATGGCCAGAAAACACTTAAAATGTCTGTTTTCTAAAACGTAATAGACTGAAAACACATAAATTTTGCCACATGTCCTAATCCTATTACTTTCTAGCCAAAATAAACTTCTTATTTGATCCTCACAATTAATTTAATATATAAAATAAATAAGATTGGTACATAATTCCGTTACAAAAGTACTTAATATATAAAATAAACAAAATAAAGCAAATTACCAAAACATAATTTCATTTAAAAAACCTCAAAAATTGTGTATACCTTTTTATATTTTAGGGTAAATTACTTTTTGAGTCTCTATGTTTTAGTGGTTTTAACCACTTGAGTCCAAAATCAAAATGTTTAACTCCCTGAGTCCCTATAGCCACTTTTCTTAACCATTTGAGTCCAAATTTCTAACACTGTTAGAATTTTTTGGTTAAGTATTGTTAAATGACCAAAATACCCTTATAATTAAAAAATAAAAAATAAATAAATTATTATTAGGTTTCTCTCTCCCTAAACATTTTGCACCATTCATCTCTATCTCATCTTTCTTTCTCTCTCTCTCTATACCACCTGCATTCCCTACTACCACTACACCACCACCGTCACCACATCATCATCGCCACCATCCCGAATCACTTGTCCAGAATCCTATCTGTGTGTAGATTGTGACTACTCGAAGAGCTAAAAGAATTAAAAAAACTAATCATGAGTTGCCTTAGTTTATTACCTGCCCTGTTATTCTGTCAAGCTCTTTACCCAAATAATATTCTCTGCATCTTGCCATAAACTTAACAAAAACACAAATTTAATACATGAAACAATTAAGCATAAATATCAGACCATATCAAACATCTGTATCAATTGATGAATTTGAATAGAAAAGACCTACGGACCGGCGGCATAGAAGGATGTCACACCCCGATATTTCCACGTATTACCGGTGGGCCCGGTGGGGAGTATCGTGACGTTCTTGATATCATCATGGTCAATAATCACAGTTTAAACGCACAGCAGAAGTCTAAAAGTAATAATTATACAAACGATTCGAAAGTAACATAAAATATTACAAACGGGTTGTAAAAGGATCCACAGGCGGATCTAAGATAAAAAGAAATATTGTTCAACAGATTTAAGCATCAAAAGCTTGCAAGACTCTTTATTCGATACTAGGAGTAGCCAACCCATTTCGCTTAGTACCTGCACTTAACATTTTTGGAAAATACGTCAGTTTACACTGGTAAATACAATTAACCGACACTTTTGAAAATATTTAAGAAAATTGATTTAAATGCACAAGGCACAAATATTCTTTTATAACTTGGGATAATTATTTAGAAATAATCCTGTAAAAGAATTATATGTTTGTTTTACGTTCAGTAGCTCGGGTTAGAAATACCGGGTTAAAGATTAATAGACACACCACATAATATAACCCACAACAAGTTATTCTCAACAAGCGGGTATATCTCTTTACATACGCACCGGCAGGTGTATGCCTACACCCCGTGCTTAAGTCGTGGCGATTTCAATGAATGAGCCGAGGATATCCAGAACATGGTCATTAACCCCCCAAAGGCTTAAAAGAAACAAAACAGATTAAACGGGTTATCTCAATAATTTAACCATTATTCGATTAAAGATTCAATTCCCGACCAAGCGGCATTATTAAATACCGTACCCCAAGCCCGTATAAGGGGAAATAAGTTAAAATTATTTACCTGAGCAAAATGTAATTTAATCTCAGCCGTACAACAATCAGCAAGTGCAAATATCTTTTACTGGGCTCCTAAATCTGGAATGAAGGTTTTAATAACCTATTAGATTCCTAACGGGTCTTACATAAGTTTAAACATAGACCGTTTAGTTTTAAAGAAAGGTATATGGTTCAAAACGCAAGATTAAGCGAAGACCGGATTAGAATGTGATTTAGACCCGACAAGTATGAAGACTTGTATAATATGGGTAAACAAAACACATTCTGGATTTTGAAGTGAAAATGATAAGGTTTGACCAATTTCGGTCAGTTTATGCAAACTACTCACATAAACCGCACCGAACGTGAAAAATGCATAACGGGTAACCAAATGAGTCATGAACAGGTTCCCTAAGTTAATATTCTTAAAATGTGTTAGGATATCAGTAGGATACTGTAACACCCCGGCCGGAGGCGGAAAAGCCAAAGGTGTCACGAAACTTGATAGAATGCATTTGAGCACATGGAGTTTAAATTAAGTCGAAATATGATTAAGGTTCAATTATGTAGATTGCATTCAAATCTGAAAGAAGTACAAGTACAAAAGCAAATTTCAAAATAACAAATTGTTTAACAAGCATAATTGATTCGGATTAAATCTAAGGCAGTAAGTCTTGATCCATCCTATGTGAAATATTCTTGCAATTCATGGCATCACACATTGTCACCTGAAACATATGTTAGGAGTAAAAGGATCAACAAAGGTTGAGTGAATTCATAGGTTTTGTTTTGCAAAAATGTTAATGTGATATAGATAAAGTTTTAACAAAAGTGGTTGTCGATATATCTTTATAGCAAAAGAGTAATACAAGTAGTTACTTAATGGTACATTCAAGCCTGCGTTATGACGTAACACGGGTCTATCATCTCACTTCTAAGTTTCACATGAGTACCAACAACAACTGCAACAGAATGAGAAGTGTGACGGGTCTCGCTTACACTTCTAAGAAACAAAATGAGAAGTGTGACGGGTCTCGCTTACACTTCTAAGCAACAATATGAGAAGTGTGACGGGTCTCGCTTACACTTCTGAGCAACAAAATGAGAAGTGTGACGGGTCTCGCTTACACTTCTGAGCAACAAAATGAGAAGTGAGATGGGGCGTCAATCCTATAGCGCTATAATATAACCGTTGGGCTTTTGCAAGTTAATGAACGTAAACTTCTTAAAGCAACAACAACAAGTATTAAGCAAATGCAAATGCAAAGGCAATCGGGGGAAACCACAAAATAGCAAATAGTTTGTATCACATTGTAACATATGTATCATCCAAAAAATAATGTAAAAAGGGACTATGAACTCACCTTGATTTCGGGTAAATCCAAACAAGTATGCAAAGTGTGAGAGTTCTTGGAAATAAGATTCCACGTCACTCTAATTGATTGAACATGCAACAATATGGAATATGTATCAACAATAATGTTTAATTGGATAATTGGAAATCCTAAATCCATAGGATTCGGTAGTGTTTAGTTTAAATGGTAATTATGTGGTTTGGATAACCTAACAAGAGGACTCGGAAAAATGAACATGAGGTAAAGGAATTATTTATGAAAAATATTAATTTAACATAAATAATAAAATTGCAAAAATATGTAATTGATTTAATATAAACCTTTGTAATAATGAATCGAATATAATTAATTAGTATAATTAATTAACATAATTAAATAAAATGATTATTGGCAAGATGTTGTACAAGTGATATAATTAATTTATAAAAAAAAATTATAAATTAATTTAGATGGTTAAAATATATATTATTTGTTAAATGAATAATTATATAGTTTAAAGAAATAATATGATAATTATATAACTGATTATCAAAATAATTAATTTAAATCATAATAATTAAAACTAATATTTTTAGTTGTTGAACTTGAATATTACTAATTTAAAATAATTATTATGTAAGTATATATTATGTATGGGAATATATATATATATATATATATATATATAGTTTGTAAATTAAATCCTTGTAAGTTAAGTCCAAGAGTTAGATTGTTATGTTAATGTCCAAAATCACATATTAATACAAAGATAATCGGACGGTATGATTTACCATCACCTATCACCATGAGTATGATCGGATTGGAAGGAAAATAACAACATAATAATAGAGTTTGTAATATAGTTAGCTTAACCAAATCACAAATCTTATCACAAGAATTATGGTAGACTCGGTTGGTTTAACCAAAACACTTGTCACCACAAGAACTATGATAGATTTGGATGGTTTTAATATTTGTAGTTATGTTAGTTATTAATAATAGAAAGTTAAGAGGGTTTTCACACCTCTAAACTCATGAGAATTAATCATACATAAGTGTCTTAAACATGGTTTTGATTAGAAGTATGGTAGATATAAGATTCATGCAAGTTAGTATGAATAAAGATAAAGTATAAGATTAATCATAAAAAAAACAGCAAGTTTGGATCATGAAATGGTGTTGTTGTACCTTAGATTAACAAGATAATCGGTTGGAAACAATCCTAGAGAAGATCCAAGCTTTGTAGAAGAAGATTTGATGAAAAAATGATGAAGAAAAGTGAGTTTGAACTCACTTGTATACTAAGAAAAATTCCGCACTTGTTCTTGAAAATGTAGAATTTTAAAGAGGATTTTGATGATTTAGAAGTGTTTGGCAAGTGAAAATGGAGTCTAAGGGTCTTGTATTTATAGATGGAGATGGTAGGTGATTTGTGGAGATAATAAAATATATATAGAAAAGATAAATAAAAAGATAAAATAAAAAAATAATTATAATAAGAAGGGAGGTGGAAAATGTGATTGAAGGAGGTGGAAAAGGTGATTGGAGAAGAAAAGAGGTGGAAAAAGGGTATAATCTCAGTATGGCACTATTCACGGCACTATTCACGTATTTTTTTTTTGAATACCATGGATTAAAACAAGTACTTTTTTTAAAAGAGACATATGCTAAAACAATTTCTAAAAATTATTAAAAATCCTTTTTAAATAATGAATTTAATTAATAAGACAATTAAAACTCTAAAGTGTATAAATGAATTTAATTTCCATATTCTAACAGCTCTATACAGAGGATAAACTGGTTAAGGCGTTGCGGTTTCAAACACAAGGTCACGAGTTCGATCCATGCTTACAGCGGTTCCAGGGGATTTATCCCTTTTTATCTCATACGACCCGCGTGAGATTGAGGTAGGTTCCTACGCGGCCCGCCTCAACTCAGAGTCCTGTCGCGGCCCGCGTAACATATAGGCTGATCTTACGCGGCCCGCGTTGACTCCGGTCAACTGCGTAGCTTAGTCCGGTCATCAACTAGGTTTGACACGAATTCGACACGTGTCGGCTCATGAAGCTGCCACCATTCGGACCACGCGCGGCCCGCGTCAACTTAGAAGAGGTGTTACGCGGCCCGCTTGAACTAAGGAAGTCAGCAGAGTCCGGTCATTGATCTCATACGGCCCGCGTGAGATTGATCTCATACGGCCCGCGTGAGATTGAGGTGGGTTCCTACGCGGCCCGCCTCAACTCATCTCATACGGCCCGCGTGAGATTGAGGTGGGTTCCTACGCGGCCCGCCTCAACTCCCGATTTTTGTCAAAATTACACTTAGGTCCCTGTAATTTCATTTTTTTTACAAAAATGGTCCCTCAACTTTTGAAAAGTTACAAAAACAGTCCCTTAACTTTCATATAAAATACAAGTCTGGTCCCTGAAGTTTTGAAAGTTGACATAATTGGTCCCTGTACTGTTCAGTTAGTTGAGTTAACTGAGTTAAGTTTTTAAGAAGGAATCCTTATATAAAAGTTAACCAGGTTAGGATATTCAGTTAAAATAAGTTTAAGAAAATCAGTTTTAGTCCCTAGAGTTTAAGTTTGAGAAAATGACCAATTAGTCCCTAGACTTTTATTAAAAAAATATTTATTTATTTCTTATATGAAATAAGTTTTGAAAATGACAAAAAGGGCCCTAAACTTATAGTTTCACATAATGACACATTAGGCCCTTGTATTTAATGTAGCTTTATTTTTTAAGTATAAAACTCAATCAACTTCGCAAATATTAACGTGTTTGGGCTAGTAAATCATATAGAGACATGAAACAAGGTATGTATCAAATAAATTGCATTTCAATATACGGTAACTACTGTTATGTGCATCAAACAGTGCATGTTTGAAAATCAAGGTGGTTACAGTCTCCCCTACTTTTAGAAAATTTCGTCCCGAAATTATCCAAAGAAACTGTAGAGAATGATTGAAAAGATAAGCAAAGCGTCACTTGGTGTTGGAAATTTTGAGGAAACAAAATATGATTAGAGGCGTTCAACCCTTTAAGATTTCATGAACCTAAAACGCATCATTGGGTGTGAGATGTTTGGACTTGTATGGCAATTTGTTACGTACAGACGAGGGGTATATATAATACACATAACAATTAATAACATAACGGTCCATGATAACATAAAATCTTCAAGTGATTCTGGTAACGTTCCGAGGTATAGCACAATAAGAACACTTATATATAGGAAGTACCATCGGGGTATCCACCATGTTCTTATTTCACCATACTCGTCTCGTTACCTAATCACCCTAGATTTTATGCCACCATACTTAACAAGGTTTACTATGATTCTCATGCGCCGAACCTCGTAATTAAGTGTGCACCCAAAATTACGTGTTTCGTTGCATGGTCCACATAGCACCTCTAGTTAAGTGAGAACAAATAAGATTGAGGTGTCGTCTAAATCAAATAAGCATCAACATAACACAACATCAATTGAATCAAAATGTATTTCACATTAGCAATGATAGCAACATTTGTTTGATAATCTATTATGATGTGAATAATTTACATTGGAAATATGTCATGAAATGGATCAAATTCAGGCTCAGGATTATAAGGTGGTGGAGGTGGTAGAGGCAGTTGCATATGATCAGTTAACTGCCTCAGCATGCTTTCCAACCATTGATTTCTTTCTGTCAGCCATTTTATTTGCTGAGACAAACCTGATTGTTTAACCTAGTCATTTCAACTACCATTGGATCTGGAGGTAGATCCATTTGAGGCACCGTACTTGGGCCTGCTATATCAGTAGGAGGCAATTGTTCTACTTCGTTCAATAGTGACAGGAAAGACTGTGGCAGTAACGGTGATTGCAAAAATGATTCCGATACTAATTGATCTTGGATCATCATGCTTTCATCAAACAATTCTTCCTGCGTCGTTGGATCCTCCTCGAAGACTATCGGTGTGAAGCCTTGTGAGACGTTTGGTGTTAATGGTTGGGATAGGTTGGTTGTAATATGTTCTTTTATGTATGGCAGCTGTGGTTGCATATCATAACGATAAAAAGATGATGGAGGAAGCTGCAACAATGATTGTTGTAAGTTTTGTGCGGAGGTACTTTCTAAGACAAATGGAGCTCCCTCCGACTGGAATGGTTGAGTTGGGATATAATTATGAATAAGGGTTAGCCTAATGGTGTTAAAGTTTACAATCCCAGGTGCCTTTGGTGGAGATAATCCTTGGATAATCTGATCACTTAAGACACCTAAAGATTTTGCTATTCTTGTAATGTAAGCCCCTCCCATGAGACTTCTCAGAGGAGTTGATTGTTGACTAAAAAAATATGCAGCAAGTTCGTGGGCAATATTACAAGGAACTTGCTCAAAAATACTATACAGATGGAAAAGTTCGGTTGAACTAACCCTTTGTTGATTATATTTGCGCCCCGTGATAGTGTTGGCTAAAACACGGTGCATATATCGATAACGAGGGTCTGTGAAGTTCATAGAATTATTGTTGCCACACCATTCTTTTGATGAATGGCATTGCCAATATCCTGTCATTTCCGCGGAGGAATAAGAGGTTAATGCCTCCGTAAAAATGGGTTGTTTAACTTATTCATCTGTATAGACGCCCAGATGAACCGCAAATTCTGTTAATGACATGGTATGAAGTTGTCCACAAAGTCGAAAATGAATGGATTCATTGGTAAGACTTTTATTATATTTGAAATAGAACGTGGACAAGAACTCATATACTAGTTCATCGTATGATGGTTCTTGGATGTCGAAGAAACGGCGCCAGGGCGTATTAGGTGGTAGTAATATTGCTAGTGAACCATTGGGATCAAACATTCCCATTCGATGCCAATCGATGCTGCTGATAGTAAGAACTTCAAGTTTCTTGAGCTTTCGATACCTCTCACGGGTGGGTAAATCAGTAAACTGAAGAAATGGATGAATTTCTGCTGCATTTGAAGGTTCAGCATATGCTACTTGGAGATTTTCCATTTGAATGTTGGGTTTTGTTGAACTAAGAAAGGTTTGGGTATGGGTTATTTTGGGTACCTCAGGCGACGGCGGTGGGTTAGGTCGATACAAAGAGGAAGTCTGGGAGTGTGTGAAAGAAGTTGTGATGGTGTGAGAAAAAAAATATGCGAGTTTTATAGTGTTCACCGGTTTCTTGAATTAGGGAAGGAATTTTTGCGATTGATTCGCATGTAAATGTGAACACAATATCTTTCAATTACAAAAAAGAAGACGCGTGCGACCATTGATTTGTCCTGGAATTTCAGGGTGAAAGGAATGGGATTTATCGTGTTCGGCGGCAAGGCGAAAAGGAAGAAGCGAAAAGAGATTTCGCCGTTGATGCTTGTCGTTTTCAGCGGCAAAAGTTGAACAAGAAGGAAACAAACAAAAGGGAAAAGAAACAAAAAAATTGTCGGCACAATAATTCAGCGAGAAAGAAGGAAATAGGGATCAAGTGGTGGAGTGGTTAGTGTCTTGGTAAGTTAGGTTTGAAACCCGAAAATAATTTGATTTTGAAAAGAGTTTTGGTAAAACGATCTTTTATTATTTATAAGATCTTGTAGACATGCGATAAAAGTTGGTTTGGTTTCTGCTTGATAGTGGATATCTATAGTAAAATGATGTAGTGTGATCGTGTTTTAATGGATATGTTAAATAGGAAACTCATGGGCAAGAGAGTCATCGGACCAATTAAGTATCTACAAGCAGTAGGGGAAAACATAAGGTCATAGGAATCAAAAAGAAATGTTTTTGGTGGAATAGTTTCATAAAATCAATGATGAGGATAGAAAACACATAATAAGATGGATATCGAATAAACGACATCAATGACAAGTCAAAGTAGTTGGGTTCTTATAACTTAGTAAAGTCATGCTTTAGCCTATAAGTGGACACTCATCCCAAGAGTCCCCAGGTAAGCACAACTGGTCCCTCGAGTTGGGATTTATACGAAGTGCTTGCCTAGACAGAAAACTCGGGATACAGGCATTCACCCTTCCCGATTGCACGAGTTCATTATTAGAGCCCAAGACTTTGATGAGAAATCGAAAATCAAAAGAGGTTTTGAAAAATAATCACCTAAGGATAGGTGATGAGCATTTGTAAAATCTAAAGATTCTAAAGACGAGATCCTTGGTGACAAGGCATTGGTTACAAAAGATAAGGATAGTGATGAAGTCAAAGGCAAAGATAACGGAAGAGTTTGCTAATGGAAAAGTGTCCTAGGTAGTTATAGTCTAGGTCAAAAGTAATTTCTAATAACCTAAATCCCTATAACCATGGCTCTGATACCAATCTGTAACACCCAGGCCGGAGGCGGAAAAGCCAAAGGTGTCATGAAACTTGATAGAATGCATTTGAGCACATGGAGTTTAAATTAAGTCGAAATATGATTAAGGTTCAATTATGTAGATTGCATTCAAATCTGAAAGAAGTACAAGTACAAAAGCAAATTTCAAAATAACAATTGTTTAACAAGCATAATTGATTCGGATTAAATCTAAGGCAGTAAGTCTTGATCCATCCTATGTGAAATATTTTTACAATTCATGGCATCACACATTGTCACCTGAAACATATGTTAGGAGTAAAAGGATCAACAAAGGTTGAGTGAATTCATAGGTTTTGTTTTGCAAAAATGTTAATGTGATATAGATAAAATTTTAACAAAAGTGGTTGTCGATATGTCTTTATAGCAAAAGAGTAATACAAGTAGTTACTTAATGGTACATTCAAGCCTGCGTTATGACGTAACACGGGTCTATCATCTCACTTCTAAGTTTCACATGAGTACCAACAACAACGGCAACGGAATGAGAAGTGTGACGGGTCTCGCTTACACTTCTAAGCAACAAAATGAGAAGTGTGACGGGTCTCGCTTACACTTCTAAGCAACAATATGAGAAGTGTGATGGGTCTCGCTTACACTTCTGAGCAACAAAAGGAGAAGTGTGACGGGTCTCGCTTACACTTCTGAGCAACAAAATGAGAAGTGAGATGGGGCGTCAATCCTATAGCGCTATAATATAACCGTTGGGCTTTTGCAAGTTAATGAACGTAAACTTCTTAAAGAAACAACAACAAGTATTAAGCAAATGCAAATGCAAAGGCAATCGGGGGAAACCACAAAATATCAAATAGTTTGTATCACATTGTAACATATGTATCATCCAAAAAATAATGTAAAAAGGGACTATGAACTCACCATGATTTCGGGTAAATCCAAACAAGTATGCAAAGTGTGAGAGTTCTTGGAAATAAGATTCCACGTCACTCTAATTGATTGAACATGCAACAATATGGAATATGTATCAACAATAATGTTTAATTGGATAATTGGAAATCCTAAATCCATAGGATTCGGTAGTGTTTAGTTTAAATGGTAATTATGTGGTTTGGATAACCTAACAAGAGGACTCGGAAAAATGAACATGAGGTAAAGGAATTATTTATGAAAAATATTAATTTAACATAAATAATAAAATTGCAAAAATATGTAATTGATTTAATATAAACCTTTGTAATAATGAATCGAATATAATTAATTAGTATAATTAATTAACATAATTAAATATAATGATTATTGGCAAGATGTTGTACAAGTGATATAATTAATTTTATAAAAAATTATAAATTAATTTAGATGGTTAAAATATATATTATTTGTTAAATGAATAATTATATAGTTTAAAGAAATAATATGATAATTATATAACTGATTATCAAAATAATTAATTTAAATCAGAATAATTAAAAATAATATTTTTAGTTGTTGAACTTGAATATTACTGATTTAAAATAATTATTATGTAAGTATATATTATGTATGGGAATATATATATATATATATATAGTTTGTAAATTAAATCCTTGTAAGTTAAGTCCAAGAGTTAGATTGTTATGTTAATGTCCAAAATCACATATTAATACAAAGATGATCGGACGGTATAATTTACCATCACCTATCACCACGAGTATGATCGGATTGGAAGGAAAATAACAACATAATAATAGAGTTTGTAATATAGTTAGCTTAACCAAATCACAAATCTTATCACAAGAATTATGGTAGACTCGGTTGGTTTAACCAAAACACTTGCCACCACAAGAACTATGATAGATTTGGATGGTTTTAATATTTGTAGTTATGTTAGTTATTAATAACAAAAAGTTAAGAGGGTTTTCACACCTCTAAACTCATGAGAATTATTCATACATAAGTGTCTTAAACATTGTTTTGATTAGAAGTATGGTAGATATAAGATTCATGCAAGTTAGTATGAATAAAGATAAAGTATAAGATTAATCATAAAAAAAACAGCAAGTTTGGATCATGAAATGGTGTTGTTGTACCTTAGATTAACAAGATAATCGGTTGGAAACAATCCTAGAGAAGATCCAAGCTTTGTAGAAGAAGATTTGATGAAGAAATGATGAAGAAAAGTGAGTTTGAACTCACTTGTATACTAAGAAAAATTCCGCACTTGTTCTTGAAAATGTAGAATTTTAGAGAGGATTTTGATGATTTAGAAGTGTTTGGCAAGTGAAAATGGAGTCTAGGGGTCTTGTATTTATAGATGGAGATGATAGGTGATTTGTGGAGATAAAAAAATATATATAGAAAAGATAAATAAAAAGATAAAATAAAAAAAAAATAATTATAATAAGAAGGGAGGTGGAAAAGGTGATTGAAGGAGGTGGAAAAGGTGATTGGAGAAGAAAAGAGGTGGAAAAGGGGTATAATCTCCGTATGGCACTATTCACGACACTATTCACATTTTTTTTTTGAATACCATGGATTAAAACACGTACTTTTTTTAAAAGGGACCTATGCTAAAACAATTTCTAAAAATTATTAAAAATCCTTTTTAAATAATGAATTTAATTAATAAGACAATTAAAACTCTAAAGTGTATATAAATAAATTTAATTTCCATATTCTAACAGCTCTGTACAGAGGATAAACTGGTTAAGGCGTTGCGGTTTCAAACACAAGGTCACGAGTTCGATCCATGCTTACAGCGGTTCCAAGGGATTTATCCCTTTTTAACCCGATTTTTGTCAAAATTACACTTGGTCCCTGTCATGTTGTAAAAATCCATACTAGTCTCCGATTAGTCGCCGATTAATCACTAATTGGTGGTTCACCGATTAATGACCGATTAATAGCTAGGCAGTCAATGACGGTCCTATTCTGGCCAAATTTTGGCCAGATGCCAGGCAATGACCAAACCATATAAATTCCTTCCAATTACTTAAAAAATGGGTTAATGAGGTGTTAAAACATGTCTACTTTAAAAACTACATATAAAAATGTGTGTGTGTATATGTAACTAAAAATTACATATAAAAATCTCAATCCGATTAATTCCGATTAATCCCGATTAATCCCTAGGCTGTACCCCACCGCCCGACTAGCGCCTAGCGATTCTTACAACACTGGTCCCTGTAATTTCATTTTTTTACAAAAATGGTCCCTCAACTTTTGAAAAGTTACAAAAACACTCCCTTAACTTTCATATAAAATACAAGTCTGGTCCCTGAAGTTTCGAAAGTTGACATAATTGGTCCCTGTACTGTTCAGTTAGTTGAGTTAACTGAGTTAAGTTTTTAAGAAGGAATCCTTATATAAAAGTTAACCAGGTTAGGATATTCAGTTAAAATAAGTTTAAGAAAATCAGTTTTAGTCCCTAGAGTTTAAGTTTGAGAAAATGACCAATTAGTCCCTAGACTTTTATTAAAAAATTATTTATTTATTTATTATATGAAATAAGTTTTGAAAATGACAAAAAGGACCCTAAACGTATAGTTTCACATAATGACACATTAGGCCCTTGTATTTAATGTAGCTTTATTTTTTAAGTATAAAACTCAATCAACTTCGCAAATATTAACGTGTTTGGGCTAGTAAATCATATAGAGACATGAAACAAGGTATGTATCAAATAAATTGCATTTCAATATACGGTAACTACTGTTATGTGCATCAAACAGTGCATGTTTGAAAATCAAGGTGGTTACAGATACCTTCCGTTATGCCCAAAACGAATTTAAAATCAATTTAAGCCCTTAGGGGTATTTTGGTCATTTTAAAGATTATAAAAGAGGTTAAATGACAATCTGAGGTTCTGGTCTAAAATGATCAGTAAAAGTATTTATTTTAGTAGGTTATATCAGTAAAATATTATACATATGTGAAATTTATCATCTATGGCCAAACTAGGCCCGTAGGGACATTTTGGTCATTTCACATAGGCTTTAAGGGTCTAATTTGAAGTCTGAGTTCAAAACTTTTATTTACTGTTAAAGTATAAAAATCGATTCATAACATCAGTAGGTAACAAGCCTTAACTGCCCAATATGGTTTTAAACCATACTATGCGCCTAAATCGCATAAAAGTCGGTATTTGACGACATTCGGGTTGATTAAAGAAATCTGAGATTTTGACCAGCCTTTACAGTTTAAAATAACTTATTTATGATATAAAATCAGTAGAAAAATTTTTGATATGTAAAGGATGTGTAAAACTCAATTTATTAGCGAAAAGGGCATTATCGTCAATTACAGAGCCTATGCAAGAACTCTATGTTATGATCAGTTTAAAAATTAATAAAAATTTCCAAAAATCTCTAAATATTATATTACATCAGTGGGTAAAAGGTTTGGTGTCAAAATTTGGGTTTAAATAGGATTTATGTCGAAAATGCCGTTTAATTAATAAAAACGCTTTTATTTAAGATATTGTGCATAACTCTCATTTTAGACCATGAAATGATGTCAAATTTTTAGGACATGCTTAAATATCGGTAATAAAGGTTTTCATCTTCTCACATTTTCAAAAATCTCGTTTTAATATCAAAAGAGCATAATGGTCAACATTTAAGCATTTAACGGAAACATGCAATGAACTAGGATTTCTATGGAACCAAGTTGTATAACCTCAGAGGGTTATACTAACCTGTAAAATGGTCCTAAAGGAACCTAAGGCATATCTAAACTAAGCTAAATCGGGTCAGAACTAAAAGTCAAAGCAAAAGTCTACTTTTGCGACTTTCGGTTCCGAACCGAGCCTAAACTCAGAATTGTCGGGTTGAATATGTCTAAACATGTTCTTATATTATTTACCAAGTTATTTTAGTGTTTAAACATGTTCCATAACTTCTACATTATCAGTTATGAATTTATTTGCAAAAAAGGATTTTGTTGACTTTTTAATAACAAGTTTGACCTGACAATTGACCAAGTTAGAGTGATAATCAGTGGGTGCCCTTTTAAGGGTTTATTACCCACATAATTACCAACTCATAGCCAGTTTCAATTCGAATAATGGCTGGACCATTAGTGATTAATCACTAAGTCAAAGCTTAATTACGATAGCTTTGACTTTTGGTCATTAAACTAATAAAACTTGAACTTAAGAGGCTAAGAACACTTACTATGGTCCTTAGCACGAAAATAGAACTGAGGAAAGCTTATTTGAACTCTAGGAAGCTCCAGAGAGTGAGTTGTGAATAAATTTCAAGTGTGCAAATGACAAGTGAAGAACAAGAGCCCTTATATAGGATTTCTAGAGCTCCAAGATTAATCCACATGCCCCTACAATGATCCCTGATGATTCCAGGTGTCCCTATTTCATGAAAATCTGTTGGCTCAGTCCCTGGAATAGAAAAAAAGCATGCAAAGGCAGTGGAACTGGCTGAACATGCAGCTGTCAAGTTTTTCTGCATCTGACACTCTTACGAGGGCCGCGTAAGACTTATAAGAAGTCTACGCGGGCCGCGTGGCTCTTCTGTCACCGGAAAACAAGTTTTAAACTTTGCAGTTTTGGTCCCTGGTCCATATAAACTTTATTTTACTTCCATTTATTGCATTTAGGACCCCCATAGTTAACTTTTAAGGGCCTTGGGTCATAAACTAACTCCGTTCTCCCGGTTAGTTGTACGATCACCCGAAAAGTCTTGTATTCATCAAAACTCCACAAAATTAATACCCGATATTCTTGAGAGCAAAATATATAATTATTACAATGTTTTTGGGATCGTTAAAATGTCACTCAGAGGTTACTTTCAACATGTTGACACTTTTAACCCCTCTGCTTCATAAGATCCTTATTTTGAGCACAAATGCTTTCTAAGTTCGATAAATTATTCGTTAAAGAATACGAACGTCGTGTGAGGTCAATCAGAGGGATAAGAATGGCATGTTGACACTTTGGATCATTTCACTTACATATTTACATTGTTTGACAATTTTAGTCCCTCGGAAACAATTCCTAACACGTTTAAAGTCAATGACACGTGTCTTCATTATATTGGTCGTGATTTTACGAGGGGTTACATCCTCACCCCCTTAAAGGAAATCTGGACCTCGAGATTTACTAAAATAAATGAGGGTATTTTTGCTTCATTGTGGATTCAACCTCCCACGTGTATTCGGGACCTCTACGGGCATCCCATTTAACCTTCACAATCGGTACATGCTTCCTTCGAAGCTTCTTAACCTGTCGATCCTCGATCGACAAAGGTTTTTCAACAAACTTTAAGCTCTCATCTATATGCACATCCTTATGTGACGTGGCTAGCGATTCATCAGCTAGACACTTCTTCAAGTTGCAGATGTGAAATACATTATGGATTCACACTGGTTAGTACTATATGGTAAGTAATAAAATGTATAATCGTTGAAACGTCATAAATGATTATATACTATCGTAATAAATATTTTGCATATAAAATATCAAAAGTTTAAATGAAAAAGACAAAGCAAATACTTTAAATTGAATATAAATCATTATGCATTTTAAGTTTATTAAATTAAACCTCCAGGATAAATTTAAGTACATATTTTTCTATGTCGTTCTCTGAAAATTTAAAATTTCAATTATTTTTAATTTTTTAATGTTAAGTTAAGTGGTTTTTGTGGTCTAACAACGCCCTTCCCTTCACATAGACAAGAAGCATAGCAAGGCGCAACACGGATAGTAGATGGGATGATGATACTACCCCTTCGGATAAACTTCGGGGCCAAGGAATGATGAGATAGTCGAGGTAGCTCAGTGGCAGGAGAAAAGGGAACATGTACATGACGACAAAAGATAAAGACAAAAAGCCTACAAATAAGGGGACATATATGCATTGAAAAGCATCTTATTTGCATTGCAAAATACTACTCTAGCATCTCATTGAGTTTTAGTATTTTGCTCGGTTGGGGATCGGGATGCACTTTTTAAACATCGCTTATGAACGTTTAAGTAATTGCCCTAACATTTGCTTTCATCTTATTTTTAAAATGGCTTCTTAAGGAATTGAACCTTTCGATTAAAAAGAAAATGAAAGAAACACTATAAGCCAATGATTAGCTAACCTACTGGGCCTAGGCGGAGAGTACTCGGGAAGTACTCTGCCTTGACGAAGAGTGCTCGGGCCTTGACAGCCTAACTTGTAGCGAGTACTTGGGGAGTAACGGTTTTGGAGACCTTGTTTTACAACCATGGCTAACCCAAACACCTTTATTAAAACCCATGGGGAGTAACGGTCTTGGAGACCTTGTTTTACAACCATGGTTAACCCAAACACCTTTATTAAAACCCAGAATATTTGGTAGGATTCTTATAGAATTAAAAACCCACCTCCTCATTGGGCTTAGGAATCCTTCAGTGAATCAGTGGTCTAAAACCATGTAGGCATGTGGCATTAGGCTGTTATTAGTAGGTAGAGGTGTACAAAACTCGGTTTGTGCCTAAACCGGTTCGGGTTGTAAACCGATCTGTTTTTTTCTTACCATTGGCTCAAGCTAGTTTGCCCCAAAGCTGATTGGGTTGAGAAGCGATTTTAGGGTTAGGAAAACACAACTCACTCATACCGATATGAACCTAGTTCAAAAACCGGCTTGGCCCAAAAAATAAACGGTTTTTAATGCAATTATTGTTAAATCTTCAAACCCGGCTCAAACTGGTTCATACATATGAAATTTCGAATTGGGGTCTAACCGCTGGGCTGGGTCGGGGACCTAACCGGTTTGGCTCAATCCGTTTTTTGAAGGGCTGGATCAGTTCGCGAACTGGTTTGGCGGCCCGCCAAGCCAGTTTTTTACATCTCTAGCAGTAGCCATATTTCATTGGGCTACAAAAAGATTTAATTAAGTGGGCTTCAAAAATCTGTAAACCAAACTAATATACTTAGTAGTTTGCGCCTAAGCCTGGAGAGCCGCTCCCAAACGAATTAAGTCTCCAACTCTCAGCTGTAAATTTCGTGTCTAAGGCTATGAGGTGTGGGGGTCATGGATTGAAACATTATTTCCACATAGAACCGTTAATTAAATGGTACACCACCCCCCTCCTTAATTGATGGTTGTTCCCATGGATTAAACCACGATTACCACGACCCTCCCATTTGATAATTTTAAGACAAAAATAAATTTAAAAAATAAAGAGGACACTGGTTTGGGTCATGACCACACCCTTAGGGTAGTAGTTTTGAAAGGTGGATTAAAGATTGATAACATGACGCCTATGTGGAGGGTCATGGTGGTCATGAGTATCATGAGCACACCATTTAGCCTAAGTGTACGTAGATTCAAAGTTGGTTCAGAATGCTCTAAAAACTATATAATATAACGTTTAAAGAACTCGATAAAAGTACGACACTTTTTTTATGTACTCAAACTAATTTACTTATTTTATGTTTTTGAGAATATTTTGTATTCAAATCTTGTAATCCGAACTTTAATCACTTAATTATAAAAGATTACCCTACAACCTTTTGTAATGCATGTGCAATTTCAATCTATACATTTTTTTTTCATTTTCACGTTCTTATAATCAAGAGAAAACGATTTGGAATGTGAGAACAGTGTGAACGATTTTCAGTCATAGCAGGGGTAAAATTGGAAGATTCAAACAAGGGTGCACATGCTAATCACATGTCATTTTCCCCCATCATATTTAAACGTCAATAACTTTTTTATACCTGATACAATATTACCCCTTAGTGTATTACCCCTTAGCGTTTTTCTGAACTGAGTGTTTTATGGCATTTTAGACTAGGTATTTTCATGGCGTTTTTCTCAACTAGGTGTTTTTATGGCGTTTTAACTAGGTATTTTCATTGTGTTTTTTGAACTGACTGTTTTATGGCGTTTTCAACTGAGTTTTTTCTATGACGTTTTTCTGAACTGGGTGTTTTATGGCGTTTTTATCTTGGTATTTTCATGGCGTTTTTCTGAATTGGTGTTTTTATGGTGTTTTATTTGAACACCCAGTTCATGTGAGTGGGTTTTTTGACAATATTACCTCTTAGTGTAATTTAACATCAATGCCACATGTCACCACCAAAATCGTTCTCACGTTCTCACACTTTTCACCTTTTTATCTAAAAACATCAATTTAAAATATTATATGTTTTTGAGAATATTTTGTATTCGAATCTTATAATCCGAACTTTAATCACTTAATAAAAGATTACTCTACAACCTTTTGTATGCATGTGCAATTTCAATCTATTCATTATTTTTTTCATTTTCACGTTCTTATAAAATAACTCTTCGTTATACGAAGGACTGGTGATAAATTGTTAACAAATTTATGTTAATTTAAAATAATAATGGCTAACAAATTAAGTATTTTAATTTTATAACCTTGGCATTAATGCTTATGCATTTGTTATAATACAAACCAGAATAATAAAATACGTAAAAATTGCTCTGTTACATATTAATCCTTGTAGTAACCACAAAAAATAATTCACAGTAAGTTCAAACAAAAACAAGCTTTCAGCAACATATACGACATACGATGGTTAAAACATTAACTCATACATACATATTTAAGGGTTGTGTATTTAGCATATGTATAATATTATCTGATTTTTATTCACCAAATTAATCTTCCCAAATGTGTCCCGACTTTTGCTTTGTAAATCAATTAATGAGTCTCATAGAAAATAGTTTTTTTAATAACATTATTCTCAACAATTAAAACCAATCGATATGAACCACATTTACAAATTTAAACCACTTGAAACAATTGATTCTTAACCACAAATATGAAGAAAGGTAGATAGAATATAACAACTAAAGGGAACAAGACAAGATCAAATTTGTAATATACTCAATATTTTTTTTTGACGATTTCTTTCATATACTTACAACGAGTAAACGGTTTATTTTCACTCAAGTCAAGCAACAAAGATGTTGTTGTGAGTTAACGTTCGGAAATCATGGAACATCAAGCAACAAAAACGTTGTTGTCAATCAAGGTTCATGGAACGTGTCATTTATGCAAAATAAACACAAGTGATTTAGAAAATTTATAAAAATAATGTAAAAATTATTGATAACATTAATGACTTATCTAGAAAACGTAATCACGTTTTAGGCTTAAAAGTTACTCAGCTAGTCAGGGGTTTGCTTCTGGAAAGAAACCGACTGCACATATTACTAACAAGTAATCACCGGTTAAGCCGTTCCCAACTCCATGCTAACGCATATATTAACACGCATGGCTATGACAAACTACTCGACGGTCAACACGCTGTGATAGTATGTAGAAAGTTTATCTACTTTTATAAAGTCTAAAATTTATTTTGTGTCAAATAAAGTTGAATTTTTTTAAGTGCTAATTTACAAACTCACTAAACTTATCACTAAATCCACACCAATTTACTTTGTAATGATTGATAATTCTAGTAAATAATAAATTGGTGTGGATTTAGTGATAAGTTTAGTGAGTGTGTAAATTAGCTACATGGACATGGAATACAATTGGATCAACGGGATACCAGTGTTGTTTGGTATAGAGAATAATCTCTGATTTGGGTTTGAATTGTATTGAGAAATTGTATTGTACAAAATTAGGGTTACACAAAGATGGTGCTATATAGACCACCATATTACACACTAGCACCTATACTATTTGTTTCCTTCTTTCCGACACTCCCCCTCAAGTTCAGTATTGGGATCTCCAATACTTAACTTGCTCAAACAGCTACTAAAAGCGTTTCCGTTGACTGCTTTTGTGAGAATATCTGCGAGTTGATCTTTTGATGATACATACGGGAGCTCTATGATCCTTTCCTCTAGTTTTTCCTTGATGAAATGTCGATCTACCTCCACGTGTTTTGTTCGATCATGCTGAACTGGATTTTCTGAGATTTGTATTGCAGCTGTATTGTCGCACATAATTTTACTAGGTGCTGCCCTTTGGGAGAAACCAATGTCTTCTAGAAGTTTCCTGATCCAAAGGACTTCGCTTAACCCTCGAGCTATGCCTCTGAACCCTGCTTCTACACTCGACAGAGCGACCACCTTCTGTTTCTTACTCCTCCAGGTAACAAGGTTTCCACTAACCAAGGAGAAGTACCCTGATGTTGACCTTCGATTTCCCTTATCTCCTGCCCAGTCGGCGTCAGTGTAGAGCTCAACATTTAAATGTCCATTTGCTTTGAACAACACTCCATGGCATGCTGTTCTCTTTAGATACCTTAGAATTCTCTAAGCAGCTTCCATGTGGGCAACTTGCGGTTGGTGCATAAACTGACTTACCACTCCAACAGCATAAGCTATATCAGGGCGAGTGTGGGAGAGATAAATTAACTTACCCATGAGCCGTTGATACCTTTCTTTGTCTGCAAGCTCGCCATTAAGTTCCATGTGAAGATTGTGGTTCACCACCATTGGCGTATCTGCTGGTTTACAATCAATCAAACCAGTTTCCGCCAGGAGATCGAGAACATACTTCTTTTGGAAGATGAAAATCCCCCGTTTAGACCTGAGAACTTCTATTCCGAGGAAATACTTGAGATTCCCAAGGTCTTTCATTTCAAACTTTGAAAACAAATTCTTTTTCAGCCGTGCTATCTCTTCTACATCATTTCCAGTGATAATCCTGTCGTCTACATATATGATCAGGCAAGTTACGAGGTCGTTTCTTCTTTTGAGGAACCGGGTATGATGAGCTTTACTTTGGTAATACCCGTATTTGTCGCAACCCCCGATCCCTGATCCCCGGGAACGGGCAGACGCGAACTCAGTGACGGTGGTATCAGTTTGTTTAATTTGGCAGCGGAAATTACATCAGGACCGTAGTTAGGAAATGTTTATCAGAGTAAAACCACCATATTTAATATTAATAATCACATGGGCAAAACCCAAGTTTCTTATTACAATACGTTTATAGGGATAAACCCTATTTTATTGAATTTAAAATATCATCTTTTAGGTAACTTTTATAGCCACATTTTTCCCAAACCTTCAGTGCTCTCCAGCTGGCTTTTTACTAATTGGCTGTCACATTGTGTTACCTGAAAAGCGTTTTAAAAACATTTGTCAGTGGGAAATACTAGTGAGTGAATCCCAGTTTAATCAAGAAACATTTTATTAATTAAAACAGTATTGAGAGCGATCACATTGTTTATTTCTACACAATTACTCATTCAGTACTGTCAATCCTGACTTGTGGGTCATATTACACATTGGCTAACTCGTTGTCCAATGGTAACGTACTGTCATCCCCGACTTACTACTCACAAGGTAGTAAATTTTGTATACAAAACCCCAACATACCGGCAGTAATTGAAGAACTACAAAGACTCAATCACTGCTTAATCACATTGTAAAATAATTAAGGTTTTGTAAAATATTAAAAAAAAGGTTAACAAAAAGAGGATAAACTCACATTGCTATCTTAGACTTTGCGTAAGGGTTTCCTGTATATTTTCTATAATTTATACAAATGTACATTGGTTAGTATCATAACCCTTTGAAAATATTAATGATACCCTCCCCGAGACGGCATTCCAACAACTACGTCGGGCAGAACCACAACAGTTGTTACGGAACCCTAAATCAATCGGGCAGCGTATCTACTATGAAACCGGGGTTATAACACTTACAATGGAGCAGAACCTTGCTAATTAGGGGGTATAATACTTGAATATTATGCTTATATCTTCAGAAATTCGTTTAGAAAGAAAGATGTGAGCGACGGAAAGTGAAATCCCGAGGCCTTCTTATATAGGGCCTGATTCTGGTCTCCACGCGGCCCGCGTAAAGGTAGCCTTAGGGCTACGCGGCCCGCGTCAACCCTGGTTAACAGGGTAGCTTGTCCCGGTCATGATCTAGACCCGCCACGATGTCGACACGTGTCGACCTCTGATGTTACCGTGTTGTTGATCTTACGCAGCCCTCGTAAATGTAAGCTAAAGCTTATGCGGCCCGCCTGAACTAAAGGAATCAAACGAAATCAGGTATCCACCTTGATACCGCCCGCGTAAATGTTGGGGTGGGTCTACGCGGCCCGCCTCAACTTAATATTTATTGTTTTTAATTTATTTTATATGTTATAACATATTTCGGGCTCGGTTTTCACATAAAGGGTGTATTTAAAGACATATAAGGGTATTTTAAAATATACTAGGGTGTCGGTTTTACCGAGGGTTGTTACATTCTCCCCACCTTATTTTAGAGCTCGTCCTCGAGATCTACTGGAACAAATACGGATATTTCCTTTGCATTTCTGATTCAAGCTCCCATGTGTACTCAGGTCCTCTTTTGGAGTCCCACTTCACTTTGACCAGAACTAGTCTCTTGAGCTTGAGATTCTTGACTCTCCTGTCTTTAATTTGTAGAGGCCTTTCTACAAACTTGAGTTGTTCATTTACCTCTATATCCTTAAGAGGTACTATCAGAGATTCATCAGCTAAACACTTTTTGAGATTAGATACATGAAATACATCATGTATTCCTGCCATTTCCTCTGGCAGTTGTAGCTGATAAGCTACAGGTCCTATTCTTCTATTAATCTCAAATGGTCCAATATACCTGGGACTTAGTTTTCCCCGTTTTATGAATCTTACCACTCCTTTCCAAGGAGAGACTTTTAATAATACTTTATCTCCTGTTTGAAATTCCAATGGCTTACATCGGTTATCAGCATAACTCTTTTGTCGATCACGAGCTGCTTTCAGTCGTTCCTTGACTTGAATAATCTTGTCTGTTGTTTCTTGCACTATCTCAGGTCCAGATAGTTGCTTTTCCCCAATTTCTGCCCAACAGAGTGGGGTTCGGCATTTTCGTCCATAAAGTGCTTCGAATGGTGCACCATTGATACTTGTGTGATAACTATTATTATAAGAAAATTCTATTAAAGGTAAGTGATCGTCCCAATTACCTCCAAAATCAATTACACAGGCTCTAAGCATATCTTCCATTGTCTGAATTGTCCTTTCACTTTGTCTGTCCGTTTGAGGATGATAAGCTGTGCTTAATTTTAACTTGGTTCCCATTGCCTTTTGGAAACTTGACCAAAAATGAGAAGTAAATCGACTATCCCTATCAGAAACAATTGATAAAGGAATTCCATGTAAAGAAACAATTTCATTTACATATAATTTGGCTAACTGTTCCATACTAAAAGTTTCTTTCATTGGTAAGAAATGAGCTGACCTGGTTAGTCTATCTACAATCACCCAGATTGTATCATTTCCTTTCTTTGTTTTGGGTAATTTAGTAACAAAATCCATTGTTATCAATTCCCATTTCCACACTGGCATTTCACTGTTCTAGCAATCCTGAGGGTTTCTGGTGTTCAGCTTTAACTTGTGAACAGGTTAAACATTTAGAAACATAAGCTGCTATGTCATTCTTCATTCCTATCCACCAGAAATTTTTCCTTAAATCCTGGTACATTTTATCACTACCTGGATGCATCGCATACTTAGATTTATGGGCTTCTTCTAAAATACGATAACGTAGATTTCCTAATTTAGGTATCCATATTCTCTTTTCTTGAAATCTCCAAATTCCATCTGTTCCTTGTTCTAACTCTTTTAGCATACCTTTTAATTTTTCAGTATCATCCATGATTACTGATTCTTGTGCTTCTCTTATCTGATCATTTAAATCTACTTGTAGATTTAATTTAAGAGAACGTACCCTTTTTGGCTTTTCATGATACTTTCGACTTAAAGCATCTGCTACTACATTTGCTTTTCCTTCATGATACTGGATATCACAATTGTTGGTGCATACATCTGTCGTCTTCGTCTTATATCGAGTCTTGGATTCGTTGCAGTTCGGAACAAGCATGATGTCATCATTATTGATGATGACATCATACAAATGATATCATCTATTGCATCATGGAAATATGGCACATGAAACAGAATGTAGATTCATACAAAACAAGATTTTATATTTGTTTATTGTTGATTTCGCTTGAATCGGATTTTAGGGGATTCCGCTTGAACTTGTTTGTGTGGTTTCAAGCGGACTAGCACCACCTATATATATGTGTCATGTATTCTCATTTGAGGGGAGACTAGGAACTTGTACCAAAGTGCTGCCGGTATTTCTTGTGACTGTAATCTCTGTTAAATCAATATACAAGAAGATTAAAGTGATATTCTAGCTGTTTCAAGCCTATACGTCTGTTTCCGCCTTTCGTATAGTATAAGAACTCTTCTGAACGACTCGTTTCGGTCACAAAACGATCCCACAAGTGGTATCAGAGCTCAGGAGGAAGAGATCTTGCCAAAACAGCCTGTTTTCATCACCATTTCTGATTTCTACACTTTCTTTTCAAGATTTCACAAAATTTTACTGTTAAAATTGGCTCAAATTTTCACAGCATACGCGTAATCATGTTTTAACAAAGCCTTGTAAGTTTGAGCATTAAAATCGATCTAAAATTTGACATTTTCGTGAGTTAGCTTGAAATTCTGTTCGAAATGATGATGTCATCGTGATTCCGCTTGAGTTTACACCGTGATTCCGCTTGAAAACGACATTTCGCTTGAGTTTACACTGAGATCCCGCTTGAAAATATGTTTTGATCTCGCTTGAAAATGACATTTCGCTTGAGTTTACACTGAGATCCCGCTTGAAAACATGTTTTGATCTCGCTTGAAAACGACATTCGGCTTGAAAACTCGTTTGATAGTTAGTCCGCTTGAATCGTATTTCTGGTGAACAAGTTTGTTTTTGCATGAAAAGTGTATCGAGTTGTGTAACATTAAAGAAGGTTGTCAGTTGGTTGGGAAAAGAAATCATGTGTCTTGTGTCAGTCTACACAAGGTGATCAGAACCATTTATCAGTGCATGTGATATTAGTTTGTCATCAGCCCAAGTGAACACATTTTATCATCATTAATGTTGTTGGCATAGTGTTAATGTTGGTCCAATGAGATTTGAGTAATATCATAATTGACAGCCTACGACAGACGTTTCGGCCCAATCAAATGTTTAAAATCAAGTTTGCATGTGATTAGACTTAGTGTGTGGCCCAATGAATTAAAAAAACAACAACAATTGAACGGTCCAATGATTTTTGAAAGTTGACTGCGTAGGCCCATGTGATTACATGTGATAAAGCAATTATTGTCGGTCAAATTTATTTGAAGATTAGATCGAGATAAAGCGGCCCAAAGTGTTGTCGGGTTATTGGAATTTGAAGTCCAATCAACCGATTAAAGTGTTGTCGGCCCAAATCATCAATCAATAAAAGTTGATTATGGTTTGTTGAAAGCTCATGTGAAAAACTATCCGACCCATTCATTCAGTTTACGGGATACATTAAACGAGTTCACAAATCTTTGACACGAGTCTTAGATTGTTTTCATCAACACACTTTTATATATTCAGTCTTTTTAAACTGATCGTTTATTTGTTTGTTTCAGGTATTTTTACAAGGTGATACATCTCATTTGAGACCAGTATTTTTGAAACAAGAAAGTTTGTGTTTTGTGAACTTTGAAAATCCGAAACATGGACGAGGATTTTTACAACGCATTCGCTACTCCAGTAACCCCGATTACTCTGGCACAGAACACGATGTTGGAAAATGAAACGAAAAAACCGCCTAAACTCATGAACATTGAGGAATATAAAGGTTGGGAAGGACGATTTGAGAATTGGGTACAAGCAAACTATTTAGATGCTTGGGAATGTGTCGAGATGAAATACATTAGACCAACAAATGATGATGAAGAGGTTATAGCAATTAAAGATCTAAGTGCCGATGCTAGAAAGAAATACAAAGATGAGAAAATGATGCTAAGTCTTTTACAACAACCTGTGAAGGAAGATATCTTAGTTTTATTGCAACACAATGGAACTTCATATTCGATTTGGAAAGCATTAAGATCGAAGTTTCATGGAAGCCAAGAGATGGTTAAGAACAAGAAATCACTTTTGAAGAAAGAGTTTGATCTGTTTCGTGGGTTGAAAAATGAAAGCACAAAACAAATTGTTGAGAGATACTGCAATTTGCTAGCTAATATGAAGAGGTTAAGCATCGAGAAAGATAATGAGAAGTTGATTAAGAAGCTTGCTGATGCTTTGCCACACGAGACTTGGGGCACATATCTCATGATGCTTAGAAACAAGAAAGGTTTTAGCAGTCTGACACTGAGTAAATTCATTGAAAAGATTGGGGCTCAGGAGATGGAACAGAGAAAGGTCTTAAGAATGAAAGATTTTGATGGTGAACAAGACATTGGTATTTATTACAAAGGTGGTGTTAGTGATAAATCCACCAGCATGTCACCAAAAATCCAAACTGCTTTCAATGCAAAAGATTTATCCGGTAGTTCATCCAAAGGGTCAAACAGCAACACAAGTTTTTCATCATATCCATCATTTGATCCGAACATTTCAGCAATAAAGAATGGCAAAAAACTACAATGCAACATTGTACTGAATCTGGAGAATGATGAAGATTACTCAGCAGAAATTGCCAAAAGTCACATGTCTTTGTTGGGTACTGTGTTGGAATCTTGTGATAGTTTTGTTGCAGGACGGATCGGAAATCCTATGCTTACAAAAGAGGATTACGATCAAATAGACGCTGAGAAAATGGAATTAATGGATATTAAATGGTGTTTGGCAAGTGTGTTGAGACGAGCTGAGAAATTTAAGCAGATCACAGGAAGAGATGATTTACGTGAAGCTAATATTTCTACTTTGGGTTTTGATAAATCTAAAGTCACTTGTTTTCGTTGCAGGGAAAAAGGACACTTCAAGAGGGATTGCAAAAACCGTGAAGCAAGTGGAGCTCAAAATCCGTTTAACAACAACAATGATTACTACCGGAAGGCTATCTATCATCAAGTTGCTCAACAACAACAAGAACCACAAGTGGCTCATGGAAGAAAAGTGATTGAAGAATCTTCAAAGAGAGCTTGCATGGTGAATCAGGATGATCAAAAGCCAACAGAAGGTTTCAGTTGGGACACTTATATCTTAGCTGATAACAAAGCATGCCTGATAAATCAAGATGATGAAAAATTGCCTGAAGGTTTTAGCTGGGCAAATTTCAATTGGGATGATTATGATCCAAACAAAGATTCAAATCACAACGCGTATGTTGCTCGAGTTGAAGAAGATAGTGATGATGATCGTGAGTATTGGTCAAGAAAAATGGCAGATCATTTGAAAATGTTGGCTGAAAGTGACAGTGATGATGAAAAAGCCAAAAAGAAAAAGAAAAAGGTCAAAACACCAATGAGTAGTGATGATGAAGATGTTCCAGTGATCAGAAAGCAAAAGATGAAAGAAGTTCAAAAATTCAAAGTTGATGAAGAAGTTGATGCTACAAAGATTCCTGTGAAGTGTGACACTTGTGAAGCTATAAAGAAGCAGAACAGCACATTGATTTATAACTTGAACAGTTTGAAGGAATCTTATGATGTCCTGAACAAAGCTATGAATCAATACAATCATACAAGTGAAGAACAAGCAACAGCAATAAAGACACTTCAGGGAGCGTTCATGATAAAGCAAAAAGTTGTGAACAACTACATCGAGAAGTGTGCTGTGCTTGAGCAAAAAATGGAAACACAAAGAATTGAAACAGAAAGAGTAAATCGATTGTTGAAAAGTTACTCATGTACTTCTTATGTCATTGACAGGATCTATCCAACTGTGGAGGGAATGAAGGCATTTGAAGATGATGAAGTAGCTGAAGAACAGAAAGTTTCTGAAGAAAAGTTTCCTGAAAAGAAGAAAGTAAAGAAGGATACTAAAGAAAAGACATCTGGTAAGAAACAAGATGTCAGTTACAACAAGTGTCCACCCCCGCTTGAAAATGGATATTCTCCGAGAAATCCAAATTCAGAAAGAGTAAAAAAGGCAACAAATTTACAGTGGGAGTCGGAGTCGGAGTCTTCGGTTAATCTACCAGAAAATATTGATGTTACGTTTACATCATCTGACACTGATCATGAGTCCAAGTTAATAAAGAAAGTCGTCGATCAGGTGTTGGATAAAGATGAAACTGAGGAGTCAAAGTTGGAGTCAAACTCAGAGTCAAAGTCAGAGTCAGAGTCAAAGACTGGTTCTAAAAGTTCGAGTTCGACAATCAACAGTCTAAAATCTTCGGATAAAAGGGTTTACAACAAAGAATTCCTATTATCAAAATCTAATTTGCATGACGAAACGTTTAAAGTCGCATATACTTTGAATGATTCTGACAAATTATATTTTGATGAGGAATTTCCAATAAGAGGTGTTAAACCTGAATTGATCAAAAAGGTTTTCAAACTAACAGAAATTAATATTTCTGAAATAAAAGATGTAAATCTTACTGAAAAACCTAAAAAATACACCTCAAGAGTACAACAAAGATTAAACAAGAAAAAAAGGTTACGGTTCTGGTTTTGTTTATCAAAAGAAACCAAACCATAACGGTAATTTCAAAAAAAAAGGTCTTGGATTTATTCCACAAGAAAATTATAAAAATGAAAAATATGTTCGAGATTTTAAATCAAAAATGACATTTGTTTCAGGAACATCAGCAGAAGAAGAAGAAGAAAAGAAAGAATTCTGGAGACAATCGAACAAAGAATTCCTTGCGAAGAAGCAAGAAGAGATGAAGATTGCTGATCAGATGAAAGAAACGAGAACCTGTTTCCAATGCAACACTGTTGGTCATATTGCCAAGAATTGTTCCAAAGCAATACAATCAAAACAAGGAGTTTCTCGTAAACTAAAAGAACAAAGGGTTGAGTTTGAACCACCAATTGATAGAACTAAACTTTTCAAAAACTCAATTTTTGAGATTGGTGAAAGTTCAAACAGATTTTACAAGAAGAAAGCAAATCTTGACACTCAGAAATGGGTTGTTAAGAAATCGGTTGATAGTTCTAGCAATGATTCTGATTCATCAAAATCAGAGGAGCTATCTTCTGGCGATGAATCTGATTCCACAAAGTCAGATGAGCCACAGGTTGAGATTAAAAGTGAAAAATCAGTGCCGACTGTGGATGATGTTAATTTTCCACCACTACGGGCTGAAAATTTTAAAAAGAAAGTTGGTAAAGTTGAGATATCAAATCAATTTTTCTCAGAAAAGAATGATTTTGATGTTGAAAAGGCATTTAACTCCAAAGTTCACCATATTTTTGGAAAAATGGTTGACAGGAAGGTCAAAGGAGTAAAGGAGTTTTACGAGAAAAAGACGAAGAAAGATAAAGTTGAACCATCCCTGGTTTGTGACTGGGATGGTACATATGACGAACAGTAAGTCTGTGGAATTGCCGGAGGTCCCAAGTTGGTAATCGCGGAGCAGGAATCGACATCTTTCTTATATTGTTTTTGAAATTTGGTCACAAGTGTGACTTGCCGGAACTCCCAGGTTGGTAAGTGAGGAGTAGGAATCGGCATTCTGAGAATTCAACCTACATATGGTAACTTACAAGTGGTATTGGTTTGTAAGCCATGTGGTTGAAAAAGAGGTTGTGATTTTATAAGTAGTAAAATCAAGGTCATTAGATTGAACTTGATTGGACTAATCTTACAAGTGGTTGAAAAACAATATGATGAACCAAACCCCTAATCTACAAATGGTAAAATCAATCAACAAAACTTATTTTCCGGAAAAACCATTTGATTAAAACAAACTTAAGTGTTTTGAAATCAGTGGGAAAATAGTTTGTTGTGAGGGTGAGTTCTGATTGTTTATGTTAAGTGGATGGCGATTTGAAGTGATTCGATATCGGTTGTCACTTTATTGTACAGTTTGTTTTCAAATTTTTCTTTAAATGTGTTTGCATTTTAGGGGGAGTAAAAATTTCAGAAAATCCAAAAACATTTGAAAATTTGAAAAAGCCAAAAACATGATAAAATTGAAAATGAGTTTTGTTGTCAAAAAGAGGAAATGATAGTACATCAGTGGACTATCACAACATGCTAAAGAAATGGAAAGTTAAAATGTGATAAACGGTCTCAGTGATGATGTGCCAGTAGATTTTTGCACATTTAGTAAATTGTGACGAGATATAACCCTAAATTTCAAACTTGCTTATATCGTGGGGAAACATCTCTCGGATATATGGGTAACCCCCGAAATCTTGTTTGAAAGGTCCCTCTTTCTGAGATACTAGGTCTTTATGCTCAGTGATATCTGGGGTATTATCCCGGGACTTCTGATTTTGCGGAAGCAATGGCCTAGTCCCCGGAGAATACTTTCCGCTTGCTTGAAAAATAGCGCCGCCCTCAGCAAAAATGATGAAACAATAAAATTGATAATCATTGCTGTTGTAAAAAAGATCCTCTAAAGGGGACACACCAAAAGTCGAGTCGTGATCTCTCTGCTGAACGGTAGTTCTGACCTGAGCTCTCACGGTTCTTCATAATTTATAACCCCTTACAGATATCATCTGTGGTATACCCACCTGTAAGACTGAATATTGGGATCTGGATACGGGAGTATATTCTGAGGTGGGACACGCGATTGAGTTTAAGTGCTTAAGACATTAATCTCGTATCTCGAAACAGTTGAACATTGAGTGGAAATTTAAGTGGATCAGTATACTGACAATCTAAGTGAATCGTTTAGAACTTAAAAAGTTTAAAGCTTAACGGTGTTGGTGATGTGTCTCAGAAACTGATATGATCCTCTTACGCAAACTCACAAAAATAGTGTCTGTAAATCTTTCTTTACTGCATTTCATTTAAATCAAAAATCCAAAAAGATTTTCAGTGTGTTTTAGCATAAATTTTTGAAAATTCAAAAAGATTTTCGACAACTGGTATTGGAGAGCTGATTTTCAAAATTCCAAGTGCTAAACATGATGACAATTGGTTTAGGAGAATGTGTTTAAATGAGAAAAGTTTTTGAATATGTGTATACAAGTGGTCATCTGATGTTTTTATCAACGATAAATCATTCTGGATAAATTTGAGAGGGAATCTGAAATTATAAATTTGTCAAATGTTAAAATTTGTGAAATTTATTTCTGGGTTAAGGATGTGTAGGATAGCCTGGTTTCTGATCCTGAGCAGACAAAGAGTCAGGTCACGATCCTGATCTTGTGAAAGCCAGACTACAATCCCAGTACAAGTTGAGGGGGAGTCTGTTAGAGAAAGAAAGTCGCCCAAAGACTGATAAAGGCTGAAGATTGTAAAGACTCGACACTTAAGACTCGTCAACATCTGAGGGGGAGTCTGTTGGTGCATACATCTGTCGTCTTCGTCTTATATCGAGTCTTGGATTCGTTGCAGTTCGGAACAAGCATGATGTCATCATTATTGATGATGACATCATACAAATGATATCATCTATTGCATCATGGAAATATGGCACATGAAACAGAATGTAGATTCATACAAAACAAGATTTTATATTTGTTTATTGTTGATTTCGCTTGAATCGGATTTTAGGGGATTCCTTGTTTGTGTGGCTTCAAGCGGACTAGCACCACCTATATATATGTGTCATGTATTCTCATTTGAGGGGAGACTAGGAACTTGTACCGAAGTGCTGCCGGTATTTCTTGTGACTGTAATCTCTGTTAAATCAATATACAAGAAGATTAAAGTGATATTCTAGTTGTTTCAAGCCTATACGTCTGTTTCCGCCTTTCGTATAGTATAAGAACTCTTCTGAATGACTCGTTTCGGTCTCAAAAAGATCCTACAACAATCATAATCACTAAGCATCTCCATCCAGCGTCGTTGTCTCATATTCAATTCCTTTTGTTTGAAAATATACCTTAAACTTTTATGATCAGTGAATATGGTAAACTTATTACCATAAAGGTAATGTCTCCAAATCTTAAGAGCAAAAATTATAGCTCCTGGTTCTAAATCATGGGTTGAATAATTCTCTTCATGATTCTTAAGTTGTCTAGATGCGTAAGCTATAACCTTTTGTCGTTGCATTAATACACATCCATAACCTAATTTAGAAGCGTCACAATATACTACAAAGTTTTCAGCTCCTTCTGGTAATGCTAATATGGGTGTATGGGTTAATCTTTGCTTAAGAATTCTAAAAGCTTCTTCTTGTTTTAATCCCCATTCAAACTTAACAGATTTACAGGTTAGCTTAGTTAAGGGAATGGCTATTCTAGAAAAATCTTGAATAAATCTTCTATAATAACCGGCCAATCCTAAGAAACTTCTTACCTCAGTTGGTGACTCAGGGGTTTTCCATTTGGTAATTGCCTCGATCTTTGTTGGATCTACATGAATTCCTTCATGATTGACTAAATGTCCGAGAAATTGTACCTGTTCTAACCAAAATTCGCACTTAGAAAATTTAGCATAAAGCTTTTCCTTTCTTAATAAACTTAAAAGTGCGTGCAAATGCTTTGCATGATCCTCTTTATTCTTAGAGTAAATGAGAATATCATCTATAAAGACGATTATAAATTTATCCAAATATGGCTTACATATTCGGTTCATCATGTCCATAAATGCAGCTGGGGTATTGGTTAAACCGAATGGCATGACAGTAAATTCATAATGTCCATACCTTGTTCTGAATGCGGTCTTAGGAATGTCCTCTTCCTGTACCTTTAATTGATGATATCCTGACCTTAAATCGAATTTTGAGAAAAATCGAGCTCCTTGCAGTTGATCAAACAGATCATCGATTCTCGGTAATGGGTACCGATTCTTAATCGTAACCTTGTTTAATTCACGGTAGTCAATACACATACGCATTGATCCGTCCTTCTTTTTAACAAATAAAATCGGCGCTCCCCATGGTGACGAACTTGGCTGTATAAATCCTTTTTCTAATAATTCATCTAATTGTTTCTTCAATTCTTGCATTTCTGCAGGTGCCAAACGATAGGGTGCTTTGGCAATTGGTGATGTTCCTGGTATTAAATGGATTCTGAATTCAACTTCTCTATCTGGAGGTTGCCCTGGCAATTCTTCTGGAAATACATCTGAAAACTGAGATACTACTAGAATATCTTTTAAATCTTTTCCTTTAGTGTTAGTGATTATAGAAATCAAATACACTATAGAACCTTTTCTTATATAACTTGCAGTTTTCATCACAGAGATGAATTTTGTGGATCTATTTGGTTTATCTCCTTTAATTGTGATCGTTTTTCCTTTTGGTGCATTTACTTGAATTGACTTTTGATCACATAAAATATTGGCTCTATTGGCTATTAACCAATCCATTCCTAAAACAACATCGAATCCTGCCAGATTCATGGGATAAAGATTAGCAACAAATTTCTGATTTAAAATTTCTATTCTTGCTCCCTGCAAGATTTCATAAATTCTAATGGTTTCTCCATTAGCTGTCTCTACTAAGCATTCTTGTGGTAGTTTAGTTAATGATTGATTTAAAAATTTGCAAAATGATGTATTAATAAAACTTTGGTTCGCACCAGAGTCAAATAATACTTTAGCAAAAATATCATTAACTAAAAACGTACCAGCTATGACATCTGAAATCATCTTGGCTTCATCTGCAGTTAGAATAAATGCTCTAGCATTTTGAGTATTCTTGTTGTTTGCAGCTGGAGCTAATTTTGGACAATTAAGCTTGATATGACCTTGTTCTCCGCAGTTGTAACATATCTTGTTATTAGCTTTCTTCCTGCAGTTTTCTTCCTTGTGTCCTGATATTTTGCAAAAGTTACAGTATATAGAGCATCTTCCTGAATGCTTTCTTTTGCAATTCTTACAGTAAGGTGCAGAGGTAGAACCTATATTTCTTCCACGGTTAGAACTTCCAGAACAAAATTCTTGTAGTTTCTGGGTTAGATTCCTCCTTTGATCCTCCTCTTGGGTACGAACTAATTCATCTGTCAAGGTATTTGCTAGTTCTACAGCTTCTTCTATGGTTTGAGGTCTAGCTGCCTTGACTACGTGTCTTATTTCTCCAATTAATCCCCAGATATAACGGGAGATTAATACTGGTTCTGGTGAAGCAAGAGTTGGCACTATTCTAGCATATTCGAAGAATATTTTAGTGTATCCCTTACTATCCACACCAGTCATCCTAAGATTTAAGAATTTGTTTGCTATCTGTTCCTTCTCATTGGGTAGGCAGAATTTCCTTTCTACCTTATTCTTAAATTCTTCCCATTCCATATTGTAGGTTCTATCACTTCCTCTTGTTTGGAGGATAGTGTCCACCATTCTAACGCTGAATTCTTAAACAGATTGGAAGCAAACAGTATTTTATCTTCTTCAGCACACTTGCTTATTCTTAAGACTGCCTCAGTTTTCTCTATCCAGCGTAGAGTTGCAATGGCCCCTTCATTGCCCGAGAATTCCATTGGTTTACAAGACCAGAATTCTTTATAAGAACAACCGTAAGACACGGTTCTTCTCCTTTTAGGAATAGGCATTTGAAGTAAAGGTCCATTGTTCACGCTATTTTCGGGTTCGATGGGTCGCTTACTGCTATGCTTACTTTTATTATTCGCTTCTTGAATATTTTGAATAATAAATGGCATGGCATCTATGAATCCTTATGCCACTATATGTTGAACAACACTATTATCCATTTGGTTTCCATTGTTATTGATGCTTGGATTCTCATTAACCACGTTAATGTTACTCTGGTTATCGTTATTCAGATTTCCTTGATTTCCTTCGTCGGCCATCTGAATTTTAAACATTTATCCCATATTTATATCACAAGATAATATTTAATATAGTTAATCACATGATACGCAATCTAGCCAAAAACGTCGATCATTGCGACTTTTACTCTATTTCCATATACTATTATGCATCTATTACATTCTAGTACTGAAATAAAAATTACAATACCAACAGAAATAGAATCACATTAATAGTAATATGCATCCGTACACACATATTTTATTTTATTTTTATTTTATTATATTTTATTATTCTTACTATTACCGTCTCCTCCATCACATCACGAATATGGATTTATCCAGAAATCCATATTGCGCTCATCGTATTTCCGTACGAGAAGCTCTCCCACCTGTCTCATTCTCTCACTGCTTTCTAAAATTTCCTCCCCAAAAGTCCTAAGTTCTTGGACGTTTTCTGCACTCATTGGGGGTGCAGGTTCTAGGACTGGGTTTGGAATCTGGGGTGTGGGTTCCTAATATGGGGGTGAAAGTGCCTGAAATTGGTAAGGATCTTCTAAGATCTCCCTAATATATTCATCGTGGTAATAGGGATATAAAGGGTCCATACCTGGGTAGGCTTCTATGTTTTGTATGTCTTCATGTATCGGGTAACGTTGCACAAAGTCCCTATTATCGTCCCACCAGGGGTCGTAATTTGGGTCTAGAGGGTTTGGTGCAGGTACCCTAGGGATTTCTTCTGGATTGAAGTCATGCATCTCCACTTGGTTTTTAGGGTTTTCTATCTCCATTGGTTGGTCAGGGATTTGCAATTGTGGTTGGGGTGCTATTGTTTGCTCTAGATTAGGGTCAGCAGCAGTTGTAGCTAAGATATGGAAATTGGCTAGGCTTCTATTAAGCATATCATGTGTATGGGCATCTGTCTCTCGCTTAATAGCTGCTAAAGCTCTTTGCTGTTGCAACTTTCTCATTCTTTTCCTACGTGCAAAGGCTTCCTTACTGAACCATCCTCGTTTCTTATGATGGAATGGCTCTTCTGACTGAGCTTTAAAAGCAAACATTCCTTCTTCCTGATCAGCGGAATACCCAGAAAGGGCAGGCTGTGATAAGGTACCTTCACTTCTAGGTGAATCAGACAACCGACGACTCATTTCTGAGGGTCCTTGATCACTCATACTGTAAACTAACAAATAGTCAAATAACACATAACAAATAAATACAGTTATGCACATATTTCAGTAATTTATTTCCTAACACAAAATTTAAATTTTAAGTGTCAGCAGAACACTTCTTTGGCTCAGACCAGTGGCTAGGCTCTGATACCACCTCCTGTCGCAACCCCCAATCCCTGATCCCCGGGAACGGGCGGACGCGAACTCAGAGACGCTGGTATCAGTTTGTTTAATTTGGCAGCGGAAATTACATCAGGACCGTAGTTAGGAAATGTTTATCAGAGTAAAACCACCATATTTAATATTAATAATCACATGGGCAAAACCCAAGTTTCTTATTACAATACGTTTATAGGGATAAACCCTATTTTATTGAATTTAAAATATCGTCTTTTAGGTAACTTTTATAGCCACATTTTTCCCAAACCTTCAGTGCTCTCCAGTTGGCTTTTTACTAATTGGCTGTCACATTGTGTTACCTGAAAAGCGTTTTAAAAACATTTGTCAGTGGGAAATACTGGTGAGTGAATCCCAGTTTAATCAAGAAACATTTTATCAATTAAAACAGTATTGAGAGCGATCACATTGTTTATTTCTACACAATTACTCATTCAGTACTGTCAATCCTGACTTGTGGGTCATATTACACATTGGCTAACTCGTTGTCCAATGGTAACGTATTGTCATCCCCGACTTACTACTCACAAGGTAGTAAATTTTGTATACAAAACCCCAACATACCGGCAGTAATTGAAGAACTACAAAGACTCAATCACTGCTTAATCACATTGTAAAATAATTAAGGTTTTGTAAAATATTAAAAAAAAAGGTTAACAAAAAGAGGATAAACTCACATTGCTATCTTAGACTTTGCGTAAGGGTTTCCTGGATATAATCTATAATTTATACAAATATACATTGGTTAGTATCATAACCCTTTGAAAATATTAATGATACCCTCCCCGAGACGGCATTCCAACAACTACGTCGGGCAGAACCACAACAGTTGTTACGGAACCCTAAATCAATCGGGCAGCGTATCTACTATGAAACCGGGGTTATAACACTTACAATGGAGCAGAACCTTGCTAATTAGGGGGTATAATACTTGAATATTATGCTTATATCTTCAGAAATTCGTTTAGAAAGAAAGATGTGAGTGACGGAAAGTGAAATCCCGAGGCCTTCTTATATAGGGCCTGATTCTGGTCTCCACGCGGCCCGCGTCAACCCTGGTCAACAGGGTAGCTTGTCCCGGTCATGATCTAGACCCGCCACGATGTCGACACGTGTCGCCTCTGATGTTACCGTGTTGTTGATCTTACGCGGCCCGCGTAAATGTAAGCTAAAGCTTACGCGGCCCGCCTGAACTAAAGGAATCAAACGAAATCAGGTATCTACCTTGATACCGCCCGTGTAAATGTTGGGGTGGGTCTTCGCGGCCCGCCTCAACTTAATATTTATTGTTTTTAATTTATTTTATATGTTATAACATATTTCGGGCTCGGTTTTCACATAAAGGGTGTATTTAAATTCATATAAGGGTATTTTAAAATATACTAGGGTGTCGGTTTTACCGAGGGTTGTTATAGTATTCTTTCATGGCCAAGGTGAACTTTCCAAACCAAGCCCGAGGTGACTGTTTTAGCCCGTATAGAGATTTTTTCAACCGACAAACTTCCCCATCTTTAAAACCCCCTGAAAAACCTGGAGGTGCTTCCATGTAGACTTCTTCCGCTAGGTCTCCAAGGAGAAATGCATTTGTAACATCAAACTAATGGAGAGGACAATTTTTATTTGCTGCCACGGAGAAGAGGACTCTGATGGTGTCCATTTTTTCAACTGGAGAAAACGTCTCAGAGTAATCAATCCCATACGTCTGAGTGTACCTTTTGGCTATAAGTCGAGCTTTGTATCTTCCAATAGAACCATATGGTTTATACTTAATTGAATACACCCAACGACAATCAACTGTTTTCTTTCCTTTTAGGAGAATGCACTTTTCCCACGTATTGTTTTTCATAAGAGCTTGCATCTCTGTTTCCATTGCTTCTTTCTAGTTCTTCTTACCTTGCGCTTCCTTTACAGAGCCAGGTATTTGTTCGGAGTATAGAGAGGTGACAAATGCTTTCACACTATTAGATAAGTTCCCATTAACTATATTAGCTACAGGATACCTTGAAGTTCTGGTTTCCCTCTCTGGCGAGTACCGTTTTGGAGGGACCCCTCTATTGGATCTAGGAGGGAGAGGGTATCTTCCGGTTGTCTCTGCTGCAACTGGTTCCACATGTTCAATGACTTGTTCAACCTCTTCCAAGTCTGGTTCACCCTGTTCCACATCTGGTTCAACATGATTCGTTGTTGTCGATTCTATGTGTTCCCCTGGTGTCTCATGGTTATAAAACGTAGAACATCCAGGGTCCTCAGTATTTCTTACCTCAGGTATCACGTTGGATGGACTTTCTTCAGTGGTACTGTGCGCCGCAGATTGTGTGGCTGTGTTTGAAGGACTCACAGTACTGTGATGATTTTCTGTTGTTACTTCTTCAGATGAGGGAAGTTGGGTTAGCCAACTCAGGGTGTCTATATATTCATTCTCCCCCTGACCACTAAGTTGGGTGTCATAAAAGTATTTTGTTTCAAGAAAGTCAACGTTCATTGTGGTGAACATTTGATGAGTTTTTGGATTATAACACCGGTAACCTATTTGGTCGATCCCATAGCAGACAAATACACATTTCTCAGCACATGGACAGAGCTTGTTTCGGTGGATTTTGCGTATGTGGACAAATGCGGTACACCCGAAGATTCGAGGTTCAAGTGTAAGAGGATGGGGAATACTGGCAGAGTTAGACAGACAATCTAAGGGAGTCTTAAATTTAAGAGCTTTTGTGGGAAGCCGATTCAGGAGATATACAGAGGTTGCAACTGCCTCCGGCCAGAAAGATTTAGGAACCTGAGATTCGATTAAAAGTGCTCGAGTCATTTCAAGAATAATACGGGTTTTCCATTCGGAAACACCGTTTTGTTCGGGGGTATGAGAACAAGAGGTTTGATGAATTAATCCTTTGGTTTTAAAGAATTGTTTCACGTATATATTGACAAATTCCCCCCCCCCCCATTGTCGGATCGAAGGATTTGGATTTGAGTTCGGAATTGAGTTTGAATCATAGCATAAAACATGATAAATTTTTTGTAAACTTCGGCTTTGTCTTTTAAAAAATATACCCATGTCATGCGAGTGCAATCATCCACGAATAGTATAAAGTACCGAAGACCCTGCCCCCCATCACAGGAGCAGGACCCCACACATCAGAATGGATTAGTGAAAAAGGTGAAGCAACTTTCGTATTGCTAGGTTTAAATGGTTGTCGATGGCTTTTAGCACGAAGACAAGTTTCACAATCTATTTTTCTATTTAAAGGGAAGAGTTTTGGAAACAAAAGGTGCGAATAACCATGGGATGGGTGTCCCAAACGTCTATGCCATAGCCAGGCTTCCCGGTTTTCAGTTCCATGAGCCAACATCACAGTACCCTGTTGAGTCACTTCATCCACGTAGTACAATCCGTGGCGCTCAGTACCACGTCCAATAATCAAACCCGTCCTGATATCCTATAGGATGTAGAAAGTAGGGTGCATTATTACCGCGCAATTCAATTCTTTGGTAATATGACTAATTGAGAGCAATTTGTGTGATAATGACGGAACATAGAGGCAATTTGATAATTTCATAGTTGGTGAAATTTCAATTACTTGTAACACCTCGTAAAATCACGTCCAATGAAGTATTGACACGTGTAATAAACCCTAATAAAATCAAACCTTGAATTTAAGGGACTATTTTTTCGAGAAAAATCAAAACAACATTGATTGTTAAAGAACTGGAAGTATTAACATACCTAAACTAAGTTTCTAAATAACCATTTACGGTTTTATATTCACAAATGAGCCACTTGTTGATCAAGTGTAGCCATTTGCGTAATTAATTGAAAGTTTGCACAATAAAGGGTTAAAAGCGTCAACATGTTAATTCTTACCTCTGAGTGACCTTTTAACAAACCGAGAGCCTCATGATATTTGATTATACTCTCGGGAAGGCCAATCGTTGGCCGTCCAAGGCTTTTGTGCCTTTAAGTGACCTTACGCCCAACTTTGCAAATATAAGGGGTTAAAAGTGTCAATATGTTTAATTATACCTCTGAATGACCTTTTAGCAAACCTGAAGCATCGTGATGTTTAATAATACTTTCAAGAATGCCTAATATGGATTAGATAAGGCTTCAATACTATTAAATGATGAGATGCGCAAGTTTGCGCAATAGAGGGACCTAAAGCGTCAACTTTTGAATCTAGGCCTTTCGGTGACCATTTAAGCGAACGAGAGTGTAGTAATATTTTTGTATATGCTTGGGAATGCCCATTATGGGCCATGGAAGGCTGGGATATCATTAAACAACGTTTCGCACTACTTTGCGCAATTAAAGGACTAATTGCGTCAAACTGCGAAAGTATGCCGATTCGTATGGTAACGGACCTTCCGGAATATGACCATAAGTTAATCATACCCTATTTATCCTTTATATAGCTTAGATATAGGCTTAGAGGTGTTTTGTGCGCAAAAATAAACTTTTAAGTCCACCAGGGACTAAAAATGTCAAAAAGTGCACAAGTTTGCATTTTCGCGCATATCTTCCGTTCTGTATATTTTCGGACACCCAAAAATTTATGTAAGCACTAAAATATTTTATTTTAGTGTTTGGCTTGATAAAATTTCATTTGTCGCATCGTTTGGATCGTTTTTCGCGTCCGTCTGTGTTTTTGAGCATGTTTTTTGAGCATGTTTCATGTTCCCCATGTTTAGGCATCATTGTAGAGCCTTAAAAATGGTTTAACGGGCCTTAGATGTGTCAGAAATGACATTTGGAAATACAGGGGCCAAAACTGTCAACAATGAAAGTATGCATGTGCTGAACAGGTCCTTACGGACCGTATACAGGACCTCATACGGTCCGTATACTCTTGCCAGATACAGAAACTTCACAGCTGCCTGTTCCAGCCGGTTACACCGCCTCATTTCACCATTTCTTGATTCTAGGGGCTTGTTTAATGATTTAGAAGGGCCCAGGGGCACTTGGAATGATCCCATAACATCCATAGACTTTGTTTGACATGATCTTGTGGGATTAAAGTCCCTATATAAGAACTTCTATGTTGCACCATTTGATCACATTCACTTGCAACTTCACCACTTAACTTCTGGAGTATTTTGGAGCTCAAGACTCATTCCTAGTGATCATTAGTCGTGCTTAGGACCTTGGTAAGTATTCTTAACCTTCCCTAATTCAGTTTTGATTAGTTTATTAGCTTCAAGTCAAACCGTCGTAATTAAGATTTGACTTCGTCATTAATCTTAATTTGTCCAGTCAAATTGCAAATTGAAAGTACCTATGAGTTGGTAATTATGTGGGAAATAAACCCTTAAAAGGGTATTCTCTGATTCCCACTCTAAGTAGGTCAATTTTCGGGTCAAACTTGATTATAAAAAGTCAACAGGAAGCTTATTTTCAAATTAACACATAATTAGCAATATAGAAGCCATACAACCTGTTTTACCACTCATATAACATGGTAATTAGTATAAGAACATATCTAAACATGTTCGATCCGACAATTTTCAGTTTAGGCTCGGTTCGGAACCAAAAGTCGCATAATTTGACAATCGCTTTGACTTTCGGTTCTGACCCGATTTATATTAGTTTAGACATGCCTTAAAGTTCCACTAGGACCGGGTTATATGATAGTATAACCCTCTGTGATTATACTACTTGACTCCTTGATTGTCCGATGTTCCGTTAATTGCTTAATGTTGACCATAATGCCCAATTGACCCTAAAACGAGAATTTTGGAAATGCGAGAGGACAATAATCTTTGTTACCAATATATAAACATGTTCCTAAATTTTCACATCAGTTTGAGTTCGGGATTAGGAGTTATGCTTAATAGCGTAATTAGAAAGCTTTTTATTAATTAAACGGCGTAATTAGCGTAAAGCCTATCTAAACCCAAATTTTGACACCAAATCTCTTACCCACTGATGTAACATAATATTTTGGGATTTTTGAAGATTTTTTAATTATTTTTAAACTGATCATAACATAGGGTTATTACCTTGATTCGGTAATTACCGATTATACCCTTTTCGTTTATAAAATGAGTTTTACGCAACATTTAGACACCAAGTCTCTTGCTACTGATTTTATATGTTAAATAAAGTATTTTGAACTTTATAAACTGATCAAAAAACTCAGATTTCCTGTTATAACCCGGAAATCGCTTAAAACGACATTTTACGCGTTTTAAACGCATAATATGGGTTAAAAATCATTTTTTTTCATATAAGACTTATCACCAACTTATATAGCTTATTAATTTAAGTAGTTTTACTGATTATTTCATACCCGAACCTCAGAATTTTATTTAACCTCTTTTATAATCTTTAAAAATGACCAAAATACCCCTACGGGGCTTAGATTGAGATTAAATTCGTTTTGGGCATAATGGAAGGTATCCTACCGATATCACAACATATTTAAGGCATATTAACTTAGGAAACATGTATATGACTCTTATGGTTACCCGTTACGCATATTTCGCGTTCGGATCGGTTTATGTAACTAGTTTGCATAAATTGACCAAAACGGGTCAAACCTTATCATTTTTGCCTCAAAATCCAGAATGTGTTTAGTTTACCCATGTTATACAAGTATCCAAACTTTTCGGGTCTAAATCATATTCTATTCCGGTCTTCGCTTAATCATGCGTTTTGAACCGTGAACCTCTCCTTAAAACTAACCGGTCTAAATTTCAACTTAAATAAGACCCGTTAGGAATCTAATAGGTTAATGAAACCTTCGTTCCAGATTAGGAGCCCTAGTAGAAGTACTTGTGCTTGTTGATTAGAATATACGGATGAGTATAAATTGCATTGCTAGCTCAGGTAAATACTTTTAACTTATTTTCCCTTATACGGGCTTGGGATACGGTATTATAAAAATACCGCTTGGTCGGGTGTAGAAACCTTTTAATCGGAGATGATTAAATTGCATAATCCTGTTTTAATCCGTATTGATTGATAACAAATAACATTGGGGGTTAATGACCGTGTCCTGGATATCCTTGGCTCATTTAAAAAGTGAATGGCCACAACTTAAGCACAGGGTGTAGGCATAACACCTCCTGTTGCGTATGTAAAAGATATACTCACTCGTAATGGTGTCTTCTTATGAGATTATATTTGTGGTGTGTCGATTAATCTTGACCGGCTTGTATAATCACCGGCCCTAAATGTTGGACAAACATGTAAATTGGATACAAGATTTTTATTAATAAAATTGTCCCAGGTTATAAAAGAATTTTTGTGCCTTGTGCATTCAAATCAATTTTCTTAAACATTTTCAAAATGAGTCAGTTAATTGTATTTACCAGTGTAAACTGACGTATTTTCCAAAAAGGTTAAGTGGCAGGTACTGTGCGTAATTGGCTGGGAGCTCAGGGCGTCAATAGGGAATCTTGCAAGTTCTAGATGCTTAAAGTCTGTTGAACAGTTTTCTTTTAATTGATCCGCCTGTGGATCCTTTACATACCGTTTGTAATACTTTGATATTTTCAATTGGTTATAATATAATTATCTTTTGCTTCCGTTGTGCATTTAAAATTGTGTTGTTTGACTATGATGATATCAACTACGTCACGATACTCCCCACCGGGCCCACCGGTAATACATGGAAATATCGGGGTGTGACAGGTTGGTATCAGAGCCAACATTGAGTGAATTAAACACTAGCCTTTTGTGTTTAATCTCAATGACACAGTAGCACGTTCCTTAAACCTTTTGAGTCTAGACTTAACATAGGAATACTCTCAATCCTAATCGGGAAATTATTGCTTCCAAAGTTTTATATATATTGGATACGTCGCCAAGCGAAGAAGCTGTATCAGAAATTCTCCACATCCGGAGCCTTGAAATGCTTAGCTTCGTACCGCGGCTAGAATGAAACGAGCATCCAGGGAGAGAACATTCAGAAGTAAAGTGAAGAAGAAAACTCCTTTTGCTGAAGATCGTTTCTTTAATAAGTCCTTATAAGGACATGTTTATCTTTTAGTCCCTTCGAGGACAACATTATTCCTTTCAAGTCCCGTCTAGGGCACATCTGTACTTGTATTTTTATATAGCGGAATGATTAAATTTAGATTTTCATTCTAAACATGAAAAATGAAATAAATGAAAAATAACATTCCTTTTATAAGATCTACCATTATAATAAAATGGAAAAATCTGAAAAGGACAAAACCTAGCCACGTGTCATTTTAAGACAGGTCCAAGATGGTAGTTCCTCAATTAGATTCAGATCCTTATTAACATCTCAATTTAGGATTGTTCTGCGCTTAATATTAAAAAGAATCTTAAAAGTAAAACCTAGCCTACATGTCATTTCAGACATGGCCATGATGGTGAAACCTATTCAAGAGATTCAGATCCTTGTTAACACCTAAGAACGTGTTAGCACTCTTGACAAATGTGATTCGAGAAAGTCACAACAGTCATCCTTATATTGGATTCTTCCAATTTTCTTATCTAGCCTAGTGATTCAGAAATCATGGCTTAAATCATCAAATAAAGATGATCATATTGTTAACACCTAAGAACGTGTTAACACTCTTAATAAAAGTGATTCGAGAAAATCACAATAGTTATCCCTATATCGGAATTTTTTTCAAATTTCCTAATTTGGCCTAATGATCCAGAAATCATGGCTTATATCATCCTATAAGATGATCATGTTATAAACATCCGTTAGTGATGAAGTTCCTACGGGCTAAACTTGTTGTCCGATAAGACAACGACAGTGGTGGTCTTTGACCTCCTGTCTAAAACTGTTGGACCATGTCCAAGCATAATAGTCGGTATGATCCATACGATCTCGACTAATAGCATCTGAAAGGATGATCATATCATAAACATCCCTCAGAAGGGAAATGCCCACGGGCTATATCTATTGTCCTAAAAGACAAAAGACAGTTGTAGTCTTCGACTCTCTGTCAAGAAAAGTAACCAACTATGCTCAAACCTTAAATGCCTCAATCCCAAACGATCATGGCTTATAAATTCAAAACTGTCCTCGTGACAAGGCCTGTTGTGCCACTTTAATATCCTTAATGTTTTATATACTAGGATAAATTATAATGAAAATACTAATAAAATTAACGAATTAACCCATATGGTTTATATTACCATGGTTAATAAATCATCAAAAATGATAATTTCATAACAACATCTGAATAAATCATTGTCAATGTTTATGTAGCAATCAAGCTACATGGCTGGATCAGATGAAGTTAACAGCCACCCGAAGGAGAACAATGATACTACCAGAATTAATATATCTGGAGCGGAACTGCGGGCATTAATAGATAATGCTGTTACTCGAGCTCTTGACAGACAGTATAATGAATCAAATGATACCCACTCTAAGACTCTATCTGTGGCTCGTAGTAAGCCCCCTTCTAAAGCAGATGAGTCAAGGGAAGACGATGTTCATCACTCATCAAATTAGGGGAGTGTTCCGTCTAGATAGGTTGTGCTTCATCAAGAGGCACCAGTTAAGACCTGCTCATATAAATATTTTGTCACCTGCAAGCCCAGAGACTTTACAGGAAAGAAAAGGGCCATCGATTGCATGGCATGGCTTGATGAGATGGACACTGTTGTTGACATTAGCGGTTGTGCGGAGCAAGATGTTGTGAATTTTTTTTCACAATCATTCAAAGGAGAAGCGTTGGCATGGTGGAGATCATTGCTCCAAGCCACGGGAAAGGTCCTACTCTACAAATTATCTTGGGATCAATTTGTTGCATTGATCAAGGAAAATTATTGCCCTCAGCATGAGGTAGAAAAGATAGAATCAGACTTCTTGACTCTGGTCATGAAGAATTTGGATTGTCAGGCATATGTGACAAGTTTCAACACTATGTCCCGCCTAGTTCCTTATTTAGTCACCCCTGAACCTAAACGCATAGCGCGTTTCATTGGAGGCCTAGCACCAGAGATAAAGGGAAATGTTAAAGTATCTAGGCCTACCACATATAGGTCCGCGGTGGACTTATCCTTATCTCTCACTTTAGATGTTATCATGAATAAGTCTGTTAAAACTTCCGGCGAGGGAAAAAGGAAAGAAGAAGAGGAAAACTCTCATCAATCTAACAAGAAGAAGAAGGGAAGCTCTGAGCACGGGAAAGATTTCGAGTTTAGGAAAAGCTCGAGTCAGTTCAATAACAAGCCCAAATGCAATAACTGCAGGAAACAACATTCTGGAAAATGCACAATCGACCCACGTGCTAAATTATGTGGAATTTGTAAGACCAAGGGTCACAAGACTTTAGATTGTAAGGAGTTGAAGAATGCGACCTGTTACAACTGTAACGAGGATGGGCACATCAAGACTAACTGCCCAAAACTTATAAAGAAGTCTGGAGAGGCCAGGAAAACAAACGCATGAGTCTTCCAGAGGAACGCCCAGGAGATGGTGCAGAATAATAACTATATAGCAGGTACCTTTCCTTATCAAGAAGTTTATGCAAAAAAATTATTTGATGTTGGCACATATGATTCTATAATGAACGATAAATGTTGAGAACTGTTGTCTCCGCCTGATTAGGACTCCGGTTATTTAACGCGAGATAGAAATTGGCCGATGATACTTTAGAAAATGCTCCAACAAATCTTAGATTGATATTTTATATCTATTAGGAATCACTCTTTTCTGATACCCTTATGGTAAGCTTTCAAGCTATCCAAATTCATCAATATAATAAAGACAGATGTGACATTTTGATCCCCTGTCAAAAAGGTGATGGACTAGGTCTAAACCTTAAATGCCATTGATGGTCTTTTGTGACCTAGGCTAAGTGATATTGATATATTTTTAAAATAACGTTCATTAGGAATGTTACTGCTATATTGGCCAGTATGGTTTAATGAAACCATGATTAGTACATGTTAAGGCCATCAGGGTGATGAATAGCAGTTGTTGGATTGCAACTAAGTAAATGATTCATTTGGTGATAGGAACCAAATCTTGAGTATGACAAACTCGGATAAGACAACAGTCAATCGCGCCATTTATGATGCGACGCATGCTAATGATGCTACAATTGTAAACCTTAGAATTTCCAAAGATGTTCTTCAAACTATGATAGACGCAGCTGTTGGAAAAGCTGCGAAGAAGGCCGTGAAAAAGTTCAAGGAGCCCAATGCTACTTACTCCAAATCTCATTCAAGATTACCCTTCCTTACTCACAAGAAGGATCCCGTTCATACCTCTAATGCAAAGGATGAACTAAAAAGGAAAAGGGAGGAAGATAACTCCCAGAATTCTAAGAAAAAGGAACAAACAAAAGTCCAACCAGAAACCTGTAAGCAAGACCTGCAAGAAGCGCCATTATGGGAAGTGCAGGTTCGAACCAAGATCCCAATCGTAGCCGAGGGCTTGTGGGGTCTGCAAATCAAGGGAACATAAAACGTTGGACTGCAAGGACATGAAGAATGCAGTCTGCTTCGGCTGTAAAGAGAAAGGCCACATCAAGACTACATGCCATAAGTCTGTCAAAGGAAAGGCGGCTAAGAGTAGAAAGCTTAAGAATGAGAACGCCTAAAATGCGTGAGCTAGTTCATAAATAATGGCATCAGGTACATTCCTTAACATTTATCAATGGTATAAATGCTAAGAGTTTTGTTTTGGTTCAGGTACCAATAAATCCTTCATAAACAATAAGTATAGCAAACTTTTAAAATCTTCATAAGAACCCTAGATATTAAGTGTAAGGTAAAACTGACAGACGAAAATCATAGGAACCATTTCTTCTGTTCATGTCAGAAATCTTCAGTCATAAAATTCTAATGTACCCTCTCTTCAGATAAAGTACATTCACATGTAACTGATATCTCTTTGATCCCTATTGATTACGAATACCAAATGGTATGACAAAATCACCATATGAGGATTGGTGTATCTTAATATGTTCCATAGATTGCTTCTATGCCTGATCAGTATGGAGGTTTAATGCATGGAACCACAAAGATATTCCAATGATCATATGATACTAAAGTCAACTAATGGTATTCAAATAAGATATCTAGAAGGGGATTGTTCAAGTAAGTGTCTCTGATTGAGAAATCTGTGGACTCGTAGCATAAATGTGTCCCTTATCTGACACAAGCAATGATGGATGAACTGGAACCTGAGATTTGGAAAAATCTCTGTAACCTTCTTTCTGTCTAGGTTGTCTACTCCAAAAGATTACCATGTTTACCTCCTGAGGCAAGGAGAGTTAAGATTAACATCCCGCTGTGGGCTGGAGTATTGTGAAAACTCCATGTTGATTATGGAATAATCGAAACCCTGATTAAGTAACTTTTAAGATATAGGTTCATATAGCCTAACTCAATATTCTGAGAGTTTGATATTGTTAAATAAGGAAGACAGCTCATTTTGCTTATGCATTGATTACCGCAACCATATTTAGGCAACAATTAAGAATCACCATCAGCTGCCTAGGATCGTCGATTTATTCGACTAGCTGTAAGGATTAGCTATTCCTTAAGATTAGTTTTAAGCAGAGGTTGGAATAACCATCTCACCATAAAATAAGTTTTTCTATAACAATTATTATGTAAGTATCAAGGCTACTCCTTTGGAGACCTTGTATAGATGGAATGTTAAACATCTATTGTTAGAACAATATAGTGGTAAGTCCAATTATCAGGATCTAAAAGTTGCATTGGAAACAACAAATAAGATCATTCGAATTTATAATCATCTTAAAGTTGCCAGTACTCGGTAGAAAAATTGAGGATTGATAAAAGTCGCAACCTTCTTAAGTCCTTAATAAGGAATAAGGTTCAATCGAAAGTATCGCTCTAAGAAGGGTGTGCTAAATTTAAATTTCGCAGGGTAAGTTAAGTCCTGGATATATACGAGCATTCGGAAATCGAATGCAACAAAGGTCAATAGCCTATAAGCTAAAACCTATATAAGGAGCTTAGTGGAGCTCGCAATGCGACCCACACTGATGATTTAAGGATAGGTTTCGCCAAAAAGTCGAAACACATTATCACGTAATAATAGGCAGATTAATGAAACTTTATGGTTGGATGAGAAACCTGTATAGACTAAGAATCGACAGGTTAAGAAGCTCCAAAAGAGAGTATGTACCTATTGTATGGGTCAACTGGGATACCCTTAGAGGCCCAAATATACTTTGGAAGTTAAGTCCATGATACGTCAGAAAATACTTCCATCATTTTAGCAAATCTCGAGGTCGAGATTTCTTTTAAGGGGGTGAGGATGTAACACCTCGTAAAATCACGTCCAATGAAGTATTGACACGTGTAATAAACCCTAATAAAGTCAAACCTTGAATTTAAGGGGCTAATTTTTCGAGAAAAATCGAAAAAAATTTGATTGTGAAAGAACTGGAAGTATTAACATACCTAAAATAAGTTTCTAAATAACCATTTACGGTTTTATATTCACAAATGAGCCACTTGTTGATCAAGTGTAGCCGTTTGCGTAATTAATTGAAAGTTTGCACAATAAAGGGTTAAAAGCATCAACATGTTAATTCTTACCTCTGAGTGACCTTTTAACAAACCGAGAGCTTCATGATATTTGATTATACTCTCGGGAAGGCCAATCGTTGGCCGTCCAAGGCTTTTGTGCCTTTAAGTGACCTTACGCGCAACTTTACAAATATAAGGGGTTAAAAGTGTCCATATGTTTAATTATACCTCTGAATGACCTTTTAGCAAACCTGACGCATCGTGATGTTTAATAATACTTTCAAGAATGCCTAATATAGATTAGATAAGGCTTCAATGCTATTAAATGATGAGATGCGCAAGTTTGCGCAATAAAGGGACCTAAAGCGTCAACTTTTGAATCTACGCCTTTCGGTGACCATTTAAGCGAACGAAAGTGTAGTAATATTTAAGTATATGCTTGGGAATGCCCATTATGGGCCATGGAAGGCTTGGATATCATTAAACAACGTTTCGCGCTACTTTGCGCAATTAAAGGACTAATTGCGTCAAACTGCGAAAGTATGCTGATTCGTATGGTAACGGACCTTCCGGAATATGACCATAAGTTAATCATACCCTATTTATCATTTATATAGCTTAGATATAGGCTTAGAGGTGTTTGGTGCGCAAAAATAAACTTTCAAGTCCACCAGGGACTAAAAATGTCAAAAAGTGCACAAGTTTGCATTTTCGCGCATATCTTCCGTTCTGTATATCTTCGGACACCCAAAAATTTATGTAAGCACTAAAATATTTTATTTTAGTGTTTGTCTTGATAAAATTCCATTCGTCGCGTCGTTTGGATCGTTTTTCACGTCCGTCTGTGTTTCGTCGTAATTAGCCGAACAACGAGACCGTACGACCAAACAAACCGACATCCGGCATATTTTTGAGCATGTTTCATGTTCCCCATGTTTTGGCATCGTTGTAGAGCCTTAAAAATGGTTTAACGGGCTTTAGATGTGTCAGAAATGACATTTGGAAATACAGGGGCCAAAACTGTCAACAATGAAAGTATGCTTGTGCTGAACAGGTCCTTACGGACCGTATACAGGACCTCATATGGTCCGTATACTCTTTCCAGATACAGAAAGTTCACAGCTGCCTGTTCCAGCCGGTTACACCGCCTCATTTCACCATTTCTTGATTCTAGGGGCTTGTTTAATGATTTAGAAGGGCCTAGGGACACTTGGAATGATCCCATACCATCCATAGACTTTGTTTGGCATGATCTTGTGGGATTAAAGTCCCTATATAAGAACTTCTATGTTGCACCATTTGATCACATTCACTTGCAACTTCACAACTTCACTTCTGGAGTATTTTGGAGCTCAAGACTCATTCCTAGTGATCATTAGTCGTGCTTAGGACCTTGGTAAGTATTCTTAACCTTCCCTAATTCAGTTTTGATTAGTTTATTAGCTTCAAGTCAAACCGTCGTAATTAAGATTTGACTTCGTCATTAATCTTAATTTGTCCAGTCAAATTGCAAATTGAAAGTACCTATGAGTTGGTAATTATGTGGGAAATAAACCCTTAAAAGGGTATTCTCTGATTCCCACTCTAAGTAGGTCAATTTTCGGGTCAAACTTGATTATAAAAAGTCAACAGGAAGCTTATTTTCAAATTAACACATAATTAGCAATATAGAAGCCATACAACCTGTTTTACCACTCATATAACATGGCAATTAGTATAAGAACATATCTAAACATGTTCGATCCGACAATTTTCAGTTTAGGCTCGGTTCGAAACCAAAAGTCGCATAATTTGACTATCGCTTTGACTTTCGGTTTTGACCCGATTTATATTAGTTTAGACATGCCTTAAAGATCCCTTAGGACCGGGTTATATGATAGTATAACCCTCTGTGATTATACTACTTGACTCCTTGATTGTCCGATGTTCCGTTAATTGCTTAATGTTGACCATAATGCCCATTTGACCCTAAAACGAGAATTTTGGAAATGCGAGAGGACAATAATCTTTGTTACCGATATATAAACATGTCCCTAAATTTTCACATCAGTTTGAGGTCGGGATTAGGAGTTATGCTTAATAGCGTAATTAGAAAGCTTTTTATTAATTAAACGGCGTAATTAGCGTAAAGCCTATCTAAACCCAAATTTTGACACCAAATCTCTTACCCACTGATGTAACATAATATTTTGAGATTTTTGAAGATTTATTAATTATTTTTAAACTGATCATAACATAGGGTTATCACCTTGATTCGGTAATTACCGATTATACCCTTTTCGTTTATAAAATGAGTTTTACGCAACATTTAGACACCAAGTCTCTTGCTACTGATTTTATATGTTAAATAAAGTATTTTGAACTTTATAAACTGATCAGAAAACTCAGATTTCCTGTCATAACCTGGAAATCGCTTAAAACGACCTTTTACGCGTTTTAAACGCATAGTATGGGTTAAAAATCATTTTTGTCATATAAGACTTATCACCAACTTATATAGCTTATTAATTTAAGTATTTTTACTGATTATTTCATACCCGAACCTCAGAATTTTATTTAACCTCTTTTATAATCTTTAAAAATGACCAAAATACCCCTACGGGGCTTAGATTGAGATTAAACTCTTTTTGGGCATAATTGAAGGTATCCTACCGATATCACAACATATTTAAGGCATATTAACTTAAAAAACATGTATATGACTCTTATGGTTACCCGTTACGCATATTTCGCGTTCGGATCGGTTTATGTAACTAGTTTGCATAAATTGACTAAAACGGGTCAAACCTTATCATTTTTGCCTCAAAATCCAGAATGTGTTTAGTTTACCCATGTTATACAAGTCTCCAAACTTGTCGAGTCTAAATCACATTCTATTCCGGTCTTCGCTTAATCATGCGTTTTGAACCGTGAACTTCTCCTTAAAACTAACCGGCCTAAATTTCAACTTAAATAAGACCCGTTAAGAATCTAATAGGTTAATGAAACCTTCGTTCCAGATTAAGAGCCCCAATAGAAGTACTTGTGCTTGCTGATTAGAATATACGGCTGAGTATAAATTGCATTGCTACCTCAGGTAAATACTTTTAACTTATTTTCCCTTATACGGGCTTGGGATACGGTATTATAAAAATACTGCTTGGTCGGGTGTGGAAACCTTTTAATCGGAGATGATTAAATTGCATAATCCCGTTTTAATCCGTATTGATTGATAACAAATAACATTGGGGGTTAATGACCGTGTCCTGGATATCCTTGGCTCATTTAAAAAGTGAATGGTCACAACTTAAGCACAAGGTGTAGGCATAACACCTCCTGTTGCGTATGTAAAAGATATACTCACTCGTAAGGGTGTCTTCTTGTGAGATTATATTTGTGGTGTGTCGATTAAGATTTTTATTAATAAAATTGTCCCAGGTTATAAAAGAATTTTTGTGCCTTGTGCATTCAAATCAATTTTCTTAAACATTTTCAAAATGAGTCAGTTAATTGTATTTACCAGTGTAAACTGACGTATTTTCCAAAAAGGTTAAGTGGCAGGTACTGTGCGTAATTGGCTGGGAGCTCAGGGCGTCAATAGGGAATCTTGCAAGTTCTAGATGCTTAAAGTCTGTTGAACAGTTTTCTTTTAATTGATCCGCCTGTGGATCCTTTACATACCGTTTGTAATACTTTGATATTTTCAATTGGTTATAATATAATTATCTTCTGCTTCCGCTGTGCATTTAAAATTGTGTTGTTTGACTATGATGATATCAACTACGTCACGATACTCCCCACCGGGCCCACCGGTAATACGTGGAAATATCGGGGTGTGACATTACTCCTCCTCCTTTCACTCGCATCGTTCCGTTGTTTGCTGTATGGATCTGAGTTTTTTGAGGTTGGGTCATTGAACATATGTCTAAAGGTTCAAACGTCATGGTGTCGGTGGCACCAGAATCAAATATCCAAGAACTGTTTTTTCCATGATTGATTTCCATTTTTTTGTTTTGGTTTTGTTTTTTTCCTTTTTTTTTTGTAAAAAAGCTGTCGGTACGGATAAGACAGCAGACCAGCGTATTAATAAATATGCTGGACACTTGAACTCGCGTTCAAGATTTATCAATTACGCCGGGAACAAATATGTTGGACCACTTAAATCCGCCAGAGTAACGACGCCCGAGACAGACGTTATCTTACCGGCGTATTTATCAAATATGCCGGGCAACTTGAACTCGCGTTCAAGATTTAAAAAAAACACCCGGAGACGATAAATATGCTGCTGCGTTGTTGACTCGAGACCGACGGAATTAATTGCTCAGACGGGGGGGGGGGGGAATAAATTGTTGGTGCAGCGGATTTATGAGTAGCTATATGATGGATTAAATAATACCTCCAATTTGAAAATCAACACAAAATAAATTAATAATGGCAGTGGATGTGGATGTGGACTTTTGAGTCAGTGGAAACAAGAATTAATTCAAAGGATTAATTCAAAGGATCTAACAAAAAAACAAACCACACGAACTAATTCGGCGGCGACAGTGAGAAAGTGTTTCTAGGGTTGAGTTTTGCAATGATTCTATTTGCTGTTGGAGTTTTTCAAATAAAACAAAAAACGGAAAAGAAGGTTATTAGAGGCTGGATAGTTTCGAATGATTCGATTTCTGGAGATTGATTCGGCTGGTGTATTGTAGATGATAAGCAAAGCGATTTCAAGAATCAGAAACCCGCTCTGATACCATGTTGTTTGTTATAGAGAATAATCTCTGATTTGGGTTTGAATTGTATTGAGAAATTGCATTGTACAAAATTAGGGTTACACAAAGATGGTGTTTATATAGACCACCATATTACACACTAGCCACTATACTATTTGTTTCCTTCTTTCCGACAACCAGGACCCGAAGTCGTGTCGCTTTGGAATTTAATTGTACTGGGATTGGGTAACAATGATTTCGACGGTGGGGTTCCTTCTCAACTTTTTAAACTCAAATCTCTGCAAATTCTTGATCTGAGTAATAATGCTCTCAAAGGGGGTTTAAGTGTTGAAGTTGGTAAACTTCTTAATCTTGAATCTCTTAACCTGGGTGGCCATTTTCTTTGTGGAAAAATTCCACAAGAGATTGGAAATTTAAGTGAGTTGAGAGGATTTTCTTTGCAAAATAATCATTTCTTCTGTGAAATTCCATCTTCAATTATAAACCTAAGGAAACTACAAATACTGGATTTGTCTGTAAATTCTTTTTCAATACAAATTCCATAGTCCATAGGAAGACTAGGCGGTATGATAGCACTTGAGCTGAGCAAGGACCATCATGATAACATGCTTAAAGGAGAAATTCCAACTTGATTATTTAAAATCACAACTCTCAAACGATTGTTCGTTAGTGAAAGTGGCTTGATTTGGAATAACGAAGCTAAGATTGTTCCTAGGTGTAGTCTAGGTGTGATCTCTTTGATAACCCCCGAAGGGATTTGCAGCGGACTTATGAAATGGTTTTGATACCATGATTACAGCGGATTGATGACAAATTGTGAATATCGAGAATGAATGGACAATTGGACAGTTATCGTTAATTGTCTTGGTACCGAGATATGTTACCGACATTCGATATAAATACATGATGAAGATGATCAGTTGTGAGAGCGGTTGAAATTGGCGGGAATAACCGCTGTTCGAAACGATATCAACCACCGACACACCCATTCATCTATAACGTTACATACATACATATTTAACAATAATGTACCTAAACTTAATACATAAAATTACATAAATTATGTTTATAATTGTCTAATACTCTCCCCTAAACATAATTGTGTTTAAGAGAGTATTTGAGAACACTTTCGTTAGCGTCATCAACAACAGCCTTTGCCCTGTTAAAATCGAATTTTCTCCTTGAGTTGAGTCTCTTGATTTCTTTCCAGCTATCTCCGGCTAAGAGTGCATAATGATCCGATGGGTTTTAGGCGATCACTTGACTGGTATCATTCCTCCTTTCCTGCCCTGCATCCTGTTCCGATGGATTTTCAGCAATCACTTGAATGACATCATTCCTCCTTTCCTGATCTGTGTCATGTTCTTTACCATCTCCTTCACTCCGGCAGCCCTTTGATTTCAATCTTTTTCCCAGTACATCTCTTTCTTCTGTCATTTCTTTATCTTGGACATTCGATTGAATAGTTTTAAACTTGTAGTAATATACGAGAACATCTAAGTACATTGCATACATTAGACGCATTAATTCACCATCGCTGTATTCGAAACCTATTTCTTTGGCTATCATTGGCCAGAGATTATTCTCTGTTACTTGCCGATGTCCTCCTTCTCGTTCTATAATCAGGTACAAATCTAACAAGCACACTTTACGATTGTTTGAGGCATAGGCCGGAATTGGCCTCGTCGTCACCCCCAGTTTCTTGGTTATAAACCAATTCACCATTTCCTCAAACTTATCTTGTAGTATAAATTTATATTTTCCGACATATTCATCGTCGACCATCATATTGAGTAAAGCCTTACAATCTAAAAATTCTTTGAATTTCATGGTTTGAAGTATCATCACATTCCAGTCTGGTTCATCGGATGATATATCCAGTTCTTCAAAATATTCATTCAAGAATTTTGTTTTGAACTTCATAAATTCAGGCTCCTTCTTCATCATTGTTTGTTTTTCCATTTCACCTATTTCTTCTTCTTTTGTCATTCCTGATGTTACACTTCTGATATTGTTTAATGGAACACTAAATGTCGGAAACAGTTTACACTTGTCTCCGGTAAATTTCACCGTAAATCCTTGTGTTATTAATTGATCGAAACTTAAGACATTTCTATCTATGTCTTGTGTATAAAACATGCTTTGTATACGGATTTTCTCCGTCCCAGAAACAACATCTACAACACCTATCCCCCTAATGAAGTAAAACTGATTTTGACCAGTTTTAGTTTCAACATCGTTCATGCACTTGACACGCTTAAACATATCTAGATTTCCTGAAAAATGATGTTTAAGAGATTTGCTTACATACCACATGTCCGACCAAAAACCTCCATCGGTTCCTATCACGAGATATTCTGATTTCTGACCGCTACTCTGATCATTATCTTCATTATATTGTTGTTGTGTTCCCTTGTTTATTGTGTAGGTCCGGCTAGGGGAGGATCTAGTCGCCTAATCCTTGTATACGAACCACTCCGGTTGTGCGGAATCCAACCGGAATAGCAAACCGAGACGGAACACGTAAAAACACGACACACAAATATCACCGTTTAACACCACTGTATTAATACTATGAAAAGGTTCAGTTACAATCCAACGTTTACAAATGTGCTCTGTAAACTCTCTCTCTCGTGTGTGTGTGTGCTCTGTTCTTGTGTCTACTGAAACAGAACAAATGAATGCTATTTATACCCACAGACACATTACACTTGACGAAACAAACAATGCACGACGAATCAGCATCATGGTCGACGAAACACATCTGTTTCGTCGACTTCTGGGCTGATTCGCCGATGATGTCTTCGGCCCAAATAGATGAGGCCCAATCCTTGATTCGTCAACTTGTCTTAGCCCAAAGACTGTGATGTTGAGTCCAGTCCATGTCTTGTCTCTTGTGTCGGCTTGAAGTCTTGTATACAACGGAGGAAAGTTGTCACAAAATAAGCCGAGCAAAGTCGCGTCCACAATCTCGAATCAATTCGCGTCGAGTCGCGTTCATAAATATGTATCAACAAACTCCCCCTTGGACGCTACTCGCGAGATTCTCTTCTCATATCTTCTATGTCGGAGGATCTTCAAAGTCTTCACGTCTTGAAGGCAAAGAGTGTATCGACAAACTCCCATTTTCATGTAGGAAGTGTGTTGACAAACTCTCCCTTAACATAAGCTCCCCCTTGGGTTATGCTCGTGAAATACTTGTTCTTTATGAATTGAGATCCTTGTGGTGTTGATGATGGTCAGCGGCAACTCGATCATCTTCATCATTTGAGTGCCTTCACGTCGTGTCTTCATTCCGAAGCTTGTCATCGACCATGTTCTCCTTGCCTTTAGAATCTGCACATGCAAGAAATCTAAACGCGTAATGAGAACAACTGCTTGGAATATAGTTAGCATAACAAACAACACACGTATGACCATATCTCAATCAACTACCGTCCGACAGTTTGAAAGTTTATGAAATTTGTCAATTTTAGGCTTTAACTTTCAAAAACTTTGCAAATTCTGACCGTTTATGAAGTTTCAGTCGTTTTGGTTTTCGTTCAGGTTTCAGGTAACGAAGACTCGAGATCCAACATCGTACGATCGAAAATAAAATAGAAATAAAATCTTTTTGGCTTTTATAAAGTTTATATTAAAACACACATAAAATCTTTTTGGTATTTTGAATATTTCAAATGTAAAGACTGAAAGCAGTAAATAAATATATACAGACATTCTTTTTGCGAGTTTCGAGGGTAAGAGAATCATATCAGTGTACGGTCATGCCAAAACGCTCTCTTTGTTCAATTAGTTAACATTAAGATAAGCATCCTATAACAATTATCGGTATTGTTGTCCACTTAAGCTCAACTTATCATTTGTAATCATGGCGAGGGGATACGTTAAGGTATGATTTATACTTACCGACCGGTGTTCATCCACATCACGACACATTCCCGTATCAAGGTATGCACGAGGATTCATCTTACCGGTGAGTATACCGATTATCATCTGTTTGACCGTATATGATGTGAGATTCTCACTTATTTTGATTTGAAAACAAGCCCTTTGTGATAGAATCACTTATTGATGAGGAACTTGATTTTCATATGCATGAGGGCACAGGAGCAAGTCCGTGAACAGGTCAGTACTTTCGTACAGCAGAGAGACGAACTTGACACCCGGAAAGAATTTGTGATATATTATCACTTATTTTGAGGGACATGTGATTGTTGATCACTTATTGAGGTCGAATGCAATATGTACACGTATGTATGGTATCATGGAGGATCTAGACTTGCGTCCCCGTTTTGTTTCGGAAAAAGATACAACCATGATACCCAGATGATAAGCAGCATAAAGACCGAATATCTCAGAACCTCGGCAATCTCTCAAACGAAATTTCGGTACTAAGACCATATGCCAATGAATGGTTCCCACCTGGTCTTCAGTCGATTTAAGTTTATATCACCCTGCACACTTTAAAATGATTGTGAGCCTACCGATACATCTTATATAGAGCTGCTTATCATTTTGCAGTTTAAGTTTAAAGAAGTTTAGACAGACCACTGATGTACTATCATTTTCTCTTTTGCTCGCCAGGAAACTCATTTTTGTTTTTCAATTGTTTTTGAGTTTTTGAAATTTTTCAATGTTTTTGGATTTTCAAATTTTGGATTTTACTCCCCCTAAAATCAACAAACTAAGACAAATTTAAAACACAAAGGTATTTACAAAAATGATTTTCCGATGTTGGTTTTACTCTTGCTTGACCTTAATGCCGTTTACCAATAATAAATAGTCAAATCTTGATTTGTCAAATGCTTTGGTAAAAAGGTCGGCACGTTGGTCATCGGTGTGGACATAAGCAACATCGATTAGCCTTTTCTCAAAGCAATCACGTATGAAGTGATACTTAATGTCGATGTGCTTAGTCTTTGAATGCTGCACAGGATTTTTAGTGATCTGTAATGCAGCAGAATTATCAACTTAAATAGGAGTAGTTAGGAATTCAAAACCGTAATCACGCATTTGTTGTTGGATCCATAGGACTTGGGAGCAACAACTTGAGGCAGCAATGTATTCAGCTTCGCATGTTGATGTAGCGACGCATGTCTGCTTCTTGCACTGCCATGTGACTAGGCGATTTCCCAAAAACTGACATCCAGCCGTTGTGGATTTGCCGTCGATTTTGCATCCGCCAAAATCAGAATCACTGAATGCGATCAAGTCAAAGTTATTATCCCTAGGGTACCACAGACCGGTGTCAGGGTAACCCCTCAAATAACGAAAAATCCTTTTTACAGCTGCAAGATGTGAGGCCTTCGGGTTGACTTGATATCTGGCTAGTAGGCACGTTGGGTACATTATATCTGGTCTTGATGCTGTGAGGTACATAAGGGATCCTATCATCGCGCGGTAGTATGAGGGGCTAACATCTTGACCCTTCAAGTCTGGAGTAATTCCGTGATTTTGTGGCAATGGGGTACCAATGGGCGTTGCATCTGACATCTGGAACCGGCTCAAGATGTCACCAACATATTTAGTCTGATGGATGAAAATCCCAGACTCGGTTTGTTGTACTTGTAGGCCCAAAAAGAAAGTCATTTCCCCCATAGCACTCATCTCGAATTTATCCTGCATTACACGCTCGAAATCCCTACACAAAACATCGTTAGTAGAACCAAATATAATATCATCAACGTATACCTGTACCAGTAGAAGATCTCCATCTTGTTCTTTGATGAAAAGAGTACAGTCGATAAGGCCTCTGCGAAATCCATTCTCCAGCAGATAATTAGATAAGGTTGCGTACCAAGCTCGCGGTGCTTGATGAAGACCATAGAGAGCTTTGTTGAGCAACCAAACCCGATCGGGATGGATAGGATCTTCAAAACCTGGAGGCTGTTCGACGTACACCTCTTCTTCTACCACACCATGTAAGAATGCACTTTTCACGTCCATCTGGTACACCTTGAAACCTTTGAATGAGGCATAGGCCAGAAAAATCCGAATGGCTTCTAGACGTGCAACTGGTGCATAGACTTCATTGTAGTCGATTCCTTCAATCTGACGAAAACCTTGAACGACTAATCGTGCTTTGTTCCGGATAACAATCCCACGGTCATCCTTTTTGCATTTAAACACCCAACGGGTACCAATCTTCTTGTAACCAGCAGGTTTCTCTACGAGTTTCCAGACACCAAGCTTCTGGAATTGTTGCAGTTCTTCCTGCATCGCTTCAACCCATGAGCTATCTTTCAATGCATCTTTCCAAGTTCTTGGCTCTTCCTGTGATACATAACACGCGAAAGACCAATCGTTCTGTTGACCAGATTCTCGGATAGTTGCATACAAGCCTGCATTGTTGTTGTTTCGCAACATGTTTCTTGTTTGAACGCCACTTTGTACATTTCCGATGATGTTTTGTTGAGGATGGGTATTGTGAATCCTTGTTTCTGGATTATCTTGAACTGGAATATTTGTACCCAGATTGTTGAGATTCAGATCGACAATCAATTCAAGGCCCGGAATTGACGAAGAGGATGATCCAGTAGCTTCAGCTGTTTTAGGGACATCCACTGGAGGTGTACCTTCTGAAGTACGATGTACTGCTGCTGTTGGTCCTTGATCTGCATCAAGAAATTCGTCATCCTCTGAAGATTCGTTCAATTCGGAGGCATCTTGAAAATCCTCATTGTCGAGAGCATTATTGTTCACTGAAGATGGTTCTTGATTGACTATAATTGGACGAACCAACGGTGAATCTGTTGCGTTGTCACTCTCGAAAAACATCCTTGCCGCAGCATTTTCTTCAACGGCTTCAACATTGATCGAATTGAAAAAGTCATCGTACTCAAACATCCAAGGCTGACCAGGATTTCTAACTGGTAAAGTGTGCCTTTGTACTCTGACTTCAGACCATTCCTCGACCCTTTTAGTCTCTAGATTCCAGACTCTTAAGTTTGGAGTGGAATACCCAAGAAAGTATCCCTCAATTGCTCTTGCTCCAAACTTTCCATTAGGATCGATAATTGTGCAAGGAGCTCCAAACGGTTCAAGATAAGACAAGTCCGGTTTCCGTTTGTTAATAAGCTCAAAGCAGGTCTTGTTGTGCCTTTTGACTGTAAGGACTCGGTTCAGTGTATAGCATGCAGAGGACACAGCTTCAGTCCAAAATGGAATCGGCAATTGTGACTCTACCAACATTGTCCTAGCAGTCTCGATCAATGTGCGGTTCTTACGCTCAGCGACGCCATTCTGTTGAGGAGTATAAGCTGCACTAAATTCGTGAAGAATACCTTTTGAAGTGCAAAACTCCGCCATGGCATGATTTTTGAATTCAGTACCATTGTCGCTACGTATCCGTCTAACCTTCAAGTTGTAAAGATTCTCAATCTGAATGATCAAGTTTTTGATAATACCGAAGGTTTCACTCTTATGTGCCATGAACGCTACCCAAGAAAATCTTGAATAATCATCAGTAATCACGAGGCAATATTGATCATTCCTAATGCTTTTGTGCTTGACAGGACCGAACAAATCCATGTGCAAACGTTCAAGAGGAACAGCCACCGTGTTGACTTTCTTTGTAGGGTGTCGCTTCTTCGTTTGTTTTCCTTTCTGGCACGACACACAGACGTCTTGAAGATGGAAATTTTTAAGAGGAACACCATTCACCAATTTATTTGATACCAAATGATTCATTTTGCGTAAGTGAATGTGACCCATTCGTCTGTGCCAAGAGATTGTGTCTTTTTCTGTGGCTTTGGAAACGAAACATGTTGCTTGTGCAGACGTTGTGATAGCTTGGCTCATATCAAGGACGTACAGATCATTTATCCTTGGAGCCGACAAGAGAATCCATTCTTTTGGAATTTTGAAGCCGGGTTTCAGCACATAACATCCATTAGCATCAAAGTGTACTGAGAACTGCTTATCACAAATTTGAGAAACACTAAGAAGATTGTGATCAAGTTGTTGCACAAAGTTGATCTTGTCAAAGCTAACAACCCCGTTGGAAATCATTCCTTCACCCGTTATATATCCGCCCTTATCTCCAGCAAAAGCAACATAACCTCCTCTAATAGATTTGACGTCGTAGAGAAGCTTCATGTCGCCTGTCATGTGCCTGGATGCCCCACTATCAACAATCCAATGACTACTGATAATTCCTCCTGGAACACCCTGCACATAAACTCAATCGATTAGTTGGAGATGGGGACCCAAGCCATTGTGGTCTTGGGTCTTCCATTTTTATCAACAACAATAACTTCCACCTTTTGATGATTAGGAAATTGTGATGGTCCCCCTGATTCAGTAACCGTTTTTGGTTTCCAGGTCTGTTGAGTGTTACCAGTTTGATTGTTTGAAGTTTTTGAAAACTTTGAATTATCTGGTTTAACTGAAACAGATGGTTTGTGAACCACATCGGTTTTAATCGCCTTTTCGATTTTCTTGACCTGTTGGCGTTTCTGTTTCTTTTCCCTTTCTCTTATGAGTCGGGGATCTTGTTTTACAGAAACAGATCGCTTGCGGTCAGTTGGGCCACGGGGATCATCAACTATGCCATTTTGTTTATGAAGATACGGGCAATTTCGAACAATATGCCCGATTGTTCCACATTCAAAACATGATCTTCGTTCAACAAACCCCGAAGTATCATGTGGTCGTCTTGCCGATGGTGAACTTTGTGATCCCGAGGTACTAGGTTTTGAACAACTTGGTTCATTCCTTTTCATCACAGTTGCTTTTTGGACAAAATCTAAATTAGATTGATTTTCAAACTTTGCAATTTTGTCCGTTCCCTTAGATTTCACAAAGTTCACATTCTTCTTCTTCTTCTGATTCGGCTTCTTTTGATCTTGAGCCGGTGCCTTACCTTTGGGTTTGGTATGATTTTGCTGTTTTTCCACTGTTGGTAATTTCTTATTCCCAAATTGTTTTCTAACTTCAGCCTTTGGGATAGGAGGACACTGTGTGACTGTAACATGTGGTCCTGTCTTTCCCAAAAACTTACTTGTAGAATTTTCAAAGACTTTACTGATTAAAGATTGATTAACATTTTTAATAGGAAAATCTTTGTCTGAATAGATTTTATCATCACCAACAAGAGTGTACAGCACATCCACACTCTCCGACTCTTTTGCAGATGTGGACTCGGTTGGAACAGTCTTAGCAGGTTTTGTGGGAGGATCACATAGGATATGATTCTCAAGAGGTATGTCCTCTTCTTTGATTACTGCATCAGACTTTTCCGAATCAGAATCATCAGACTCATCATCAGAAGAATCAACATCCTCAACCACCACTGGAGGATCCTGATTCTGTTCAGCAGTTACAAATGTATCTGCTGACACATCTGAATCTGACGATACTTCTTTCTTGTATCCGAGCCCTGTAGTAAATTCTGTAGCAAATTCATTAACATCTAGAGGAACAGACGGTTCAAAGTGAGTTCTATATTCCTCATCAGGCATGGCATCAAAATTGTTTCTCACGGGTGGTGGACATTTCTTGTAACCTATGCATGTAACATCCTTTTTCTCTTTCTGAACATCAATGATGTGATCCAACACATAGCTAGAACTCAAATAACTATCTAACTTGAGTCGGATCGCCTCACTTTCTGTTTTAACACAAGCCATTTCTTTTTGCATCACCTCAAGACGAGCGATATACAAATTAATGTCAGTTTGTTTTCTGGAAACCATTTTTGTCAGTTCTGTTTTATCTTTCTTTAATGTTTCAATCATCCTTTTAAATTCCTTTTCATGGTTTTCATAAAACATGTTGGCTTCAGTGCACTTTGAAAGATCCACTGTTAATTTCTGATTGTGAATGAATGTCACATCATATTTCTCTTGCAAAGCCTCGTGTTTGCTTTGCAATTCACACCACCTATCATTCACAGAAACATGTTTGTCTTGCAATTCAAACAAACTAGCTTGTAAAGCATCGTGTTTGCCTTGCAACTCAGACATGTTTGCTTCCAACTCAGCACATCTAACATGCAAACTATCACAGTTATTACAGCTAACAGAAGTGGGTTCGTCGACACATACCTGACTTGATGAACTGTCGACATTCGCCATGAAGGCTGAATGGAGAGAAGACGAAGAATAAGCAGCTTGATCCACCAAAATAGATCTTCTTTGAATTCCTGCTGCAGCTTCCTCCAAAAGTTCATCAATGTCTGCATTAACTGGTGCAGTTGATGTGTCATCTTCCTGATCATTGCCTGAAGCAGAGGACTCTTCATCTGAACTTCCACTGTACCCGGAGCTGTCTTCATCTTCAGAAGATTCAACACCATTGGTGGAAGATTCTCCACCACTGGCGTGTTTCAGATCATTAACCACTTCAGCAAAACAAGCTGTTCCATCTGGTGCGTCATTTCCCAACTGGATTGACCAATCACAGCCTTCATCTACTTGAACCACAAGTGCCTGGTTGGCATTTGATGGTCCTGCTTGAGTCTGATTGTTGACAGGCACCAATGTGCGAACATTGTTCCTGTTTTGGTTCTGCTGGTTGCCTTGACCTCTGAAGGGATTCTGATTCCCATGTTGAGATGGCCTTGTACATTCACGCTTGAAATGGCCACGTTCACCACAGTTGAAGCATTTAACAGCTTGCTTATCAAACCCATACTTGGTGTCCTTCTTGCTTTCCAAGCTGGTTCGGCCCGTTCTTTCCATGAAATCCTTTGCTCGCCTAACAGCACTGGCAAAGGCCCACTTAATATCCATCATCTCCATTTCTTCCTTGTCTATCTGCTGATAGTCTTCTTGAGTCAGATTAATGTTGCCAATCTGACCTTCTACTAAACCACAGTATGCGCTCACCAAAGTGTTAAGCAGCTCCATATGTTCCTTTGCTACTTCCACACTAACTTTAGAAAAACTTGAAGTGTCGAGCCGTACTGTATTTGGCTTAGATTGCTGACTAGCAGATGATGTACTTCCATAACATGCTTGCTGCTGTGGAGGATGAAGTGGATTCCCGTACATGTCTGTTGGTACGGTAGATTGAGCAGGAGGAGGAGGAAGTGGATTCCCATACATGTCTGTTGTTGGTAAAGGATTTCCGAACATATCAGTTGGTCTGAGAGGTCGTGGCTGTTGTGGTGCTGATTGAGGGACTGGTTCCAGCAGATTTCCATACATGTCTGTCTTTGGAGGAACCGGTACTTGGATAGTATTGCCATACATGTCTGTGCTAGTCACAAAGGCTGTTTGAATTGGGGCATGTGAAGACGGTTTTGTAGAAGTACTAGAAGTTCCAAAATACATTTCAGGATTTTGAGGCACGGGAATTCTTTTTGCCTTCAGAGTTTCTTCCTGATTCTTGTTTTCTAGAATTTGAACAAAGTCGTTGAAGCTCGTTGTATCTAAAGTACCATTGTACTTCATGATTTCCAAGAATGTATTCCACTGAGGTGGCAATGCATCTGCAAACCTTTTCACAATCTCTACAGGAGTTGTAACAACCCCGAAATTTGTCAATTCAGTCATCAAGTGATTAAATCGACTAGTCAAATCACCCAACGACTCATTCTCCATACAAGTAAAACCATCAAACTCTTTCTTCAGCAGTTCTTTTCTTAGTTGACGTGTCGCTTCATTTCCCACGCCCCTTGTTTTTAACGCGTCCCACAACCTTTTTGTAGTCTTGTAACTGACAAACTGATGATAAATGTCTTTACTCAATGCTTGAGTAAGAATGGCGTATGCCTTCTTTTCTAGATCATAAACTTTCTTCTGATCTTCTGTGAGATCTGCAAACGTAGCAGCAGATGATGCGGCAACCTCTATTGTTTGATCGAAATCAGTAATAAACCGCAACCACAATTCTGTATTTTGGCCAAGAACGTATGTATGAAATCTATCAATCCATCCTGGATATTCATATAAATGCATCAACTTTGGAGGCCGATTCAAACTTCCAGTTTCGCTCTCGCTTAAGAGAATGCTTTGAACGCTTGGAACTTGATTTGATATAAATGCCCATTGACCGGTAGAAATTGCATTAGCTTGTGAAGATACCGGTGCGGAAGACGGAGTACCAAAATACATATCTGTATTTACCAGAGTATTCCACCTTGGATTCATGTTTGATATAGGATGACAAGTACCTGAAAATCACACTCAAAACAAACAGTGAAAACACAATTACAAGCCTTCTGTTAAAAACTGATAAGGGTTTTGACGAAACACAGATCCACGAAACAGAAATTGATTTTAATTCAAATCGGCGAAACAGACTATGTGTGAGGGGCTAGTCGAAACAAAAAGATCCGACGAAACTGAAATTGGGCTCCCAAGTTTACGAAACAGATTTCTGGTTGTTGGGCTTTACGAAACAAAACGGTCCAGTTCAAGTCTGACGAAACAAAGGCCCAAGATATAAGCCCAATCAACAAGGATGTCGACGAAACAGGATGTCTGTTTCGTCGTGAAGGTGTTTGACTAAAGGGACCTGTTTCGTCTGACCGATGATTCGTCGAAAGAGGTAACTGGGGTTAGTGAGATCTGTCAGACACACCACTCCTTTTTTTTTTTAAAACTACTGGTATGATGATCCTACTAACTCGGTAAGGTGTGGATTATTTTAATAATTAGCTTTTTCAATTTCAATTTTCAATAATCCCAAACAACTTTACAAGTTAAATTTTAAAGATCAAAAGGTGGGTTTTATCAAGAACACTTTGAAGATTATCAAGAACACAATGTATTTTCCGGTAAACTATGAGTTTTCCGGTGAACGATAAATTTTCCGAAAGTGCGATTTTGCGAAAAAGTTTAATAAAAACCCATAACAACATGTAAATGTGAATTTTAACAAGGTTTTTAACAAAACATGAAGCAAAATAACAAGATTACAGCCGATTTTAACAAATTTTTCAGAAAATGTGAACTTTTCAAAAAAAAAACCCGAAACACGACCAAGAACACCTCGGTTTTAACAAGGAGAAGAGCCAAGGCTCTGATACCACTTGTAGGTCCGGCTAGGGGAGGATCTAGTCGCCTAATCCTTGTATACGAACCACTCCGGTTGTGCGGAATCCAACCGGAATAGCAAACCGAGACGGAACACGTAAAAACACGACACGCAAATATCACCGTTTAACACCACTGTATTAATACTATGAAAAGGTTCAGTTACAATCCAACGTTTACAAATGTGCTCTGTAAACTCTCTCTCTCGTGTGTGTGTGTGCTCTGTTCTTGTGTCTACTGAAACAGAACAAATGAATGCTATTTATACCCACAGACACATTACACTTGACGAAACAAACAATGCACGACGAATCAGCATCATGGTCGACGAAACACATCTGTTTCGTCGACTTCTGGGCTGATTCGCCGATGATGTCTTCGGCCCAAATAGATGAGGCCCAATCCTTGATTCGTCAACTTGTCTTAGCCCAAAGACTGTGATGTTGAGTCCAGTCCATGTCTTGTCTCTTGTGTCGGCTTGAAGTCTTGTATACAACGGAGGAAAGTTGTCACAAAATAAGCCGAGCAAAGTCGCGTCCACAATCTCGAATCAATTCGCGTCGAGTCGCGTTCATAAATATGTATCAACATATTGCGAGACGTATTAACTGAGAATCTTCATCGTCTTCCTTCCTTTTGTAGTTCGAGATTTGGTGTCCCGGGTTGTTACAGTAGTAACATCGCCTTGTAAGCCATTTCCGTTCCCTCATTTCGTCTGTGCAGTGTTGACACGGTAGTGTTGTGGAATTTACCCAGAGATCAGAATTTCCTGGTGCTCTGATACCACTTTGATAACCCCCGAAGGGATTTGCAGCGGACTTATGAAATGGTTTTAATTCCATGATTACAGCGGATTGATGACAAATTGTGAATATCGAGAATGAATGGACAATTGGACAGTTATCGTTAATTGTCTTGGTACCGAGATATGTTCCTGGCATTTGATATAAATACATGATGAAGATGAACAGTTGTGAGAGCGGTTGAAATTGGCGGGAATAACCGCTGTTCGAAACGATATCAACCACCGACACACCCATTCATCTATAACGTTACATACATACATATTTAACAATAATGTACCTAAACTTAATACATAAAATTACATAAATTATGTTTATAATTGTCTAATACTCTTTGACATCTTGTAACAAGTCCGGTGAAATCCCCGAATGGCTTTCAACACAGAAAGACATGTATTGGCTTGATTTGAGCAACAACAAATTGGAGGGAAGGATCCCAATTGTGAAAGTATTATTTCTATCAGAAAACAATCTCAGCGGATCAATCCCACCTCAACTATTTAAAGGTATGTATAGATTAACTGTCGATTTGTCTCAGAACAGTTTTACGGGGGAATTTCCAGAAAATATAGGCAACGAGGATCGACCTCATTAATCTGTCAGGAAATAAATTATCAGGACAAGTTCCAATTCATTCTCCAGGATGGACCAACTGCTGTATCTTGACTTGTCCAAAAACAGATTTTCCGATGTCAATTTTCCTTTTTGGGGAGATAATTCCCTATTGATTTCCCTAGATTTGTCATATAACAAACTCTAGTAGGATCCCTACTCATTTTCCTAAAAGATTGATGTATCTTTATTTAGGGGGGAATAAGTTTTGTGGAAATCTACCTTGGAGTTTGAGTAAATTTGTCAACCTCAAACTTCTTGATGATTATGAAAACAATATTACAGGATATTTACACGATTCACTCCCTCAAATCCCAACTCTTGAAGCTCTTATCCTATGCAACAATTCACTTTAAGGATATATCCCTAACAATATCTCCAACCTCAACTCTCTTAGAATTCTTGATTTCTCCCATACAACCTAACCGGAATATACGGTGAAATCCCCCAATCGTTAGGCCATCTCAAAGCTCTAAAGCATCTTAGTATTTCATACAACGAGATTTCTGGGTACATTCCCGTGTCACTCGGCAATCTAGAGAACATAGAAAGCTTGGATCTGTCACACAATAAAATCTCAGGTTCCATTCCTCAATCACTACTGAAGCTCGGCCAACTTACACTTCTAGATGTGAGCAATAAACAAGATAAAATAATTAGACCAAAATACAAAAAATTAGACAAAATAAAGAAGTATGTAGAAAAGATTAAACCTAAGAATTACGAATCCGTGATGGTGAGAGGCTGGGTGACTAGTGGCAGAAGGCAAGTAGGATTTGAAACTGAGCTGAAAATCGAAGCTCGTGCTCAGCTTGGTTTTAAACCGAGGTGGCTCGGCTCGGCTTGGTTTGGCTCGATTTTAAAAATAAAATTAATACATAGCTCTCAAAATTCAGTATTCTAAAATATTATTCAATACTTCAAAAGAATATATTCAAAATAAGTTCAACCTAATACATTAAGAGCCAAAATCACGTTCAAAAATGCAAAATAAGTTTTATATTTCAAGTAAATACAATATTTGTTCATTAGTACGCCAATCAACCTTTAAATATGTCATAGATATCAAACTACAAGCCTAAATACATGTAAATAATAATCACTTTTTTGTGATATATTATATGCATATAAAAAATAAAATATATTATAAGTAAAATAATTTGAGCTAAACCGAGCCGAGCTACCAAGCGAGCCAAACCGAGCCAATTTGGCCGTCACGAGCCGAGCCGAGCTAGGCTCACTTTCTAACCGAGCCGAGCCGGCTCGGCTCACTTTCAAACCGAGCCATATCGAGCGAGCTTTTTCCAAGCTAAATCCGAGCAAGCTTCGAGCGAGCTCTAAGTTGCGAGCTTTTTGGACAGCCCTAATCACTGGAGGGTACAGTAGATAAAAAGCATCACCTTTCACTGGAATGTGGACAGATTTTGCCGGTGAAGAGAGGAGATAGACGAATCTGCTCCCCACGACGTCCTCCAACAAGCGATCTAAGGTGCTTAATTTTTTTTACAATTAATTTATATTTATGAATCGATTCCTGAAATTTATAAAGTCGGTGTAAATTTGGAGATGCATATTGAGGTTTTATCCGTATGTGCTTATATTTTGTTCATATAAATGAATTGTTGTGTATTGTAGCGTTGATCTTGGAATACAATCAATGTTGCATCCGTCTAGCCGTTTGATCAATACGAATGATAGGATACCTAATGACGATGAGGAGATTCTCTATGGTTCCAAGAGTTCGAATCGTGATTTCATTTATAGGTATTGTGAATTCTCAAGAGGTACCTATAAATTTTTTCAAATATAAGTTTAATTAATTTGCATAAAATGTTCATTTCAATGAGCCAGTAACCAACTTAACTACATTCATCATGATCAGGGAAGGCCTTTTCAATGTTCTTTACAACAGTGGTCACTCTTTGGATATTCGGCGATGTCTAAAGCCGATTGCAGATGTTGTAAGTTTATTTTTAAAATTTTCTATCGAATGATAACTAGTTTTCTTCTTGCTAGTCTCACAGATATTAAGTTTATTTATACTAACCTTTTATTTTTCTTTATTGAAGGCCTCAAATCTTCTTGTAGACAAGAACTGGTCGGTTAAGGTAGTGTTTCGCTGACTAACACCATTTGTATGACCCCATATATGTTAATTATAATTATCTTTTAATCATGACACAAGCTATTTTAGCATGATATTGATCAGGGGGAGGGCGAGGGACAGTAAGGACATTCTCTTTCACTATTTTTTATAAATAGTCAAACTTGAAAGTGCTTCGGGTCAACCCAACCCGAAATAATAACAAAAATTGTCTGGTTATACTTATTACCTAACCTGTCCGTTTTGCCACATGGATGTGTCATGCCAATGTATGTTTGGTTGATGGGCAGGTCAAATCATCTGTGTTTAATTTTGACATACTAGTATGGGAACTAGTCACATAACCCGACTAGTGGCGGATCCAATCACCAACCCGACCATTGGCGGATCTAGGATTGAGAAAGATAAGTAAGAGAAACCTAAGTCCTGGCCGTTGTGGCTGCAAACCTGCATAAGCCGACGCTAAAAGAAGTTGCTTTCTATGGATGCTTCTAGTTCCTCTGAACATATTATGCGAAAATCGTCATCCAGTTGTGCTGAGATCTAAAGTCAAAGTTGCTCTGTTTCGTTTCCGTATTTTAGGGATTGGAAGTTTCTGAAACATAAGATAGTTTTTGAAAACTTGATTGTGTTTTTTTTATGAATTCTGAGATTTTGTTCTTATCAATCGATCACTTGATGTGAAATGCTCTAATCTGTTACTCTATGGATTGAAAATTTGTACTAAATTTGTGTAGGTTATTTGACTGTATAGATTTTTTTATTTTTTTTAAATATTCCGTTACAAATGGGTTACAATTTTTTCAAATATTTCGTTACAAATGCGTCACAAATCATAACTAATAAAATAAGGAAATGGTTTAGGAAATGCCTTACAAATTTCCAACACCAATTTTTCGTTAGTAAATGCGTTGTAAATGGTTTTCAACGGGGTTTTTTTTCCAACATTAAGGTTTTGTTGCAAATGTGTAGCAAATTGGAATTTGCAACGCATTTGCAACGGATATGGGCGTTGAAAATTGCCATTTTTCTAGTAGTGGCGAAGGCAAGTAGGAGGGCAAGAGGAAGCAGCTTGGCATACAGATTCTTTTAGAAAAAACACAACTCACTCAAACCGATTCGGGTTGTAAACCGATCTGTTTTTTTCTTACCATGGGCGCAAGCCAGTTTGCCCCAAACCTAATCTGTTGAGAAGCGATTTTAGGCTTAGAAAAACACAACTCACTCAAACTGATATGAATCTGGTTCAGAACCGGCTTGGGCCAAAAAAACAATTTTTAATACAATTTTTTTAATCCTCGAAGCAGAGCAGTTAAGGCTCAAACCGGTTTATACATGAAAATTCGAATTGGGCTCTAACCGCCGGGCTGGGTCAGGCCCAAACCAGTTTGGCTCAGACCGTTTTTTGAAGGGCTGGATCAGTTTGGGAAACGGTTTTGCATGGCCAAACAAGTTTTTTTTCCTTTTTTACATCTTTAGCAGTAGCCATGTTTGATTATTCTAATAAAAGATTTAATTTAAGTGGGCTTCAAAAGTCTGGAAACCAAACTAATATACTTAGCATTTTGGGCCTAAGCCTGAATTGCCGCCCCCAATCTATATAACATAAGGTTTAAAGAACTACATAGAAGTTCGAATTCACTTTTTATATACTACATAAAATCACCCACCTCCCAACGTTCACTTTTTAGATTCATATATAACCAATTAACTATATATGGATGTGCCAATGGCTTTATAGCCTAGTGGCATCTTGGAGGTGGGATAAGGCTTTGGGACCAATAGGTCTCGGGTTCGATTCACACAAGGGGGGTTTTCCCATATTTATTGGGTTTCCTCCTGAATTGGTGTATAGGCATTATGCCCAGTGGAGATGGATATGATCGGGTGGTTCCGCTGGTGGCACGATTATACTCCAGTGGTCCGTCAGTGATCCAAATTTGCCGTTCAAAAAAAAAAAAAAAAAAAAACTATATATGGATGTAATTATATGTAATATATATTATTTGATTTTTTCTTTGCCAAGTTAATACTTTCTTCCCAAATGTGTCCCGACTTTTTCTTTGTATATCAATTATTGAGTTATTGGTCGTAGAAGATATTTTTAATACCGTCATCCTCAACAATTAAAACCGATCGATAAGAAGCACATCTATAAATTTAAACCACTTGAAACAATTGATTTTTAACCACAGATATGAAGAAAAGGAGATAGAATATAACAATTCAAGAGAACAAGACAATGCTCAAACTTGTAATTTACTCAAAGACGATTTCATGTACTTATAACGAGTAAACCATATTATTTTCGATCAAGTCAAGCAACAAAAATGTTGTTGTCAATTACTTAAGGTCTAGATCTCATGGAACGTGTCATTTACGCAAAGTGAACACGAGTGCTTTAGATAGAAAATTTATACAATTAATGTAAAAATATCGATAACATTATGTCTTAACTAGTCAGGGGTAGGGTTTTTATTCCGGAAAGAAACCGACATCATATATTACTAACAAGTTGTCCCCGGTTAAGCCGTTCTCAACTCCAGACTAACGTACTACTGATCAATGATAGGTCCCAAAATATGTCCATTGGTCTTATTTAAGTTATAATATATAAGCTACCACATTTGACGGTTCTTAAATTTGGTTTAAGGGTTATGTTTACAAATAGATGGGTAAGATGTGGGTGTATGTTGATGGTTGGAAATGGTAGGAGACAGACAGTTGGTTTATGGCTATGGATGAAAAAACATGTTGGAAATTTGTGAAAATAGCACTTTTCACAAATATAGGAAAATGACTTTTTCCTATTTTGGACTAGAAATAAATATAAGAAAATGAGCGGGTTTTATATATTTATTTGTGGGTTTGTGTTCTATGTTGGAAGAGCTTCGCAACGAACTAAACCACGTCCAAAACGGAGCTAAGATGAATGAGATATCGATGCTCAAAATTTGGTGTTTGAAACTTGAATGCTGAAAATGTGGGAAAGTGGCACCTTGTCCCACATAGGAGGAGACATGAAACTTAAAGGGGTATTTAAGTTGAACTCTCCATCCTTATTGTTTCATGGAAGCACACACTAAGTGTACTCGCGAAGGGTGCGGAGCAATGATAACCAATGCAAGAAACCTAAGCGTGAGCGTGCGCACATGGTTGATAGGATGGTATGCCCCTAATTGCAATGATAACCAAGGAAGCGGCTATGATTGAAGAAGTCAACGCGATGGGTGAAAACCCAAAAGGATGGTTCGTTGACACGGGTGCAACCCGCCATGTTTGTGAAGACAAGGCTCTTTTCTCTACATTCAAGGAAGCGTCGGGTGAAGAAAAGATTTATATGGGAAATAAAGCTACCGCAATCATCAAGGAGGAAGGCACTGTCATCCTGAAGATGACGTCTGTCAAGGAGCTTACTTTGACCAATGTGCTTTATGTCCCAGAGATACGGAAGAATCTCGTGTCGGGATGGATGCTCAACAAGTTTGGATTTCGTCTAGTGTTTGAATCGGACAACTTTGTTCTTTCTAGGCGTGGAATGTTTGTTGGAAAGGGTTGTGCCCTTAATGGTATGTTTAAAATGAATGTAATGGTTGTAAACCAAAACAAAAGTTTGAATGAAATTTCTACTTCTACTTACATGATTGAGTCTTCTAATGTTTGGCATGGTAGACTAGGACATGTAAATTTTAATTCATTACGACGTTTAATTAAATTAAATTTGATACCAACATTCCATATCGAGTCCTATCACAAATGCGAGACATGTGTCGAATCCAAACTTATGAGATCATCGTTTAAATGGGTTGAACGAATAACCAAACCCCTTGATTTAATTCATACCGATGTGTGTGATTTAAAAGCGGTTCCCACGCATGGAGGAAATAAGTACTTCATCACGTTTATTGATGATTGTACTAAATATTGCTATGTGCATTTACCTAAGAATAAAGACGAAGCAATAGAAAAGTTTATCTTGTACAAAAACGAAGTTGAGAATCAACTTAAAAAGAAGATAAAAGCTGTGAGAAGCGATCGAGGAGGTGAATATGTTGCACCTTTTGGGGATTTATGCGCAAAAAATGGCATTATACATGAGTGTACACCTCTTTATTCTCCACAATCAAATGGCGTGGCGGAACGAAAGAACCACACATTGAAAGAGATGATAAACGCCATGTTGATAGCTCTGGAGTGAACCGAGAAATGTGGGGGGACGCCATTCTATCAGCAAACTATCTTTTGAACAAGATACCTTTTAAAAATAGGGACAAAACTCTATATGAGTTATGGAAAACAAGGAAGCCTTCTTACAAATACTTGAAAGTGTGGGGGTGCCTAGCAAAGGTGATTGTACCACCTCCTAAGGCTCTTAGGATAGGACCCAAACTGTTGATTGCATTTTCATAGGATATGCACATCAAATTAATGCACATTGTTTTCTTGTACATGAGTCCAAGAATCCCGATGTACACAAACACACTATCATGGAGGCAAATCCTAACATTGTCTCATATTTTGAGAATGTGTTTCCTATGTTAGGACAAACACGTGCGACTTCATCAACAACGGTTGATGAAGCGGGTCCAAGTTCATCTACATGGTTTGATGAAGCGGGTCCAAGTTCATCTACATGGTTAGATGAAGTAGGTCCAAGTTCATCTACATGGGTAGATGAAAGACATGAACGACCCGAGGTTGAGGAGGGTGAGCTTAGACGAAGCAAACGACAAAGGGTTGAAAAATCCTTTGGTCCAGACTTCATGAGTTACATGGTTGAGGGTGAGCCTAATACCTACCGCGAAGCAGTTACCTCCGCAGAAGGACCTCAATGGCAAGAAGCAATTAAGAATGAAATTGATTCTATATTGCAAATCATACTTGGGAGTTAGTAGATCTTCCACCTGGTTGTAAACCACTTGGATATCGTTGGATATTCAAAAGGAAGATGAAAGCCGACGGAAGTATTGATAAATACAGGGCAAGGTTAGTAATCAAAGGATTTAGAGAAAATGTCTAGACTACTTTGATACTTACTCGCCTGTGACGAGAATAACCTCTATACGATTGGTTCTTGCAATTGGGCTCTAAAAAATTTGGAAGTTCACCAAATAGATGTAAAGACCGCTTTTCTAAATGGCGATTTAGAAGAAGAAATTTACATGGAACAACCTGAGGGTTTTTCCGCCCCAAGAAACGAGGGCAAAGTATGTAAATTGGTCAAGTCTTTGTATGGCTTGAAGCAAGCTCCAAAACAATGGCACCAAAAGTTTGATCATGTCATTATTGACAATGATTTCAAAATAAATAAGTGCGACAAGTGCGTCTATTTTAAAGACACACCTAGGGGTTATGTGATTTTATGTCTTTATGTAGATGATATGCTTATCATTGGGAGTGATGATAATATGATCAACTCAACGAAATACATGTTGAAAGCGAGGTTTGACATGAAAAACATGGGTCTCGCAGATGTGATTCTTGGTGTAAAAATCACTAGAACCCAAAATGGTCTTGTGTTGAGTCAATCTCACTACGTGGACAAGATCCTTGGGAAATTCAATTCGGACGATACGAGTATAGCTAGCACGTCAATTGATAATACCCAACGCCTAAGGAAGAATAGAGACGAGAGTGTTGCTCAGTTAGAGTACTCAAGGATCATTGGTAGTCTCATGTATCTAATGACATGTACCAGACCCGACTTAGCATATGCTGTGAGTAGGCTAAGTAGATACACCAGAAATCCGAGCGCGGATCATTGGAAAGCTATCATGAGGGTGCTTAGATACATAAGATACACAAGAGACTATGGATTGCATTATACCCGTCATCCAGCAGTGATCGAAGGATACACTAACGCGAACTAGATATAGGATATAAAAGATCATAGAACGACAAGTGGATATGTGTTTACACTTACGGGAGCAGCTATAGCTTGGAAGTTTTCAAAGCAAACTGTTATAGCTAGATCCACAATGGAATCCGAATTCGTCGCTTTAGATAAAAGCGGGGAAGAAGCGGAGTGGCTACGTCAATTTGTGGAAGATATTCCAAGATGGCCAAAGCCGTTAACGGCGATTTGCATACATTGTGACAATCAATCAGTGCTTGTTAGAGCACAAAGCGCGATGTACAATGGCAGATCAAGGCACATTCGACGTAGACACAACACGATATGACAACTTATCTCAACGGGTGTTATCTCAGTTCACTATATTTGGTCAAAGGAGAACATTGCAGACTCGTTAACAAAAGGCTTAAGCAAAGATAAGGTGTATAAGTCGTCAAGAGGAATGGGACTAAAGCCCATAGAAGAAGGGAATATGAGAGAAACCTAACCTAGTTGACTGGAGATCCCAAGATCTAGGTTCAATAGGCAAACTTAATCATAAACCCAAAGGGAGTCACTGTGGGGGGTGCCCCAAAATCAATAAAGGGAGTTGTATACTTCCTAGTCCATTCCAATCAGTGACATGAAGGAAAGGTTAAGCATGTTGAGGTTAAGGATTTTGAGGAAATCCAAAATTAACCATGATACTTTTAATAATTCAGAGGAATCACCTATGTTAGAGAGAAGTGGGGTCGCTTCGAATGGATTTGTGGGGAGGCACAAATTCTAGAGCTCTCGCAGAACCAGGAAAGTGTTCATGACCATAAACGGACACAACCATGAGGACTTGACTCGACTAGGGAGAGTATTGTGTGAATGTATATTGTCGTTGTCACACCCCAACCAATGGCGGAATCATTGGAGCGGGACTTGTTCGAGATTGCAAGAGACTTCATAACACCATTTGTGACAATATTTAAATAAACCGTTTTTCATTCCATTGAATAATTGTCAAACATTACATGGAATTTCAAATAACAACAAGTTCAAACATAACAATAACAAAATTTGATACAACATTTAAACCAAACACGTCGAAATGTGTATCTAGGCATCAACGCTACTTCTTTTCATAGCAATCATCATCCTCAACCTGTAACATGTTTAAAATAAAGTTCAATGCAAAAGCAAAGGCGAGTATACAAGTTTGATACGTACATAGCATAAAAAGATGATTAAACAATTCCTCATAGCAAGCATGTGATACAAGATAAACATTAAATTCGGCATGTGTCTAACATATCAAACCAATGATGAAACGCAATATGCTCATGACATAACCACAAGTCTACAGGCGGTGCGTTAATCCTATAGCGCTATATATGTCACAGATAGGCTCGTACGAAGTTAATGATAAGTCTAACACAAGATGTAATTAACCCAAGTTTAAAGTATCAAGCAATCACGTATACAAGTCATGTTATAGGAATGTTCGTGCGTTTAAGTAAAATGTTCATGTGTAAGTTTTGGTAAGTAAACATGTTACACCCCAAAAGGTGGTAAACGTAAAGAGGGGAATACGAGTATACTCACGGTTTTGCAAGTTGTTCCCACTTGAATCCGCGAGAAAGTTAGTTGATTCGAGTGGAGCACCAAGTCCTTCTACACGAAGAGCAAAGTGTATGAGTTTGGGGAAATCAAAAGATTAAGGATTCGGAATTTAAACAACATGAAAATAGCATATGAAAATAATCACCTAGTACTTATCATACTTGTTCTTGACACTAGGAAACTTTAACAAGTTTAAATGTTTTCATGGAACAAGGTTCCATTAGAATCGTGACAAGTTATCAAAGTCTAGGATGATATAATCTAGTACCTTGACATATGAACACTAGTTCATCATCAAAGATTCATTTATTTGGATTATATGTTTATATATTGCATATATTATTATATTATTATTATGTCCAATATTTCAAGCATGATGTAGAAGATTAATCTTCATTTAGGTACCTCTACGTTTCATGGAAGTCATGTAGGAGGTAGGAAGAGTAGTCTTACATTTAGGTACCTCTAAGTGTTCACCACTACACTTGATGTAAAAACATACAAGGAGGGTCATGAACTATGAATAATATAAGAATATAAACAACTACTCTATAAGAAATCATCATGTAATGTGGGGATTTTATGTTGAACAACCCAAGTTAGTCCATAATCACACCTACATTAAGTCTTGGACTTAAACATTACTTGTGGGTTAAACCCTTGACAAAACAGAAAGTTTGTGAGGATTAATCCTCTGATTTTGAATGTCTCAACCTTGTTTTAAAGCCTAACTAACCATAGAAGTGGTTATAAGCATAAAGACATAGGTTTGAGATGAGTTATACTCAAGTTGAACAAGTTTAGTAAATATTAGATGAAATCAGAAATGAACAGTGAACTTTGGAGCCTTTTTACCGGAGTTCCAGGGACTTATTTACTGTGAAAAACCCATGGAATCGAAGCTAAGGTCAATGCAAGCACATATTAAAAAGAATGAGGTAAAACGAATAAGAAACGAGTGAGATATGCTCACTGTAGTGAAGAAGTAACAATCTGCTCGAACCTTCTGATGTTGCACGAATTTGGGACTGATTTGGAGTGATTTGGATGAGTTTGTAAAGTGATTTGAGCTTGAATTAGCTTGGTATTTATAAGAGAGGGTTTAGGTTAGTTGGTGGTTGGTTAATAAATGCTAAAATTTGTTTAAAACTCAAAAAATATCACAAAACCCGCCTAAACATCGAGCTGGAACAAGACTGATCATGTTTTGCGTGCTGGGCCAGCTTGGCGGTCCGCGGAGACCAATTGGGCCTGGTCGCGGGCCGCCTGGATCAATCTGGACGAGTGCTTAAGGGATTAACGGTGCGGGTTTATTTCGATGTGAAGGCCGTGGCCCAGCGGTTAGCGTGTGGTTTGGTTGTTGCTGTGACCCGGGTTCGAACCCTGGGGTCTGCAGCTTTTTTTGTTTATTTTTTTTTTGTTTTAAGCATTGATCTTTCAGCAATTAGCACAATTGGTCCTTGCAAGTTGAAGTTTCAGCACATTACACTAACAACCCTTGTCTTTAACTACGTTATATCATTTTTTTTAAAGAAAACTTACTTTAAGGTTTAAACTAACTAAGTTAATTTTACTAACTTTATTATCTAACGAGACTAACTAAATATTATTAAATAAACTTTTAAATAGTAAAATTTATTTAATTAATTAAACTAAATAAATTAGAATAGTTAAATAACCATATTTATGAACGAAATAAACAAATAAGAAGAACCTTTAACGATTATTCCTTTCACGAAACTTCCGAATCTCATTATTTTAAGATTTTAACTAGTTTAACGAGTATCAAGTGTCGATAAGTATAGAATCAATAATCCTTGAATAATATTTCGTTCAAAAGGCGTATTATTCACAAGTTTCACGTATTTGCAAGATTAGCACAAAGTTTCCAAGAACTACGAGTATGCAACGAATGTTTCACGAAATTAAATGTATGAACATGTATAAAGTACGTATAAAACGAAATCAAAGAATTACGAGTTTTATTTATGAATCAAGTCTCTGATTTACAACGATTACAACGAAAGAACGATTACAAGAAACACAAGACTTTCTAAAAATAGAAATACAACCAAGACCTTCTAAATATGGAAAGCACGAAGAAGCAGGGCGTTACAGTCTCCCCCCTTTTAGAGAATTTTGTCCCGAAATTTAGGAAGAAGTAGCGAAAAGATATGGATACTTCGTCTTCATTTCGCTCTTGAGTTCCCAAGTAAATTCAGCGCCACGTTTTCCTTCCCATCGAACCTTAACGACAGGAATTTTACTATGCCTTAATAACTTGACTCTTTAATCCATGATTTCGATGGGTTTTTCCACAAAATGCAAGGTCTCGTTGACTTGGAGGTCCTCGAGTGGGACTTGAAGTCCTTCGTCAGCTAGACACTTCTTTAAGTTGGACACGTGGAAGACAGGGTGTACATTGTTGAGTTCTTTAGGCAGGTCCAGTCTATACGTAACCTTGCCAATCCTTTCGGGAATCTTGAAAGGACCAACGTAGCGAGGTGCGAGTTTTCCTTTCTTACCAAATCGAACCACACCCTTCCAAGGGGATACCTTGAGAAGTACGTAGTCACTAATCTTGAAATACAAAGGTTTGCGATGCTTGTCGGCGTAACTCTTTTGTCGGCTCCTGGCTTTCAGTAAGTTGTCTCGAACCTGTAAAATCTTGTCCGTTGCTTCTTGTATGAGCTCGGGACCAGTGAATTGAGATTCACCAAAAATAGGCGAACGTCACTTGCGACCATACAATGCTTCGAAAGGTGCCATTTGTATACTCGCATGATAACTGTTATTGTACGAGAAATCGATCAAAGGCAAGTGTGAATCCCAGTTGCCACCAAAATCTATTACACAAGAACGAAGCATATCCTCTAATGTTTGGATAGTACGCTCGGTTTGACCGTCTGATTGAGGGTGAAAAGCAGTGCTAAGGTTAAGAACAGTACCCATAGCAGATTGAAAAGTTTGCCAAAGGCGAGACGTGAAACGAGCGTCACGATCGGAAATGATGTCAATGGGGATACCATGACGACAAATAATCTCATCGGTGTAGATTCTAGCCAATTTCTCGACTTTGAAATCTTCGCGAATAGGAAGAAAATGAGCCGATTTGGTCAATCGATCAACGATCACCCAAATACTATCATGACCAGAAGACGTACGAGGAAGCTTAGTGATGAAATCCATGGCAATGCTCTCCCATTTCCAGACAGGAATCTCTGGTTATTCGAGTAAGCCAGAGGGACGTTGATGCTCGGCTTTGACCTTCGAGCAAGTAAGACATTTTGCAACATAAGAGGCGATATCTCTCTTCATTCCAGGCCACCAATAGGATGTACGTATATCATGGTACATCTTATCAGCACCAGGGTGAACGAAATACCTTGTTTTGTGTGCCTCATTCATGAGAAAGTCTCGGAGGTTTTCACGATTAGGGATCCAGATACGGTTGAGATAGTATAGAATACCATCTGGTTTAGACACGAGCTCATGTTCTCTAGCGCCTTGTATCTCAACAGAGAGACTACCTTCGTTAATGGAGGCATATTGAGCTTCGCGTATGCGACATTGAAGATCTTTAACGAGTTGGAGACAACGAGCACTCTTCACATGAGTTTTACGACTAAGAGCGTTGGCCACTACATTCGCCTTACCAGGATGGTAGCGAATGTCGCAGTCGTAGTCGTTTAATAGTTCCACCCAACGACGTTGACGCATGTTCAGTTCCTTTTGGTCGAAGATATGTTGAAGGCTCTTATGGTCGGTGAAGACCACACACTTAGTACCATAAAGGTAGTGTCGTCAAATCTTCAACGCAAAAAAAACTGAGCCAAGTTCAAGGTCGTGAGTAGCATAGTTCATTTCATCTATTTTGAGTTTCCTTGACACGTATGCGATAACCTTGTCACGTTGCATAAGGACACAACCAAGGCCAATGTTTGAAACATCGCAATACACGACGAAGTCATCGTTTCCATCAGGATGCGCGAGAATAGGAGCATTACAAAGCATGTCCTTAAGAGTTTGAAAAGATTCCTCTTATTCGGGACCCCAAACAAAAGGTTTCTATTTTTGAGTCAAAGAAGTCAAAGGGACAGCGATCTTCGAGAAGTTAGAGATAAAGCGACGATAATAACCAGCAAGACTAAGAAACGAACGGATTTCAGACGGAGACTTAGGTGCAATCCAGTTCTTCACAGCTTCGATTTTCACGGGGTCAACGTGAATACCAAGTTCGTTGACAGTATGACCAAGGAATTGAACCTCTTTTAACCAAAATTCGCACTTGGAGAATTTGGCGTATAGACGTTCAGTACGAAGAAGTTGAAGGATAAGACGCAAGTGTCGCTCATGCTCTCCTCGTGTCTTGGAGTAGATAAGGATATCGTCGATGAAGACGATCACAAAACGGTCCAAGTATGCCTTGCACACGCGGTTCATCAAATCCATGAAAACAACAGGTGCATTGGTCAAACCAAAGGCATGACCATGAACTCACAGTGATCATATCGTGTACGAAAAGCGGTTTTAGGTACATCTTCCTCGAGAACTCGAAGTTGATGGTACCCAGAACGAAGATCGATCTTTGAAAAGCAAGGCGCGCCTTGCAATTGATCGAAGAGGTCATCGATGCGGGGAAGAGGGTATCGGTTCTTGACAGTAAGCTTGTTGAGCTCACGATAGTCAATACACATTCGGAATGACCCGTCTTTCTTTTTAACGAACAAAACAGGAGCACCCCAAGGATAAGTACTAGGGCGTATAAAGCCTTTATCAATAAGCTCTTGAAGTTGACTCGAGAGCTCTTGCATCTCAGATGGTGCTAAACGGTAAGGAGACTTAGCGACAGGCGTAGCGCCAGGCACTAAATCGATGCGAAAATCGACAGAACGAACAGGAGGCAGACCCGGAAGATCGTCGGGAAACACATCAGGGAAATCACGTACGACGGGAACGTCGCTTATGCTTGGGCATTTGTCTTTCTTTTCCACAATGTGGGCGAGAAAGGCAAAGGTACCCTTGCGCAAGCATTTGTTCGCTTGGATACACGACATAAGCTTAAGACCATGAGAAGGTTTTTCACCATAGATGTGTAGTGAATCACCGTTTGGAAGAGGTAGACGAATAAACTTCTCAGAACAGACAACTTCAGCACGAACGTGCCTAAGCTAGTCCATACCTACTATGACGTCGAAGCTACCCATTTGCATAGGTATATGAATGATTGAGAACGTATGATCGTTAAGGATCAAAGAAAAATTGGAAAGAAAGGAATCGATAGCGACATATTTACCATCAGCGACTTCGACAGCGAAAGATCTTGGCAACTTAGAGCGTTTACACTCAAGCAAAGATTCGAATTCTAACGACACAAAACTTTTATCGGCGCCAGTATCAAATAGACAAGAAGCATAAACATGGTTCATAAGGAACGCACCAGTAATGACGTTATTCGCATTTTGAGCCTGAGCAGTAGTGAGAAGGAAGGCTCTGCCTCGAGCGGGTTGTTGAGCCTGTTGCTGCTGCTGTTGTGGTGGCTGTTGCTGTTGAGGCTGGTTTCGTTGGGGACAGGCGTTAGCCATATGGTTGAGATCACCACACTTAAAACACGCTCGCACAGGAGCGACTTAGTTCTGAGCTTGGTTGGGGACGGGGTTCTGAGCTACCATAGCTTGGTTTTGATTGGCCATAGGCGATACGCGGCAATTTTGAGAAAAGTGCCCATATCGGCCACACTTGGCTCACTTGCGGCACGGAACTTTGGGAGGGTGATGGTACTGGCATTCGCCACACTTAGGTTGTGTCCTAGTGTAACCTTTGCATGGAGTTTCATTGTTGGCTATAGCAGGCATGGCTTGTAGCGGTTGAGGGTTTGGCAGAGTGACAACTGCGTAATTCTGGCTTGAAGCCTTCCATTTCTTGCCTTGGTTTTTCTTGATGGATGAGGAGGGTTCAACAGTGGGTTCAACGGTGGCTTGATGGGCGGTTTTCAGTGGGGTTTTCGTGGCATTTCTACGCATGACATGGTTACTGTTCAAATGGGTAGCTAAACGAAAGGTTTCCTCAATAGTGGCTGGGCAAGCAGCTTCCATAAGGTTCATGAAGGAATCAGGGTAGCAATGGATGTATTTGTTGATGGCTTTTTCAGGTGTATCAACTTGGCTAGGACACATGATGCTAAGTTGTTTGAAATGGAGGGTTAAACCATCATTTTCGTCATCCACTTGCTTAAGGTGCCAAAATTCACTTTCCAATATTCTAAGCTCGTGCGGCGGACAAAATTCCTCTTTCAAGATCCTTTTCAATTCAGCCCATGGCAATGCGTGGGCAACGTCCTCACCTCTTGTGCCTCGTTCAGAGGTCCACCAATCCAGAGCTCTTGATCGGAACACCCTTGTGGTATTTTGGGTGTGTAGGTCGTCTGGACAACCGCTCCGACGAAAGGTGATCTCCATGGCATCAAACCAAGAGAGTAGTGCGGTAGCACCATCTATTCCAGTAAATTCCAATGGTTTGCAAGCCATGAATTGTTTGAAGAGAAAAAGTGTCTTTGGCTTCTCCACCTTGGAGTCTACCGAGCCATGAGGCGAATCGGTGTTGGTTTGAATGCGGCTAACGATGTCGGGGATAACTCGAGCCATTTGATCGGCCATTTATTCAGCAATGAGGCCTACGAGCTCCTTTTTAGAGATGGAACCAAAGCGAGAACCCTTCTTGGACTTGAGCTTTTCGGAGGAGCTTGAGGAAGGCATCTAGAAGTTTGAAAGAAAAAGAAAAGGATGAGACTTGATCATAAATTTGAAATAAAGTTTGTCACGTATAAGCATGTAATGTTCATGTATCACGTATAATTCACACAAAAGCATGAGTTTTCAGCATGTATTCACAAGTATAAACACGTAAGAATGCGTATAAAGAGTATAAATTTAGTTTGTTCACGAGAATTATTATTGTTTTTTATTACGCGAGACATGCGAAACGTGTAACGGTTTTGAAATGAACGAGGTAACAAGTATAAAATAACATATAATTTGAATCACATAAAAAAGAGGCTCATAAAACATAGAATTGTTTCGGGTTTAGAAACGTCGACTATTCCAAAGTGAATCGAAAGTCCTTTCAAGTTAGAGAAACGTGCTTTGGCCTATAGGTAAGATACTCTCGTCGAGAAGCGATTAACGGTATCTTACCCTTCCAGTTACTACACGTCTCTAATCGATTGAAACAATCGAAACTTTGGCGAGATCGAAAATCGAGGAATGGGACTTAATCGACAAGGTTTCACCCCTAACTTGACGATTTCGTACCCTAATGTGGTTGGTACTCGTCGGGTCAAAATATAATTTCAACACTTTGATGAGGGTCCACTAGATTTTGAATTGGAAATTTACCATTAAGATGTGGATTTCACTTCTAGCTTAATAGCGAAATTTCGTGCAAAATAAGAATAAGTGGAATGAGAGTCGTTCACCAAATTGTGGGTTTCACGCCTATTTTGGTAAACTCGTCTCTTTTGTATAAAGAGTGTCTTCAAGTCTTCAAGTGTATTGTGTAAAATGTCTTAGGAAAGACATTATGTATGTATTAAGACCAAAAGAAGAGAAAGAAGCAAAGAAGAAAGCGTAACATTTTAAGCATGAAACAAGAATGGTCAAAACATGGTTCCTACTATAGACTAGGTCGAACATGGCAATTCTACCTAATTCCCTATAGTTATGGCTCTGATACCAATCTGTCACACCCCAACCAATGGCAGAATCATTGGAGCAGGACTTGTTCGAGATTGCAAGAGACTTCATAACACTATTTGTGACAATATTTAAATAAACCGTTTTTCATTTCATAGAATAATTCTCAAACATTACATGGAATTTCAAATAACAACAAGTTCAAACATAACAATAACAAAATTTGATACAACATTTAAACCTAACACGTCTAAATGTGTATCTAGGCATCAACGCTACTTCATTTAATAGCAATCGTCATCCTCAACTTGTAACATGTTTAAAATAAAGTTCAATGCAAAAGCAAAGGCGAGTATACAAGTTTGATACGTACATAGCATAAAAAGATGATTAAACAATTCCTCATAGCAAGCATGTGATACAAGATAAACCTTAAATTCGACATGTGTCTAACATATCAAACCAATGATGAAACGCAATATGCTCATGACATAACCACAAGTCTACGGGCTGTGCATTAATCCTATAGCGCTATATATGTCACGGATAGGCTCGTACTAAGTTAATGATAAGTCTAACACAAGATGTAATTAACCCAAGTTTAAAGTATCAAGCAATCACGTATACAAGTCATGTTATAGGAATGTTCGTGCGTTTAAGTAAAATGTTCATGTGTAAGTTTTGGTAAGTAAACATGTTACACCCCAAAAAGTGGTAAACGTAAAGAGGGGAATACGAGTATACTCACGGTTTTGCAAGTTGTTCCCACTTGAATCCGAGAGAAAGTTGGTTGATTAGAGTGGAGCACCAAGTCCTTCTGCACGAAGAACAAAGTGTATGAGTTTGGGGAAATCAGAAGATTAAGGATTCGGAATTTAAACAACATATGAAAATAATCACCTAGTACTTATGATACTTGTTCTTGACACTAGGAAACTCTAACGAGTTTAAATGTTTTCATGGAACAAGGTTCCGTTAGAATCGTGACAAGTTATCAAAGTCTAGGATGATATAATCTAGTACCTTGACATATGAACACTAGTTCATCATCAAAGATTCGATTATTTGGATTATATGTTTATATATTGCATATATTATTATATTATTATTATGTCCAATATTTCAAGCATGAGGTAGAAGACTAAATCTTCATTGAGGTACCTCTAAGTTTCATGGAAGTCATGTAGGAGGTAGGAAGAGTAGTCTTCCATTTAGGTACCTCTAAGTGTTCAGCACTACAATTGATGTAAAAACATACAAGGAGGGTAATGAACTATGAATAATATAAGAATATAAACAACTACTCTATAAGAAATCATCAAGTAATGTGGGGATTTTATGTTGAACAAAACAAGTTAGTCCATAATCACACCTACATTAAGTCTTGGACTTAAACATTACTTGTGGGTTAAACCCTTGACAAAACAGAAATTTTGTGAGGATTAATCCTCTGATTTTTAATGTCTCAACCTTGTTTTTAAGCCTAACTAACCATAGAAGTGGTTATAAGCATAAGGACATAGGTTTGAGATGAGTTATACTCAAGTTGAATAAGTTTAGTAAATATTAGATGAAATCAGAAATGAACAGTGAACTTTGGAGCCTTTTTGCAGGAGTTCCAGGGACTTATTTACTGTGAAAAACCCATGAAATCGAAGCTAAGGTCAATCCAAGCACATAGGAAAAAGAATTAGGTAAAACGGAAAAGAAACGAGAGAGATATGCTCACTTTAGTGAAGAAGTAACAATCTGCTCGAACCTTTTGATGTTGCACGAATATGGGACTGATTTGGAGTGATTTGGATGAGTTTGTAAAGTGATTTGAGCTTGGATTAGCTTGGTATTTATAAGGGAGGGTTTAGGTTAGTTGGTGGTTGGTTAATAAATGCTAAAATTTGTTTAAAACTCAAAAAATATCACAAAACCCGCCTAAACATCGAGCTGGAACAAGACTGATCATCTTTTGCGCGCTGGGCCAGCTTGGCGGGCCGTGGAGACCAACTGGGCCTGGTCGCTGGCCGCCTGGATCGATCTGGACGAGTGCTTAAGGGATTAACGGTGCGGGTTTATTTAGATGTGAAGGCCGTGGCCCAGCGGTTAGCGTGTGGTTTGGTTGTTGCTGTGACCCGGGTTCGAACCCTGGGTTCTGCAGCTTTTTTTGTTTATTTTTTTGTTTTAAACATTGATCTTTCAGCAATTAGCACAATTGGTCCCTGCAAGTTTAAGTTTCAAAACATTACACTAACAACCCTTGTCTTTAACTAAGTTTTTTTTTTTTTTTTTTTTTTAAAGAAAACTAACTTTAAGGTTTAAACTAACTAAGTTAATTTTACTAACTTTATTATCTAACGAGAGTAACTAAATATTATTAAATAAACTTTTAAATAGTAAAATTTATTTAATTAATTAAACTAAATAAATTAGAATAGTTAAATAACCATATTTATGAACGAAATAAACAAATAAGAAGAACCTTTAACGATTATTCCTTTCATGAAACTTCCGAATCTCATTATTTTAAGATTTTAACTAGTTTAAAGAGTATCAAGTGTCGATAAGTATAGAATCAAGAATCCTTGAATAATATTTCGTTCAAAAGGCGTATTATTCACAAGTTTCACGTATTTGGAAGATTAGCACAAAGTTTCCAAAAACTGCGAGTATGCAACAAATGTTTCACGAAATTAAATATATGAACATGTATAAAGTACGTATAACACGAAATCAAAGAATAACGAGTTTTATTTATGAATCAAGTCTCCGATTTACAACGATTACAATGAAAGAACGATTACAAGAAACACAAGACTTTCTAAAAATAGAAATACAACCAAGACCTTCTAAATATGGAAAGCACCTAGAAGCATGGCGTTACAGTCTCCCCCCCTTTAGGGAATTTCATCCCGAAATTTAGGAAGAAGTAGCGAAAAGATATGGATTCTTCGTCTTCATTTCGCTCTTGTGTTCCCAAGTAAATTCAGCGCCACGCTCTTGAGATAGTCCCGAAATTTAACTAATGTATTTTAAAACGATATGTTTTAATTGAATGTGATATTTATTATTTTTTATTACTTAATTTAAATATTATATATAGATTAGATTAAGTAGAGATAAATAGGAAAATATATTTTTTAGCGGGAAATTCTATTGAGAACACCCTATAGAGTGACATGTGTCCACAATTTGGTTTATTTTATTATATAGTATAGATTGGTCGTAGAAGATATTTTTAATACCGTTATCCTCAACAATTAAAACCAATCGATAAGAACCACATCTATAAATTTAAACCACTTGAAACAATTGATTTTTAACCACAGATATGAAGAAAAGGAGATGGAATCTAACAACCCAAGAGAACAAGACAATGATCAAATTTGTAATTTACTCAAAGACGATTTCATATACTTATAACGAGTAAACCATGTTATTTTCAAGCAAGTCAGGCAAAAAAAATGTTGTTGTCAATTACTTAAGGTCTAGATCTCATGGAACGTGTCATTTACGCAAAGTGAACACGAGCGCTTTAGATAGAAAATTTATACAATTAATATAAAAATATCGATAACATTATGTGTTAACTAGTCAGGGGTAGGGTTTTTATTCTGGAAAGAAACTGACATCATATATTACTAACAAGTTGTCCCCGGTTAAGCCGTTCTCAACTCCAGACTAACGTACTACCGATCAATGATAGGTCCCAAAATATGTCCATTGGTCTCATTTAAGTTATAATATATAAGCTACCACATTTGTACGGTTCTTAAATTTGGTTTAAGGGTTATGTTTACAAATAGATGGGTAAGATGTGGGTGTATGTTGATGGTTGGAAATGGTAGGAGACAGACAGTGGTGTTATGGCTATGGATGGAAAAACATATACTCGACACGAACATCCAAAACATTCGGGACTACTTTCATACATTTGAAAAAAAATCATAATTATTATTATATAGTATACATTACTTTTAAGATTAACATGTCTGGTGCTCTAAAAATACTCATTTTTATTAGTATCATTTGTCCCATATCTGGAACTTAAGAGGTTTGCGCCTCTTGTCCGCGTAGCTCTTTTGCCTATCTCTGGCGGCTTTTAGACCATCACGGATTTGTATAATCTTATTCGTCGTCTCTAGAACTATCTCAGGTCCTGATAGTTGGGCCTCCCCAACTTCTGCCCAACAGTCGGGCGTTCGACATTTTCTCCCATACAAAGCCTCGAAAGGAGCAGCTTTGATGCTTGTATGATAACTATTATTGTAGGAGAATTCAATTAGGGGGAGATGATGTCAATAACACATGCACAAAGCACGTCTTCTAAAGTTTGGATAGTACGCTCACTCTATCCATCAGTCTATGGATGGTAAGCCGTACTGAAGTTCAATCGAGTGCCTAAAGATTGTTGAAAGCTTTTCCAGAAGTGTGAGGTGTATGTTGTATCTCTATTAGATACAATAGATACTGGTACTCCATGTAGGGACACAATCTCGTCCACATACAATTTAGCTAATTTATCGGAGTTATGCGTTTCCTTTATGGGCAAGAAATGTGCTGACTTAGTCAGCTTGTCAACAATGACCTATATTGTATCATTTCCATGCTTCGTTTGAGGTAACTTGGTAATAAAATCCATAGTTACCATTTCCCATTTCAATGTAAGAATTTCCAATTGTTGTAGAAGTCCTGACGGCTTTTGATGTTCGGCTTTAACCTGCGAACACGTCAGACACTTAGCTACATGTTTGCTTTCAGATCTTGATACATCTTGTCACCTCCAAGATGAACTTAGTATCTAGAATTATGTGCTTCCTGGGGGATTAGATCTCTAAGTTCTCCAAAGATCGGAACCCAGATTTGACCATTGAATCTAAGGATTCCATCGTTCCCAGGTGACAACTGATCAACAGTTCCACCTAATCCTTCACTTAGAAGGTTAGCTTCTAACACAACTTCTTTTGCGCATTTAACAGCTTCTCATTTAAGCTTTGTTATTTAGCTCGATGCTTTTGGCGTTAATCCTTATAGGTTTAACCCTTTCTTTGCGACTCAGCGCATCAATGACTACATTCGCTTTGCCAGGATGGTAGCGAATTTCGCAATCGTAGTCATTCAACCTTTCCATCCATTGGTGTTGTCTCATATATAGGGATTGGGTAAAATGAGAACCACATTGAGTTGTGAGAACCGTAGGAACCAATATGAGCCATTGATCAAAGGTGTTTTAATGGATGAGATTAAAAGACAATAAAGTTGTGTAATCATTATGCTTTAATTAATGAGTTTTTTGTTTTAGTGGTATAAGGGCAATTTGGTCTTTAACCGTATCCATTAATGATTGGTATAATTAATGATTGCGATTTTATTTAATGTGATTTAATTAAAATAATTTTTGAAACATGTAGTAAAAAAGCCAATAAAAATTTAATTTAATTTGATTAATGCAGTAAAAAAATCAACAAAAAATTTATGTGATTTAAAAAAATCAAAAAATTTTGTTTTTAGCGCCCAGGTTTTAAAACTTTTTCTACGCGCCGTTTTTAAACTTTTTTAGCACCCTGGTTTTTTACGCCCCATTTTTCGCGCCCGTTTTTTACGTCCTGTTTTTCCGCCCCGTTTTACGCCGATTTTTACGCCCCATTTTTATGCCTGTTTTTTTACGCACCGTTTTTACGTCCGATTTTAATCCCCGTTTTTGCGACGCCGTTTTACGCCCTGTTTTTTACACCCAAGGTAGAATTTAACGGGCGCCTCGTTTTTGCGCGCCCGTTTTTTGCGCCCCGTTTTTTCGTGACGTTTTTTACGCACTGTTTTTGCGCGCCATTTTTACGCCTCGTTTTTGCGCGTCATTTTTTACGCCCGTTTTTTACACCCAAGGTAGAATTTAAAAAAAATTACAAGCATTTAAACAAACCCCCTAAAAAAGTTTATTAAACCTTTACGCTACACGTAAAAAACTATACACTAACACTTTTTTACATCAATGTAAACTGTTTTTTTAACATCAATTGTTTAAAATAAAAAAATAAAAACCTTTTAACACACGCATAAAAGCCATATTAAAAGTCTAGTATAACCGTAAATATAAGTATTCTCGAAGTTAGAATTAAAAACTTTTTACACCAAAGTGTTAGAATTAAAAAAATATACAGGCCTTTAAAACAACCTCGTCAAAAAAAGTATTTCACAACTTTACGCTACATGTAAAAAGTATATGCTAAATCTTTTTTACATCCATGTAAAAATATTTTTTTAAAGAAAACATCAATAATTTAATCCATGTGTAAAAAATATATTAAAGGTATACACTAATCGTAAGTACCTAATCTAGAACTTTTTTTACGGGTGGTTTAAGATTTCACGAAAAAAACTCTAAGTACAAAAATCTACATAAAAAAATCAACGTAAAAAACTAATTTATACTCAAACCGCATGCGTAAATTTCTTTAGATCCTATAAAACAGCCGTAAAAAACTTTTTACACAAAATGTTAAAATTAAAAAAAAAATACAAACCTAAAAGAAACCTATAAACACCCGTAAAAAAACTATGTACACCAAATGTTAAAATTAAAAAAAATACAACTATTTAAACAAACCCGTAATAAAAAAAGTTTTTTTTTAAAGCTTTACGCTACACGTAAAAGTATACACTAAAACTTTTTTACAACGATGTGAAAAAGGTTTTTTTTATATAGAGTTTATCGGAAAGCTATGACCACCCATAAAAAACTTTTTACACCCAAGGTAAAATTTAAAAAAAAAATTACAAGCATTTAAACAAACCCCCTAAAAAAATAAGTTTATTAAACCTTTAGGTTACACGTAAAAAACTATACGATAGCACCAAAAGAAAACATTACCAAACACGAACTCACCCAAAATCTTAACATACGAACTCACCCAAAAAAAAAAAAAAATTACGCCAAAGTATCTAAACATACGAACTCACCCAAAAATCGCGACTCAGTAGGTGTCTCAGATAAGTTGAACTTATCATCATCGACTGAAAAAAAAAATATAAAAACCAACAACAAAAATAAAAAAAACATATGCGGATCTTGAAAAAAACACGGGTTGCCTCAAAAGTTTCCAATAATCAAAGGCTGCAAAATGGGGTTGCAGGTTCAAAAACCTACCCTCCGCCGTCCTTGTCGCGCCATCGTCATCAACTGTCGGAAAAATTGGTTTCGACCTATCACTGCCAACTCAACCCCAAATATATCAAAAACACAAATCAATCCAAGATCCAAAATATCAACCCACTAAGGTATTACAGAACCAATTTGGGCTTCACAATGGGTTTTATCTCAAAACAGAATCCCTAAATCCCCCATACATCTTGGCATATCTAGAAAACAGAAACCACCAGCCATAACCCAAAACTTCAAACACATCAACGAATTAAATGCTGCAAAAACAAATATAAGATCCATCAAAATCATGCAAAGGGTGAAAAGACTCCCACCAACCATCGCGGCTGTCGCAAAAAAGCACATTACCTGAAATTTGTAAGCATCAGCAGCTGTGTAATCTCCTTATTGAATGTTGAGAATACTTTTAAATCATTTACCAAAATCTCCACCGTTTTCGCCTTATCTTGCCTAATAAAGTCAATTACAAACCTAAACGCATGATCCGCAACACATTTAACAGAAAGTATTTGGTCAACCCATACCTATCATGAGCTTCAAGATACTTATGTTTCCTGATTTCGAAGAAAATCTTCATCGAGTACCTGTTATCATCAACATTGGTGTATCCAGAGAGGTACTTTTCTACTTCATCCTATTCACCAGCATGAACTTTCTCCTCAAAATATTTAACATTAAAGAAAAACCAGACTCTTGCTTAAGCCTACACAAACACGAAATTGTATCAGCCAAAAACTATATCACACTTCCTTTAAATGAGATCCTCACCATTATCAAAATGAGTAAGAATGTTAAAAAACCATAAACCTAAAACAGACTAAACTAACACTAGAATCTAGCTTAGTTCCAAAACTGGTAACACTAAAACCTGATTTACAAACTGATCCAACATTTCCCAGCAAGTCACATAATAATCAGGTCAAAACTCCGAAACACTGATTAACTTTTGACAATCATCAAACTATTCAACAATACAAACCAAGGACGTAACATCGAAACAAACAAATGCTTGCGGGGCCCCCTCGTCAGAACGCCGTCCTAGAATGCTTGCGGGGCCCCCACGCCCAAGATTTTCTATCGGTCATCCCCATCGAGGGCTTAGGCCAAAAGATGTCAGCCGTTGAATTTCGTGCTATCTTAAAATATCGGCTCATGATTCCTATGTTCCCTGATGATGAGCAATGCCCGATTTGCCGGAAAGCTTGCTTAGACCAATTTGGGGAGCATGCTCTGCACTGTAAAGAACTGCCAGGTTTTAAGTATAGGCACGACTGGGTGCGGGATGTCTTGGGGGACATCCTCAAACGGGCGGGGATCTCGGTGAAGAAAGAAGCCCCCGTAAACTTTTTGACAGATCCGAGGGAAGGAAGATCCACATTGCGCCCCGCGGACGTTTTAGTTTTCGGGTGGGATGCAGGTAAACACGCTTGTGTTGATCTTACCGGGGTTTCCCCCCTTGTAGGCTTTCGGGATACAGGTTTTGTCCCTGGTCAGGCGATTGCAAGGGCGGCAGCAAAGAAAATGGACAAACATGCCAAAGCCTGCGAGGATAATCAACATTCCTTTATCCCTTTTGCCTTTGATAGCTTTGGCTTGCTAGCCCCAGAAGCCATCAGATTTCTTGAACGGGTCCAATGGGTTGTTCACAGCAACATTTCGTCTCCTAGAGATCGGGGTTTCGTTTTTACTAGGTTAGGTTTCGCTATTCAAAAGGGGGTAGCGGCGCAGCTTGTTGCCCGCTTACCGGCTATCTTAGTGTAATTTGTTTGACATTATTAAATATGAATTAAACCTTGAAAACACAATACAACAACAACACATAAACGATCTACAAAATCTCTATCATGAATCCTACACATCGTGATAAAAGATGTACTTACATAGAGAGAAAACAAGAACATGTGTACAACCTACTTTAAATAAGAACCTCACCATTAATCCATTATCAGAACAAGTGAGAAACGTTAAAACAAATCATAAACCAAAAATACACTAAACTAACACTAGAATCTAGCTTATTTCCAAAACTGATAACACTAAAACCTAATTCACAAACTCAATCAAAATTCCAAATTCCTCCAACAAATCACACAATAATCAAGTCAAACACGCGTTAACTTCCGTCTAACAGTTCAACTGTTCCAGCATCAATAACCGTCAAACTATTCAACACTGCAAACAGAGGAAGTAACACTAAAACAACAAATTTCACCTCGAAAACACCATCACACCCCCACCGATGTTCCAGCATCAAGTGGTACCGATGTTTATTAAAATTTCCACAGCGGAAATTTAATTAGGACCGGGTGTCAGGAAAAATATCAGCGTTTTCAAACATCGTAGTTTTGATTTCATTAAGGTGCTGTTTGTTTTTGCTTATATTGTCTGTAAAGAGCTTATGTCTGCGGGCAGGCAGACATAAGCCCTTGAAGACTGTTTGTTTAAAAAAAAAAGATCTTAAAATAGCTTTTAATAACTTAAAAAAAGCTATGAATTATAGCTTCAAGATCTTCACACACCATCTTCACACACCACCCACCCTTCTTCTTCCTGCCACCACCACCTCCGCCACCACCACCGCACCACCTCCGCCACCACCTCCACCACCACCATCGTCAAAACCCACCACCACCAAACCCATCAATTTAGGGAGACCGTAGAGAGAGAGAGAGAGATCTGTGAGAGAGAGAGAGCTGTGAGAGAGAGAGATCGGTGAGAGAGAGAGAGATATGTTAGAGAGAGAGACCTGTGAGAGAGAGAGAGATCTGTGAGAGAGAGAGAGACCTGTGAGAGAGAGAGAGAGACCTGCGGTGGTGGTGGCGGAGGTGGTGCGGTGGTGGTGGTGGTTGTAGAGAGAGAGAGTGTTCTGTGAGGGAGAGAGACCGTAGAGAGAGAGAGAGAGAGGCGATGGTGTGATGGCGGTGGTGTGATGGCGGAGGTGGTGCGGTGGTGGTGGCAGAGGTGGTGCGGTGGTGGTGGTGGTTGTAGAGAGAGAGAGAGTTTCTAGAGAGAGAGAGCAGAGAGAGAGAGAGAGCTTGTGTGTAATGTGTGGTTGAACTTGTTTTTGAAGAAACCATCTTCTCCTTGCAGACTGCAGACATTTGGGCCACATCTTCTCTTGCAGATGCCTGCAGATGTGGTTCGCAGACTACAGACATTTTACATCTGAAAAAACAAACAGCACCTAAGTGTGAGATAAAACCCATATTTACATAAAAGATTTTCATAGGGATAAACCCTTAATTAAAAAACACGTTTTATTCAGGCTACATAGCCACTTATTTAAGCTTGAGTGGCTCATAGCACTTTTCTTTCTCTTCATAGTAAATCATTTGAAACACGTTTTAAAAACATATGATGAGCCAAAAATACTGGTGAGTTCATTCAATTTGTACAAAAAAATACATTCTTATAGTTACAACTTTAAGAATTTTTACATTTGTTTGTATCTTACTACTACCCAAAGGTATTTTTCACTTGGCAATTCCTGGGACTGTGGTCATATTACTGTTGATCAATCTATCAACTAGTGAAGTTTATCAAGTAGTGTATACAAAACCCTACATACTGACAATAGTTTTTCTATTTAAGAATACAAAGAGTTAATCACTGTAATATAAGTAACAATTGGAAAACATATAGGGTTTTGAAAGCATTTAATAAAACATAATGACTCACAATGTTGTGAGAAAAAGAGAATGACTAGCTTTGTAGATTTAGGGTTTTCAGCAATTGCACCTGGTCTAAGTCCTGGGTTCTTAATTAAACACACAATGCAACACGTATTAGTGTATTAACCCAATACAATTTTAATGATAATCAAGAGATCAAAACCTCAACGCAGTTAGCAAAGTATAGCCTTATTCAGGCAGTACTTTGACTTCTGTTGATTTGGTTTCAGATCAATCGGACATGGTATCGTACCAAGGATAAGGGTTAGCATGCTGTCTACGGAGCAGAGTTTCGAAGGTTTAGAGTTCTCGGGAGTTGGGACAATACTTTTAGAGAGAAAGAGAAGAAATGGACAGATTGAACTGTCCAATTCTCGTTCAATTTATAGATGAAATTCAGCCTCGTCGCGTCATGCAACCAGTTTCTTTGTTCACCTTCGCGTAACGCGAAGGGGTAGTCTAGTCCATAGGTGGCATGAATCACCATGTAGGCCTGCCACGTGGCAACACGTGTCTCCAGTCAAATAAATGTATTTTTCATTGTGTTATAAAACACAATCGAGTAAATACACAAAAAACTGTCTTTTTTCTAAAACACAATGGACTAAAAACACAAAGAAATGTCTTTTTTTTAAAACGCAATGGACACAAAAAAATAAATGTCTTTTTTCTAAAACGCATGGACTAAAAACATAAAGAAATTTGTTGTTTCTAAAATGCAATGAACTAAAAACACAAAAATGTGATTTTCGTTCTTTTGTAAAACGCAATGACTTAATTCAAAAACCCAAATCATAAAACGCAATTCAAAATTTTCTTAAATAGATCAAAGCCGATTTCTTTGGATTTTTTCAACGACTGGCGAAATTTGAATGTTAGAAACACTTATCAACGATCGAATCGAATGAGTTAAGTGATTCACTTCAATATCACCGGAAAAAGGAGAAATTGTATAAAATTAAACTGGGTTTCTTTAAAAAAGTTGAAAAACACATTGATTGAGTGTTTAAATCACTAATTGGTGACGAAAATGGTAGCAGTATGATGTAGTGATTATTGAGATAGAAAGTGAAGAAAAGGTTAAAGATGGTTGGTTTTGAAAATGATGGGTTTTGAAGTTGTAGGGAAAGAGAAAGGGAGAAGATGAGATAAAATTGACTAAAATACTCTTCCCCTTTATTTTTCAATTTTGTCACATGTCACAACCTCAATCCTTCTTATCCAAACTATACTTCTTATTTGATCTCTCCCGTGGAATATATTACAGAACTAGTTCTACTAGTCTACCATATAATAAATAAACAAGTTCCCAATATACAAGTAATTCTGAAGATATTCTCAAAATTACCAGTCTCAACAATTAATACTACAAACATTTTATTTGACCCACATATACAATTAAAATTTTATTTGACCCAAATATACAATTAAAACCACAAACATCTGATCATGAACCACAAATACGATTAAAGTAAGTGAATAGACTAAAACAACTTGCTATAAATAAAACAAAAAAATTTGGGGTCTACTCTTCTTTAAACCATAAGTTCTATCTTCAGTCCTGTAAAACGACACACGTATTATTTTCATTTACTTTCGGTCTACGACACGTGTTTTTATCAATTACTTTGAGTCTAAGCCATGTCATGGATGCAAAGTGTCGCAACCCCCGGCCCCATATCTGTCCCGGGAACGGGCGGCCGCGAACTTAGTATTGGTGGTATCGGTGATTATCATTATTTGGCAGCGGAATTTACATCAGGACCGTAGTTAGGAAATATTTTATGAGAGTAAATACCACACTTTTATAATATTAAACACATTGGGATAAAACCGAAGTTTCATTACAAACTGATTTATAGAGATAAACTCTATTTTATTTAATAAAACATTTTCTTTTATTTAGGTAGCTTTTATAGCCACTTTATCCAAGCCTTCAGTGCTGTCCAGCTGGCTTCTAGTTGGCTCTCACATTTTGTTACCTGAAACGCGTTTAAAAATACTTTGTCAGTGGGAAATACTGGTAAGTGAATCCCAGTTTAATCAAGAAGAGTTTTATCAATTAACACAGTATTGAGAGCGATTACAATGTTTACATCTACACAATTACTCATTCAGTACTTGCCACTCGACCGTATCTGTGGCTATGGTCATATCACACATTGGCTAACCCGTTGTCCAATTGTGAAGGTTATCAAGTAATGTATACAAAACCCCATAATACCGGCGGTAATTGAAGAATTACAAAGACTCAATCACTGCTTAATCACATTGTAAAATATTTAAGGTTTTGTAAAAATAGTTTATAAAAAGGAGATTACTCACAATGCTGTCTTAGGTTTCCTTTAAGGATTTCCTGGTGTTTATCTATAATTTACACAAATGCACACGTGTTAGTATAATAACCCATTATTTATATTAATGATACCCTCCCCGAGACGGTATTCCAACGACTACGTCGGGCAGAACCACGACAACCGTTACGGAACCCTGGATCAATCGGGCAGCGTATCTAATACGTAATCGGGGTTATAATACTTACAACGAAGCAGAAATTCGTTATTTAGGGGGATATTATACCCGAGTATAGTGCCTACTTTAAAGTAATTCGAGGGAGAAAGTAAGAATTGAGCGACGAAAACTGAAGGCCCGAGCTCCCATTATATAGGAGCTGAAATCGGGTTTCTCGCGGCCCGCGTAAGGTGAGACCACGGGCTACACTACCCGCGTAGTAGGCTGGGTAGGCCCTAGCCTGGCCCAGTCATTTGCTAGCTTCGACACGATGATGACACGTGGCGGCATCGGGTGCGGTCCTGACTCCGAGCTGTCGCGCCCCGCGTAAGATCCTTAAGGGGTCTACGCGGCCCGCGAGCAACATAAAAATCTTGTTTTTAATTAATTTTTAATAAAATAGAGGTATTCGGGGTTCGTTTTCGCATACGGGGTGTATTTTAGGACATATTAGGGTATTTTAAATATATTAGGGCGTCGGAAAAATATTTTGGAGGGTTGTTATATCCTCCCCACCTTGTTTTAGAGCTCGTCCTCGAGATCTACTGGAACAAGTGTGGATATTTCTTTTGCATATCTGTTTCAAGCTCCCATGTGTATTCTGGTCCTCTTTTGGAGTCCCACTTCACTTTGACCAGAACTAATCTCTTGTGCTTGAGGTTCTTAACTTTCCTGTCTTCAATCTGTAGAGGTCTTTCTACAAATTTTAACTGTTCATTTACCTCTATATCCTTAAGAGGTACTATCAGTGATTCGTCAGCTAAGCATTTCTTGAGATTAGATACATGAAATACATCATGTATTCCTGCCATTTCCTCTGGCAGTTGTAGCTGATAGGCTACAAGTCCTATTCTTCTAATAATCTTAAAAGGTCCAACATACCTGGGACTTAGCTTTCCTCTTTTGATGAATCTTACCACTCATTTCCAAGGAGAGACTTTTAATAACACTTTCTCTCCTACTTGAAATTCTAACGGTTTTCGCCTGTTATCAGCATAACTCTTTTGTCGATCACGTGCTGCTTTTAGTCGTTCCTTGACTTGAATGATCTTGTCTGTTGTTTCTTGTACTATCTCAGGTCCAGATAGTTGCTTTTCTCCAATTTCTGCCCAACAGACTGGCGTTCGGCACTTTCGTCCATAAAGTTCTTCGAATGGTGAAGCATTGATACTTGTGTGATAACAATTATTATAATAAAATTCTATCAATGGTAAATGATCATCCCAATTACCTCCGTAATCAATTACACAAGCTCTAAGCATGTCTTCCATTGTCTGAATTGTCCTTTCGCTTTGTCCGTCCGTTTGAGGATGATAAGTTGTGCTTAGATTCAACGTGGTTCCCATGGCTTTTTGGAAACTTGTCCAAAAATGAGAGGTAAGACGACTATCTCTGTTAGAAACAATTGATAGAGGAATTCCATGTAAAGAAACTATTTCATTTACATATAATTTGGCTAATTGTTCCATACTAAAAGTTTCCTTCATTGGTAGAAAATGAGCTGACTTAGTTAGCCTGTCTACAATCACCCAGATTGTATAATTACCTTTTTTGGTTTTGGATAGTTTAGTAACAAAATCCATTGTTATCAATTCTCATTTCCAAAATGGCATTTCTAACTGTTGTAATAAACCTGAAGGTTTCTGATGTTCAGCTTTGACTTGTGAACAAGTTAGACACTTGGCAACATATGCTACTATATCATTTTTCATTCCTATCCACTAAAAATTCTTTCTTAAGTCCTGATACATTTTATCACTTCCAGGATGCATCGTATACTTAGACTTGTGGGCTTCTTCTAATATACGGTGGCGTAGGTTTTCTAATTTAGGTATCCACATTCTTTTCTTATGGAATCTCCAAATTCCATCCGTTCCTTGTTCTAATTCCTTAATCATTCCTTTTAACTTTTCAGTATCATACTTGATTACTGATTCTTGTACTTTTCTAATCTGTTCATTTAAATCTACTTGTAGATTTAATTTAATAAAACGTACCCTTTTTGGCTTTTTATGATACTTTCGACTTAAAGCATCAGCAACTACATTTGCATTTCCTACATGACACTGGATATCCCAATCATAATCACTAAGCATCTCCATCCAGCGTCTTTATCTCATATTCAATTCCTTTTGCCCAAAACATACCTTAAACTCTTATGGTCTGTGAAAATAGTAAACTTACTACCATATAGGTAATTGTAGGACCGGTTTTGACTCTGAAACGATTGCGAAACGAACGTGAAACGTGCGGAAACCGTACACGAACGCGATCTAACACATGTGACGTAATATAAACGTGATTCTTTGATAAATCTGAAATCGTACAAGAACCGTGAATCACCTAGAGTACTTTCTCTCTCTACTCTGAAAACTTACAAATGATTTAGCTTGAATGCTATTTATAGTGATGTTGATTTAGCTTGAAATGACACATGCCACTTTCAAGGGAAATCAACATGTTGATTTAGCTTGAAACTGTCATGTGACACTTTCAAGGTAAATCACCACTTTCAAGCTAAATTACCTTAAACATACTCTAAAACCTCCTATACTCTCGTATAACAAGATCTAATCTAACAATTCAAATCCTAGACTCGATACAAGATGAAGTCAATAGACATAGTGCACTAACAGTAATGTCTCCAAATTTTAAGGGCAAAAATTATGGCTCCTAATTCTAAATCATGGGTTGAATAATTCTCTTCATGATTCTTAAGTTGTCTAGATGCATATGCTATAACATTTTGACGTTGCATCAACACACATCCATAACCTAACTTAGAAGCGTCACAATAGATTACAAAATCTTCAGTTCCTTCTGTTAACGCTAGTATGGGTGCGTTGGTTAATCTTTGCTTAAGAATTCTAAATGCTTCTTCTTGTTTTGTTCCCCATTCAAACTTAACAGATTTACAATTTAACTTAGTTAAGGGAATGGCTATTCTAGAAAAATATCGAATAAATCTTCTATAATAACCGGCTAGTCCTAAGAAACTTCTAACCTTAGTTGGTGATTCAGGGGTTTTCCATTTAGTAATTGCCTCGATCTTGGTAGGATCCACATGAATTCCTTCATGATTAACTAAGTGTCCAAGAAATTGTACCTGTTCTAACCAAAACTCGCACTTTGAAAACTTAGCATAAAGCTTTTCCTTTCTTAATAAACTTAGAAGTGCGTGCAAATGCTTTGCATGTTCCTCTTTACTCTTAGAGTAAATGAGAATATCGTCTATAAAGAAAATTATGAACTTATCCAAATATGGCTTACATATTTGGTTCGTTATGTCCATAAATGCAGCTGGGGCATTGGTTAAACCAATTGGCATGACAGTAAATTCATAATGACCATACCTTGTTCTGAAAGCGGTCTTAGGAATGTCCTCTTCCTGTACCTTTAATTGATGATATTCTGACCTTAAATCGATTTTTGAGAAAAATCGAGCTCCTTGTAACTGATCGAACAGATCATCGATTCTTGGTAATGGATACCGATTCTTAATGGTGACTTCGTTCAATTCACGGTAGTCAATGCACATACGCATGGATCCGTCTTTCTTTTTGACGAACAAAATTGGTACTCCCCAGGGTGATGAACTTGGCTGTATGAATCCTTTCTCTAATAATTCGTCTAACTGTTTCTTCAGTTCCTGCATTTCTGCGGGTGCCAAAAGATAAGGTGCTTTGGATGTTGGTGCTGTTCCTGGTATCAAATGGATTCAAAATTCAACTTCTCTGTCTGGGGGTTGTCCCGGTAATTCTTCTGGAAATACATCTGCAAACTGGGATACTACTGGAATATCCTTCAATTCTTTCCCTTTAGTGTTAGTGATTATAGAAATCAAATACACTAATGACCCTTTTTCTTATATAACTTGTTGTTTTCATCATAGAGATGAATTTTGTGGATCTAGATGGTTTATTTCCTTTAATTGTGATCTTTTCACCCCTTGGTGAATTTACTTGTATTGACTTTTGATCACATAAAATGCTGGCTTTATTGGCTATTAACCAATCCATTCCTAACACGATATCAAATCCTGCCAGATTCATTAGGTAAAGGTTTGCAATAAATTTCTGATTTAGAATTTCTATTCTTGCTCCCTGCAAGATTTCAGAAATCTTAACGGTTTCTCCATTTGCTGTTTCTACTAGACATTCTTGTGGGAGTTTAGTTAATGGTTGATTGAGAAGTTTGCAAAATGAAGTATTAATAAAACTTTGGTTTGCACCAGAGTCAAATAATACTTTAGCTAAAACATCATTAACTAAGAACGTACCGGCGATCACATCCGGGATCATCTTTGCTTCTTCTGCAGTTAGAACAAATGCTCTAGCATTTTTGGTGTTTTTGTTGTTCGTAGCTGGAGCTAATTTCGGACAGTTTGGCTTGATGTGGCCTTGTTCTCCGCAGTTGTAGCATATCCTGTTATGTTTCTTCCTACAGTCTTCTTCCTTATGTTCAGATATTTTGCAGAAGTTGCAGTATATGGAGCATCTTCCAGAATGCTTCCTTTTGCAATACTTGCAATAGGGCGCAGAGGTAGAACCTACATTTTTCCCACGTTTGAAATTTCCAGAGCGAAATTCCGGGGTAAGCCTTTGAGCTAGGTTCTTTCTTTGATCCTCTTCCCGTGTACGCACTAATTCACCTGTCAAGGTATTGGCTAGTTCTACAGCTTCTTCTATTATTTGTGGTCTAGCTGCCTTGACTACATGCCTTATCTCCCCGATTAATCCCCAGATGTAACGGGAGATTAATACTGGTTCAGGTGATGCAAGGGTTGGTACTATTCTAGCATATTCGAAGAATAACGTAGTGTACCCCTTACTATCCACTCCATTCATCCTAAGGTTTAGGAATTTATTTGCTATCTGTTCTTTTTCATTGGGAGGGCAGAATTTCCTTTCTCCCATGTTTTTAAATTCCTCCCATTCCATATTGTAAATCCTGTCACTTCCTCTAGACTGGAGGATAGTATTCCACCATTCTAAGGTTGAATTCTTAAACAGATTAGAAGCAAACATTATCCTATCCTCTTCTGCACACTTGCTTATTCTTAAAACTGCTTCAGCCTTTTCTATCCAGCGTAGAGTTGCAATGGCCCCTTCATTGCCCGAGAATTTCATTGGTTTACAAGACCAGAATTCTTTATAAGAACAACTATAAGGCATGGTTCTCCTTCTTTTGGAAATGGGCGCTTGAAGTAAGGGTCCATTGTTTACGCTGTTTTCAGGTTCAGTTGGTCGCTTACTGCTATTCTTACTTTTATTATCAGCTTCCTTAATAGTTTGAATTTTAAATGGCATCGCATCTATTATTCCTTGTGCCACTATGTGTTGGATGGCACTGTTATCCACTGGGTTTCCGTTGTTATCGTTGTTTGGGTTTTCGTTATTCAGATTATTGTCATTCTGGTTTTTCGGGCTATTTTTCGGGTTTTCTTGATTCATGTGGTCGGCCATCTGAATTTTAAACATTTACCACATATTAATATCACAAAATAATATCTTAATATGATCAATCACATGACACACATTTTGATCAAAAGCGTCGATCATTGCGACTTACTCTATTTTATATATATATATAGTATGCATCTACTACAAACCAGAACGGAAATTAAAATTACAATACAACTGAAATAAAATTACACTAGTAGTAGGCATCTATAGTTATGATTTTTTTTACAACAAACATACATATTATATATTATTATTATATTATTATTATTATTATTACCATCTCTACCATCACCTTCACGGATATGGATTCATCCAGAAATCCATATGACGCTCGTCGTACTTCCAGACGAGTTGTTCTCCTACTTGTCTCATCATCTCACTACTTTCTAAAATATCTTCTCCAAAAGTTCGGAGGTCTTGCACATTTTCTGCACTCATTGGGGGTGCAGGTGCGGGTACTGGATCTGGGTACAGCGGCATGGGTTCTTCCTGAGGATACGGATTCTCTAAGATCTCCCTAATGTATTCATCATTATCGTAATAGGGATCTAGAGGGTCCAGACCTGGGTAACCTGCTAGGTTTGGCATGGGTAGGTCTGTTAGCTGGTAGTGTTGCACATAATCCCTATGATCATCAAACCACGGATCGTAGTCTGGGTCTAAGGGATTGGTTGCTGGTACCCTAGGTATGGTTGTTTTCTGGGTTGTTTTCTATCTCCATTGGCTGCAATGGTTGGGGTGCTATTAGTTGTTCAAGGTTAGGGTCGGCAGCTGTGGTTGCTAAAATATGGAAGTTTGCTAAACTCCTATTAAGCATGTCTTGGGTATGGGTATCTGTCTCTCTTTTAGCAGCAGCTAGCAATTGTTGCTCTTGTAACTTTTTAATTCTCTTCCTACGCTCATGTGCTCCCTTATTGAACCATCCTCTCTTTTTCTGAGGGAATGGCTCTTCAGACTGAGCCTTAAATACGAATATCCCTTCTTCATCATCAGCTGAATACCCTGATAGGGCAGGCTGTGAAGAGGTGTCTTCGCTTCTAGGTGAGCTGGACAACTGACGATACGCGTCGGATGGTCCTTGATCACTCATACTGTAAACTAACAAATAGTCAAATAACACATAACAATAAAATACAGATATGCACGTATTTCCATAATTTATTTCCTAACACTTTAAATAATATATTGGTGTCAGCAGAACATTTATGTGGCTGAATCAGTGGCTAAGCTCTGATACCACCTTTTGTCGCAACCCCCGCCCCCTTATCTGTCCCGGGAACGGGTGGCCGCGAACTCAGTATTGGTGGTATCGGTGATTATCATTATTTGGCGGCGGAATTTACATCAGGACCGTAGTTAGGAAATATTTTATCAGAGTAAATACCACACTTTTATAATATTAAACATATTGGGATAAAACCGAAGTTTCATTACAAACTGATTTATAGAGATAAACACAGTTTTATTTAATAAAACATTTTCTTTTATTTAGGTAACCTTTAAGCCACTTTATCCAAGCCTTCAGTGTTGTCCAGCTGGCTTCTAGTTGGCTCTCACATTTTGTTACCTGAAACGCGTTTAAAAATATTTTGTCAGTCGGAAATACTGGTGAGTGAATCCCAGTTTAATCAAGAAGAGTTTTATCAATTAACACAGTATTGAGAGCGATTACAATGTTTACATCTACACAATTACTCATTCAGTACTTGCCACTCTCGACCGTATCTGTGGCTATGGTCATATCACACATTGGCTAACCCGTTGTCCAATTGTGAAGGTTATCAAATAATGTATACAAAACCCCATAATCCCGGCACTAATTGAAGAATTACAAAGACTCAATCACTGCTTAATCACATTGTAAAATATTTATGGTTTTGTAAAAACAGTTTATAAAAAGGAGATTACTCACATTGCTGTCTTAGGTTTGCTTTAAGGGTTTCCTAGTGTTTATCTATAATTTACACAAATACACAGGTGTTAGTATAATAACCCATTATTTATATTAATGATACCCTCCCCGGGACGGCATTCCAATGACTACGTCGGGCAGAACCAAGACAGCCGTTACGGAATCCTGGATCAATCGGGCAGCGTTTCTAACACGTAACCGGGGTTATAATACTTACAACGGAGCAGAACTTCATTATTTAGGGGGATATTATACCCGAGTATAGTGCCTACTATATAGTAATTCGAGAGAGAAAGTAAGAATTGAGCAACAGAAACTGAAGGCCCGAGCTCCCATTATATAGGAGCTGAAATCGGGTTTCTAGCGGCTCGCGTAAGGTGAGACCACGGGCTACGCGGCCCGTGTAGTAGGCTGGGTAGGCCCTAGCCTGGCCCAGTCATTGGCTAGCTTCGACACGATGATGACACGTGGCGGCACCGGGTGCGGTCCTGACTCCGAGCTGTCGCACCCCGCGTAAGATCCTTAAGGGGTCTACACGGTCCGCAAGAGACATAAAAATCTTGTTTTTAATTAATTTTTAATAAAATAGAGGTATTCGGGGTTCGTTTTCGCATACGAGGTGTATTTTAGGACATATTAGGATATTTTAAATATATTAGGGCGTCAGAAAAATATTTTGGAGGGTTGTTATACAAAGTAATCCAAGTGCTTTAGATAATTTAAACTACTATAAACAGTTGATCTGAACCATATATATGAATTACAACCACAATCAACTGATAATGAACCATAAATACAAAGAAAGGAAGTGAACAGACTAAAACATCTTGTCGATACATAAACAAGATCAAGACTGTTACGACGATATTCTTATTCTTGACAATCCTGTAAAGCGGCACAAGTGTTGTTATCTATTACTTGAGGTCTCATTCTAATTAGAGGTGTTCAAGGAGGCAAAGCAAAACCCGATTGCTTTAATAAGAAAATTCAAAGTTTGTAGAAAATAAAGATCGAAATCTTTGAAAACATTGATTCTCAATAACCTAATCATTATTTAGGTTTAAAGATTAGTTACATACAATGATACTATACGAATGCAATCCAAATAAAACTAACAAACACTGAAACCATCTAAAAGTGAAAATTTTCAAAAGTATATGAAATTTCATGTTTCGCACCAAAAACCAAAATTAGTGTGAGATTAGTTCAAAGATATAAGATTATAGACAGATAAAAAACTTTCTTGTATTGATTTGGACAACATAACGTTCCAAACCGACACATAATAAGCCATCCTATCAAACCGAAAGAGCATATATCTTGGAAACCGGGATTGACCAAATGTGACAACCCGAGTTTTCAAGGTCCTTACTTGACACGTTACTTGTTTCGCAGAGTATTTTCATAATTCGTTTGAATTGTAACTTGTTCATGTTTGGTATATGATTAATGTGTTACATTATTGTTTGGTTAGTTAATGAAAGCTTATGAACTATTTAAGTTTAGATAGACCTATCACATGCATCCTCTGTTCGAAGAAACTAGACTTTCGTCACACCCGCAGCCGACGAAACATTGTCGACGAAACATTAGACTTTCGTCGGGGTTGAGGTTATTCGCCAGGATGGGCTTGTGGCCCAGGTGAGGCCCAAGTATGAGTTAGTTACATATACCCTATTCGCATAACATTACGTATTATCACAATCATTGAAACCCTAGACTATCTTTCCCCTCCCTCGCACTCGACGGCAATCTTTGTTCCCTTTTGAAGTGCTCCCAAGTCTCATCTTACAACCGGTTAGTATGTAATTAGTTGACTTGATCTGCTCGATACATGGTTGATGATTGTTATGTGATGATTGTTATATGTTGATTGGGATCTGTTGGGAACATAGGGTTTTGTTTGAAACTGTGCTCTTATATGTTATTAACTAGGGTTTGATGTGTTATTGTTAATCAAGGAAACTAGAATGTGCATGACAAGAATTCGATGGTTTGTGTTGTTCACGATCACTATGCAGCTCGACAATCCTGGTTGTTATAATGGTATTAGGTTAATGTTTAGGGTCACTTATGATTAATCCATGAGAATTAAGGACAACTATTGCTATGAACTACATATGATCATGATTTGTATCTGACTGAATAACATGGTTTGATCCGTTTCAAAATATGGAACGTGTTTACGGGAATATCGTGTGAACAGTTAAGGATGAAACTGTAAGGTCTCGACGAAACCCTCATGTCGACGAAACTCATGGTCGACAAAACACTAGATCTTTCGTCACTTACATAGTCGACGAAACTCATGGTATTTCGTCACCCATCATGCTGACGAAACACCTTAGTATTTCGTCATTTGGAATTTCGCCACTCAGTGGATGGTTCACAATAGAGTGTGGTTTATCATGTGTATGAAACCTGAATGATTATTACCTGCCTTTTAATGATGTTAATCAGGATTGAGGAAACATGAATTTGCATACGAAACATACATATGAACTGTAGATTTGATTGAGTTATATAATTGCTATGTGCTATTCGGGAATCACTGTTTGAAAACGCACACTATGACTTTTATTTATATGTGAACCTTGAGAATGTGAAACTGATTACGTATATATGAATACCATAGGCTTGATTGATTAACTTGAACAAGTTACTAATCATACCGAGCAAACCAAGGTGAGTTCACTGCTCTTTTTCCAAGCATGCGTCCTGGGGAGGGACATCTGGTAATCGTTCCGGGGAGGAACGACGGGTTATTGGGATATTGGTTATTACACTCATTTCTATCATTAAGTCCCCTTACATTTACCGATTGGTTGCCAAGGAGGAAACGAGGTTATTAGTTGATAGCACTATTAGGTTTGGCACCCTCACACCGTACCTGGGAGGACGGTTGTGAACTAATTACCTTAACCACTTGACCAATGTGTGTTAGAGCATTGGGGTTTGGGCAAATAAATCTAGAGCCATCTGTGGTAATCGAGTTAATAACAACATCAAATCATTGAATTATACTTATATCTTGTAACTAAAACGTGTTAACAAACTTTGAACTCACTAGCGTCGTCTGACACACTTGTCTGCATGCTTGCAGGTCGTTAGATTCTTGGTTATGGACTTGCTATCTGGGAGTGCTGGAGTGGTCATGGGTTACAGCTCTTGGATGTTTATTCTTGATTTAGTACATTGTTATGAATCAAGTGAACAATGAATAATCTTTTGCTTCCGCTGAACGTTTAATTTGGTTTTAACTAATGACTTTGAATTATATTATGAAATGAATCGAATGTTTTATTTAAATATTTATTATTGGTTCAATGGGATTGGTGGCTTGGATCCTGGTACGTCACACGTCCCGCGGTGCTTCCGCATGTGGTATTTTGGGGGTGTGACAGTTTGGTATCAAAGCCACTGGTTATAGTGAACTAGGTTTTAAAACATTTTTATAAAACCAGACTATAACCGAAGAACTTCGAAAACCGACCATGACACTCAGCTCCAGATTGCAAGGTTCGTCTTCTGTTTACTTTATGCATTACTTGCTTAGCAGTTACACACACACGACTTGCATGACACAACATATTTGATACCTTGATGTGATTACCCGTGCTGCATGACTTAGTGGAGCTAGATAGTGTGGCACTACCCTTCGACTCTTGTGATTATTAATCCTGTAATGCCTTTTGTTTTACTATTTGAATGTGGGGGAAACTTTTAGTGCAAGTTAAGAGGCACTGAGATAAGCATGCAAATTGCCTTATTATTATGGGTGCACACTTAATAATAACGTGAGGTGCATGTGAGTCCTAGTGAGGCTTAACGAGTGTGAGAAGGTTCTGCCCTATTGATTGATGTAAACTTAGTAGTCTGTGGAAATCTTCGTGAGCTTTGACTCCTACCTTATCTCGACTCTTAACCTGTCCTCTTTCTTATATAGAATCATGAGTGGACGAGGACATGGACGTGGTCACATTGCGATGACTCAGGCCAAACTGACAAATTTGATTAACACCCGCGTGGCTGAGGCATTGTTAGCCTATCAAGCCGGTACGATATGTGCCAAATCTTCTTTATTCTTGTGCTGCGTGCACAAATCCTACCCTTGTGTTGTATTTCCTTTCGTCCATTAGGTCAGCAAGCGAATCAGAATCAAAATCATCCACCTGCTTGCACTTTCAAGATGTTTATGGATTGTAAGCCACAGACATTCAGTGGGACTGAAGGGGCTGTGGGGTTACTACGTTGGTTTGAGAAGGCTGAGTCGGTGTTCACTATGTGTAAATGTCCAGAGGGGGACCGTGTGAAGTATGCTATAGGCACTTTGGAGGATGGTGCCTTAACTTGGTGGAATGCCCAGGTGAAAATGTTGGGCATCGAGATGGCTAATGCCACTACTTGGGATGATTTCAATGAGTTAATGCGAGAGGAGTACTGTCCTCGCGATGAGATTCAGAAACTTGAGAACGAGTACTTCGATCTGAAGATGGTGGGATCTGAAATTGAAGCGTTCACTAAAAGGTCACATGAGCTAGGAAACATGTGCCCTAACTTGTCTCGACCCCCACCTTGAAGAATTGAACTATACATCAAAGGCCTAGCACCATCAGTAAAGAGTTTGGTCACTGCCGCAAACCTCAACAATCTGCCTCAGATCATCTGCTTAGCACACAAGATTACTGACCAAGAAGTCGAGCGTAGTGCGTTACCGCCACGTGTTTCTGCTACTACCCCTGCTGCTACCGCTACCACACCTGCTAGTGATAATAAGCGTAAATGGAATGATGCTGACAAAGCAACCAGTGCCAGTCAATCTCAGAAAAGGCCTGACAACAGCAAGAATCATAGTTTCAGTTAGTCGTCCTCAGTTAACCAAGGCCAGGGCATCAATCAGAGTCCAGGCGCCTACGTTGGTAAGAAGCCAAAGTGCAATAAGTGTGGTTATTATCATTATGGTCCGTGTGTCCGGGCTTGCCGTAGGTGCGAAAAGGTGGGCCATGAGGCCAAAGACTGTAGAGCCCCACACCCAAAGCAGCAGCAACAGCAGAATCAGCAGCATCAGCAACAGCAAAGGCAGCAGCCCCATCAGAACCAAGGCTATAGGAAGGGGTGCTTCCAGTGTGGGGATGAGGGCCACATCAAGCGGGATTGCCCTCAGCTGAATCAGAATGTCAACGCCAACAACAACCGCCAGAACAACAACAACACTGCTGGGAACAACAACAATGGGGGCAATGGTGCTCGTGGAAGGGTATTTACGATCGGTGCTGGTGATGCTAGGAACGACGGCAATGTCGTGACTGGTACATTTTTTGTGAACAATCTTTTTGCTTCTTTGTTATTTGATTCCGGTGCTGATTGGAGTTATGTGTCCCTAGAGTTCAGTCGGCGATTAGGGTTAACCCCAACACCTTTAGAAGCTAAGCATGTAGTAGAATTAGCTAATGGCAAAACGATTGAAACTTCGCATGTCCTTTTTGGATGTAAACTAGATCTTGTGGGTCAAGTGTTTGATATTGACCTCCATCCTGTTATCTTCGGTAGTTTTGATGTAGTGGTTGGTATGGATTGGTTGTCTAAACATCAAGCTGAGATTCTATGTAAGGAGAAGATTGTACGTATTCCTCTCCCCAGTGGAGAGTCATTATCGGTTCAAGGGCATTGTAGTGGGGCGATGGTTGGTATCATCTCAGCTACGCAAGCGCAGAAGTGTCTACGAAAAGGGTATCATGCTATTCTAGCACTTGTTACTGATACTCCGTCAGAAGAAAGAAGGATCGAAGACCTGCCAGTTGTTTGTGAGTTTCCTGATGTAATTCCTGAGGAACTACCTGGTTTACCTCCTCACCGCCAAATGGAATTTCAGATTGATCTTGCACCAGGAGCGGCCCCAATTGCTCGTGCTCCTTATCATCTTGCACCTGGAGAGTTGCAAGAGCTATCCAATCAACTTCAAGAGCTGTTGGATAGAGGCTTTATTCGACCCAGTTCTTCGCCTTGGGGAGCCCAGTGTTGTTTTTAAAGAAGAAAGACGGGTCCTTTAGTATGTGGATAGATTATCGGAAACTTAACAAGGTGGCTGTCAAGAACCGCTACCCTTTGCCATGCATCGACGACTTATTTGACTAGTTGCAAGGGTCGAGTTTTTATTCGAAGATCGACTTAAGATTGGGCTATCATCAGATGAGAGTCCGAGAAGAGGATGTTCCTAAAACGGCTTTTTGAACGCGGTATAGGCATTATGAGTTTTTAGTTATGCCGTTTGGGTTGACAAACGCATCAGCGGTCTTCATGGACCTCATGAACCGTGTATACAAACCGTATCTCGACGACTTCGTTATCGTGTTTATCGATGACATTCTGATCTATTCAAGGAGCAAGGAAGATCACAAGCGACACCTGCATCTTATTCTGGAACTACTGAGGAAGGAGCAGCTCTACACAAAATTTTCTATGTGTGACTTCTGGATTCGAGAGGTACACTTACTTGGCCACATTGTGAATGAATTGGGAATACACGTAGACCCTGCTAAGATTGATGCTGTCAAAAATTGGATTGCACCGAAGAATCCTTCGGAGGTGCGACAATTTCTTGGTCTCGCTGGGTACTATAGCAGATTCATCAAAGACTTCTCGAAGATCACTTAACCCCTTACCTCATTGACATAGAAAGGCGTGGTATACTCTTGGGGAATGAAGCAAGAAGAGGCTTTCTAGCTGTTAAAGCAAAAACTTTGCAGTGCACCGATTTTGGCTCTACCTGAAGGTACAAAAGATTTTGTGGTATATTGTGATGCTTCCATTCTGGGTCTCGGTTGCGTACTGATGCAACGCAACAATGTGATAGCTTACTGTAGGTCCTGATTTCTTAGGATCGATAACGAAACCAAATCTCTTGTTTGTCACAAACATGGTCACGAGTGCGGAATCCCCGTGACTATGCCAAACCAAACATAGATAGTAATAACACGATATAACCAATGAATCACAGTCAATTGATTAACAGGATGAGAACAATGATCAAACAGATACACACAATGTTTGACAGTAGACTTTTAGTAAGGTTATGCTCTCATAGTTTCAAAGTGAAACTATGTGGTGTTTATATAGCAGCCCAGGTCCACATATGACGAAACATGGATTGGGCCCGACGAAACCTCAATTGGGCCTGACGAAACTCTACAGTTGACGAAACTCTAAGAGTTTCGTCACTGTTCATGACGAAACCTTGGGTTTTGACCATTATGGAGTTTCGTCATCATGGTCTCGATGAAACCTGGGAGTTTCGTCGAGGGCTGCAATTTGTGTGTGCTGCAAACTGTTAGGCAGTTTGCAGCAAAACAACATAAACAAACATAATAGCCAAATGCAACATGCATTGTTCTTTTAACATTACATAAAAAACAGAGACAACTTGTCGGACACCAGTAGGATAGGAGGATATCCGACTTGGTCGACGGCGAATACAGACTCGATAATACAAAAAGACCGTATAATATACAACGATAATAAAGACAAGTTACAGACACCAAAATAATGCATCAACAAACTCCCCCTTGTCTGTTACTGTCTTCGGTCTTCAATCTTCCGTCTTCAGTGTTGCTCGGACCACGAACTACCTGCATGGATTCCACGATAGTAGCAGAAGCAAGCGACGCGCTGAAATCGCAATGCTTGATGCGCGTCCTTGTCTTCGTAGAAAATATCGTGCCGATATAACTTGTTGATGTCGGCCGCAGACATGTTCACGATCCACATCGGATCTAACATCCGGAAATTCTCACGATCACCATTAAAAACAATCACTGCCTCGTGCGTATCTGAGTCGTAGCACCACAAAGCCATGTCTTCCAAAAAGTTATGCTTCATCGGCATTAACGGGATCTTATCCATGACCTTCACGGACTGATACACAAGCTTGTAGCGCGCCGTGTTGGTCGCTGGATCTAAAGTGAACTTTATCTTTTGATAAATGGGAAACTAAGGCTCGTACGACTCGTCTTTCCAGCCTGACTTTTTGTTCATCTTTTTATCTTTCGCTCAAGCTTCGTCAAAGTTGCAACATCGTAAAATGGTAAGGAAAGTATGCTCAGCAACTACCTGAAATATTGAATTTTGTATTCCCGTTTGATTTCTACGCAGTGGATTTCCTTAACGAACATCCAGCGGAGAATTCTTCCATGCAAGTTCTCTTTCTCATACTGCAGGTAATCAACTTGAACGTCGGCTGGTGCAGGATTGGAAACCTTAGACCAGAACTTCTTTCGCCACTCGGAGAACGCATCTGTGGCATTTTCAGAAGTATCACGGTTCTTTAAATGCTCATCTATGACGTCCACATTCTCTTTTAACCATTCTTCATTGAAAGGAGCTAATTCAGTCCCGTCTTTACACACATACGAGGACTTGTTATTTCCTTCAAAAACAATCTCTTCAATGTTTTCAACTTCAGCAGTCTCAGGCTCAACAGGCATTTGATCAATCACGGCATCATCAATTTCTTTCATCGCATTCACAGCAAGCAATTGCTCATGTGAAAGATCCGAGATAATTTCTCCTTCTTCAAGTAATTCTCCAGTAATCGGATGTACAACCTGTAATGCAAGATCAGCAGTGCTAGGAGCAGAAGATGTACCAGGCAAAGATTCAAGCTGTTGTATTTCTTCAACTGTTCCACTGGAGGTTCCTTGCGCAGATCCAAGTTGCGCAGGCTTGAAGACAACTAATTGTGTAGAGGAAGTAGCCGGTGGTTGTTCTGATGTAGCAGAGGGATCGGGGTTCCCTTGATCTTCAGAAACATCATCCTTTTTCTTCAACACCTCTTGTTGTTTACATCTATCGCCCCACAAAATATTGACCCGCTTTCTAAGAAACTCATAGACGTCATTTATCTTCTTGACCCCGTCAACTATCAGGGTGTTTCGAGAATCGTACCACTGTTTCATGTAGTCATGCCTTTCTTTGAGAGCATCCGCCAACTTCTGAAGTGCGGAGCTGCTTTGTTTCATGCAGTTCATTTCTATACCACGTGTATTATCCGCCGGACGCATCTGTTGTAGTTGTCTTTCTCTAACTTCAGCTACAGCTTTCAAACTTGTGTTTTCTGCCTTCAATTGCTCTACCTCATTCTGTAGGCGTGTGATCTCTGCTGCTTGTTGCCCAACAGTGGCATTTAACGTGTTAATTTCCAACTGTTTCTTGATCGAGTCAGCTCTTGTAGCTTTGATCACGTCAGTTTGGTGATTGATTTGACCTGCAAGAGCTTGTAATTGAGAGAATAGAAAATCTACCTTCTCATCCTGCTGCATTTGTTCGAATATACTTTGTCTGCGTTCTGCGGCAGGCTGCGAGGTCGTTGCACGTATGGTTGATGCAATAGAGCGAGTAGGTGCCTGTGGAGTCACTGCAGGAGTTTCAAGTGTTGAACTCACTGTAGGAGTTGGTTCTGTAGACCTCGAAGGAGATGGAATCATTTCAGAAGCTTCAGTAGCTGTGAATCCAAGATTTGGATCCATTTCAGCTTCTTGAGAAGGTTCTTGTGGAACGGACTGCTGTGTAGATGAAGTACCAATGTACCTTCTTGCTTTCTTCTTGCGACGGATATCCGTTTGCTTCTTCTTCAAACGTTCCGCTTCAGTATCCGGAGGAACGTATTCAGGCTCATCTTCTTGCCTAATCCTCCTGATCCTTTTAACACCTCGTTCATCGTAATAAACTTCGTACCCAGGCTCAGGTGGATTGTCATCTGATTCTGTATCCTCCTCGTCATCACCGGCAGATGTACCACCGGCTGCAACAGCAGACGATGCACCAGCAGCACTAGATGCACCAAAGGCACCAGCACCTGCATCACCACCATCACCAGCTTCATCATCATCACTATCACTATCAGACGAATCAGAATCCTCTGGACCAAACTTTTCAACCATCCTTTTCTTTAACTCCGGCTTTTCGCTATCTGATTGGTTGGCATTGTGACGCCATTTATCATCTTCTGGAGCAACGTAGTCTGGTTTTCCAAGAGCACCTATCAACTTCCTAGGAGGCTTTCTTTCTTTGTATCTCTTTGCAGAAAGGCTCTTGAATATCCTTAAAGATTGCAAGATCATAGATTATATCTTCAGGATGTCGTTGTCGGCTTTTTGAAGATCGGGATGTTGAACGTTCATGATCATTTGAAGAAACCGAGGATACATCCATAATTTATTCCCAGTAGTTCTACTGCCAGTTCTCGTCATGTTTTCTTTCATCTTGGCGAAGATATACTTTGATATGCTAAACGGTTTGTTCAGCACCAAAGCCACCATAAGACCAACAAGATCGTTGCCTGCCATATCATATCCTGCACGTCTGTTGCTGATACACTGAATTAGAACGTGCAAGAGAAACTTGTAATGTAACGATAATCTCCTTTGTTAATCTGATTGCTGAAGATGTCGCCAGTACACTTCATCCATAATAAGCAGCCACGAGTACACATGATCGGAATAGAGAACGGAACATTCGGATCATCTTGTAACTCTAAAACAACGTTCAATATTTTTAGAGATACAATCACATCCAGATCATTCACTCTTCCTTGAATTACTTCATTTCCATCAACCTGGACAACGCTTGCGGTATTCCAGAAAGCTTTAATGAGCGATTTGTAAACAGGCGTTGAAAAGGTAACATCATTATTAATTCTCGACTCCCTGATCCACTGTGTAATTTCTTTCAATTCATCGATCTTTCCTTCCGGATCCAGAAAGGCAATTTGGTTGTGACGCTTCTCGGACATCATTTCCTCTTCAGATTTGTTTTCCTTCTTAGTCGGGGCCTTATGTTTCCCTTCTTTCGGTGCCATCTGTATGTGTAAAACATCCACAATAAGTCAACATGTCATATTATGGTACAAGATGTGCATTAGACATGTGTATAAACAAGTTAGAACATAAAATGGACATTTAACATTCCAATGTACATCTACTGTGAAAGGCACCACATTTAGAAAAATTTCTAAGTCTTGTACGACGAAACTCCCTTGGTCAAATAAAGTCAATGTTACCATTGACAAGTGAGGTTTCGTCGACATCCTTTCAACGAAACTTGTTCCAATTTAAAAGGGTTTCGTCATCAATGGGGTTTTGTCATCAACATTGTGAAGAAACTTAGGGTTTCGTCGTTCAAGGGGGTTTCGTCGTCAACAGTTAGGGTTTCGTCCAGGTTAGGGTTTCGTCACTTTGGGGGTTTTTAAAATCTAAGGGTTTCGTCGACTTGTTGTTAACAGATGACCCATTTCTCAAACAAACAAACATTCAGAAACTTTGATTTTACCCAAACAAACCGAAATCAACCTAAATGCATAACCGACATGTGTTTTTGACTGGTAACCACCCAAAGCAGTTTAAACATTCAACAAACATCAATCCCCTATTTTTGTAAACCAAACCCTAACCTAAATCAAAGCACATATCATCATTTAAACCCTAAATCCATCAGTTTTGACTAAAAGCAAAAACAAACAAGAAGTTTATAGCATGAAGAAAATGAGTAAACAGTGTCTCCGAGGGATTTTTAGAACAATGGGACAAACACACCGTTCCTATGGTTCAAAACATTTAAACAATCCATTAAATACCTTTGATTTTTGATAAATTTTAAGGAAAACAGAAGGTTTTGAGGGTCGGAGTTGGTGAAAGAAAGTATGGGTTTTTGAGTGTTGGAGAAGACAAACAGTCAAGTGGTTTGAAAAAGTGATCATGAAACTAACCTGGGACCCCTTTATATACCAAAATAACACGGCGAAACTCTATTCTCGACGAAACCTGTTATGGGCTCGACGAAACTCTGTTTTGGGCTTGGATTGGGCTTAAACAATTAGCCCATGATGAAACTTAAATGGGCCAGTGGGGTTTCGTCGTGACCTCGACGAAACGTGGAGTTTCGTCGTGAACCCAATCGGTTTTGACCAAAGTTGACCAAGGTTAAACACAGTTGACTTTGACCATGGAGTTTCGTCGACAACTAGGAGTTTCGTCGACTTAAAGAGGTTTCGTCGACCATATTTCCACAAATTCACTAAGTGTTTGAAAATTTTGCACACTGAACAGATTTTGTTTATTTGAACACATTTCATTTTGATTTAGTTTTTCAAATGCAAGGACATTTTATGAAGTAGGTTTCAGGCTTTCGGCAAAAAACACCAAGTTACAACTTCGGCTAATTCAAAAATGAACTTTACAACTACACTAAAACAGAATTTAAAGTGCGATAAACTAATCGAAAAGTTATAAAAAGCAATAAACAACTGTACAAAGGCAATCTTTTTGCAAGTTTCAAGGAAAAGGAATCATACCAGCTTACGGTCTTAGTCAACATGAGTTTTGTTATGTTTAAAGCTCTGGATAAGTATACTACCTCGATTATCGATATTGTTGTCCACATAAGCTCAAACTAATTAGATGTAATCATAATTAGGAGATACGATTAGCGGTAAGGATTATACTTACAAGTCGATGTTCATCCACTCACGACACATTCCCGTATCAAGGTATGCACGAGAGTTCATCTTACCGGTGAGTATACCGTTTATCATCTGTTTGACCGTATAAAAGAATGTGAGATACTCACTTACTTTGATTTGAAAACAAGCCCCATGTGATAGAATCACTTATTGATGAGGAACTTGATTTTCATATGCATGAGGGCACAGGAGCAAGTCCGTGAACAGGTCAGTACAATGTACAACAAAGAGACGAACTTGACTCCCGGATAAATGTGATATTTTATCACTTATTTGATTGGACATGTGATTGTTGATCACTTATTGAGGTCGTATGCAATATGTACACGTATGTATAGTATCATGGAAGATCTAGACTTCGTCTCCATTATTTTTCGGTATAAGATACAATCATGATACCCAGATGATAAGCAGCATAAAGACCGAATATCTCAGAACCTCGGCAATCAATCAAACGAAATTTCGGTACCAAGACCATATGCCAATGAATGGTTCCCACTTGACTTGAAGTCTGTTAGGTTTGTATCATCCTGCACATTTTAGTCTGATTGTGAGCCTACCGATACATCGTTAGTAGAGATACTTATAATTTCTCAATTTTTGTTTTACATTTTTAACACGTTGACCGACCACACCAGTGAATATCATCATCTTCCTTTTTCCAAGAAACTCATTTTTGATTTTCTAAATTTTTTTGAATTTTTGCTTTTCTATTTTTTTTGAATTTTTGAATTTTTCAAACGTAAAGACAGAAAGTAAAAACATCTTTTTAGATTTTTGAATTTTTCAAATGTTTTTGTATTTTCTTGAATTTACTCCCCTAAAATGCTAAAAGGTTACGAAAAACGAAAGTCTTTTTGAATTTTTAGAGTTTTTGAAGAAAATATTTACAAAAACGATTAGCCAAAGAAGTTTACTCGGGTATCACCTTAATGCCATTGACCAAAAGTAGATAATCAAAACGTGATTTATCAAAAGCTTTGGTGGACAGTTCGGCACGTTGGTGATCGGTGTGAACTTTAACAACATCGATTAATCTTTTGTCAAAACAATCACGTATGAAGTGATATTTAATTTCGATGCGTTTGGTCTTGGAATGCTGCACAGGATTTCTAGTGAACTGTAAGGCAGCATTGTTATCAACAAAAATAGGGTAGACAGGAATTCAAAACCATAGTCGCGCATTTGTTGTTGTATCCACAAGACTTGGGAGCAACAACTAGGCAGCAATGTATTCTGCTTTACAAGTTGATGTAGCAACACATGTTTGCTTCTTGCACAGCCACGTGACCAGGCGACTTCCTAAGAATTGACATCCCGCTGTTGTTGATTTGCCATCAATTTTGCAACCATGAAAATCAGAATCACTGTATGTGTGACAACCCGAGTTTTCAAGGTCTCTACTTGACTTAATACTTGTTCACAAAGTGTTGTTTTTTTTATATTTATATATGGTGTGTATTATAAGTGTGTATATGATTTATGTTTTGTATTAATAACATGTTTGTTATAATTAATATAAAATAAACACCCCATCCACGTGAAACACCCCTCCACCCGAAACACCCCACACCCGAAAACACCTCCCCACACGAAAACACCCTCCCCTTGATGGAAACACTCCTGGACGAAAACACAGTGGAATGGGTTTCGGCCCAGTAGTGTTCGGTTATAGTGTTTTGATCTTAACCTTCACGTGAAAACTGTAAGTGGCAAACCCTAATCACCTCTCAACTTTTCTCTCGCTCTCCTTTGACACCCGACGGCAGCCCTCCTCTCATTCGAAGCCAAAACTCTCTTGTTTGATCATTCTTGGTTCGGTTAGTGATCTACACGTTTAGTTGACTTAAATGCTTAATATATGATTATGATGTTTAGACATGTTCTTGACTGTGATACGTGCGATCAATTGATTTCCTGACTTATTGCAAATCCTGATATCGATCTATGGTTTTGACATTATTGTGTAATTGGGATGGTGTAATCTTGTTTTGTTTGATTTGTCACTTGTGATTGTTTAATTGTGATGCATTGAAATAACTATGATGAGATTTTTGTTTGTGGATAACATCAGTTTAGTCATACATGAAATATTAGGGTTTTATGTGTAGTGATGATCTAGTTATGTAACAATCTTGATATGACATTGGTATGATAATGGATGTGGATGTTTGTGGAATTGTAGAACGAGCAGTTGATTATTTAGCAGAATAGGGTTCTATGTGGTAACATGTTGATGAATACCTGGAAATCACAACGACTTGCTGAAGTTGAATAATGATTGAGTGATGATCATGATTGTATAGTGGTTAAGTAAAATATATGATTGTATGGATAGATCTGATTGAGCAAATGATTGTCATAGCCAATGTAACAGTTAGACGATTATTAGGGTCCTGGTTTGTGTAACTGTTGGTGATGATGATGTGTGTGCCGACGAAAACCCTGGGGGGTGACGAAAATGCTATCACGACGAAAACCCTTGGGATTTCGTCGTCTGAGGGTTTTCGCCAAAAAGGGTTTTCGCCAAAGGTGTTTTCGTCGAATGTTATGACACAGTAAACTCTGTTAAGTTAATAATGTTAACTCTGTTAGTTTATAAATTCTGTTAAGTGTGTAATCCTGTTAAGTCTGTTAACTTTGTTAAGTATGTTAACTCTGTTAAACATGTTAACTCGGTTAAGTATGTTAATGGATAATATGTTAGAATAAATTGAGAAAGACATTTCTGTGAAGCATGAATTGCATGACTTTGATTAATTGCTTACGTGATACATGATGTTAACTGCCAAGCACACTATGTGACATTAGATTTTGCGTGCGAGTCATTACGAACGAAAACTGATTGTGTATACGTGCATACTATAGGACTTGACTGATTACTTGTGAGAACATACTTTAGCCTACCAAGCAAACCAAGGTGAGTTCACACTTTCACAAGGCATGGGATTCCCAAGGGTTGGGAATGGGTAAAGGATTTAAACTAACACCGCGTGATATCCTGGTTTGGAACACGTACACACCCTCTTATTGAAGGGTGACAACATGTGATAAGTATGTAATTGGAAACTGCGTGATCTCCTGGTTTGGAACACGTACACACCCTCTTTACTAAAGGGTGACAACATGGATTCTAGACCAAAACTCTATCATTAAATCCCTCATTTTTATATCGACTTAATCGCCGGGCCAATGGAAAGCGAGTCATTAGTTAGATAGCGCTATTTAGGTTTGACAAGCCTCACACCGTGCCGCAGAGGACGGGCATGAACTAATGGATCTGGGCACTAGTCAATGATGATAGACATTGACGTCAGGGCACCAACTTACTTTAGTCAGTGGTCGATATGGTAAACAGGTCTAGTGGTTAACATGGGGAAACCCCCACCAACTATGGATATGTTTGGGAAACAGGGTAAACTGATTAACTTACAACTTTCAAATGAACTCCTGGTTTTGAAACAACTTAACAATGAACACCAACTGTGAACTCGCTCAACTTTGTTGTTGACTCGTTGTTACATGCCTTGCAGGTCGTTAGATGTTTTTGGAGCTTGCACGAGGAGGACAAGTCATTGTGGGATATGGATTGTTATGTCCTATGCTTAACATTTGAACTTTAAACTATGTTTTGGTTATTTAAACATTACTATGCTTCCGCTGATTTCTTAAACATGTTTGGTTTATTTTGAAACACCAATTATATTGGGTTTGGCTTTATTTACTTAATGGTATTGTTCAATATGATTGGTGGCTTGATCCTGGTCAGTCACACCTCCAAGCGGTGGTACTCCGCATGTGGATTTTGGGGGTGTGACAGATTGGTATCAGAGCCATTGGTTATAGTGAACTTGGTTTTAAAATGGGGAAAAGCTTCTTGGAAAAACCAGACTATAACCTGTACAGTGCTCAACGATCCACAACGACGCTTCGCTCCACGTGCAAGGCTCAACACTATAGCTGATATGATTTATGTTTATATTGCCTACTTGCTAGTTACATAGTACATTGCTCATGGTATGCTTAGATGAACGTAACAACTATTGTTTGAAAACACATGTGTGCTTACTCTCTTCTATCATCGCACTTTCGCGAACCTCTCTCACTCATGTTTCCTTTGATATGAAAATCATGAGTGGACGTGTTAACCTATTCAAGCCCAGCTGACGGCACTAATCAATGAACAAGTTACTGCAGCACTCGCAGCCGCTCAGGCAGGAGGTACAACCTGCCATTGCAACTTACTCTAGGATCTTTGGATCCTACTCTTGTAAACCAACACTTGTGCTTAACTTTGTCTCTTCTTACACCCACGACAGGTCAACATGCTCAGCCTCCCGTGTTCACCTTCAAAACTTTTTTGGACTGCCGACCTACTACTTTCAGCAGCACTGAAGGAGCTGTAGGCCTCCTCCACTGATTTGAGAAACTCGAATCTGTCTTCGAGATGTGTGAATTCCCTGAGGCTCGCAAGGTGAAGTATGCTACTGGTACTCTCGAGGGTGTAGCACTCACGTGGTGGAACGCTCAGGTCCAAATGCTGGGGTTGGTTGCTGCTAACGCCACCCCATGGAACGATTTCAAGGAATTGATCAAGGAAGAGTACTGTAATCGTGATGACATTCACAAGCTGGAGGTAGAGTTCTTCAACTTAAAGATGACGGGGTCAGAAATTGAAGCGTACACATAAAGATCGAACGAGCTGGCTATCTTGTGTCCTACTATGGTGGATCCTCCCATCAAGCGTATCGAACTGTACCTTAAGGGTTTAGTGCCAGAGATTCAAAGTCATGTGACTTCAGCTAACCTCGCCACCATCCAGCGAGTTGTTCAATTGGCTCATCGTCTCACTGATCAGGCGGTGGAGCAGAACAGGTTACCAAAGCGTATTAGTGCTACTACTTCTGATACTCCCAACGACAACAAGCGCAAATGGGATGGAATTTCGAGCAAGGGTTCAACATCAGCTCAGTCTCAGTCTCAGCAGCAAAAGACTGACGACTACAAGATCCCTGGTCAGCAATCTTCTAGTAGCCAAGGGTAGAGTGGGTACAAGGGGAACCACCCCAAGTGCAATCATTGTGGTTTCCATCATAGCGGGCCGTGTACTAGGGGCACTTGTCAGAGGTGTAACAAACCTGGCCATGCGGCTAAGGATTGCAGGAGTCTCTACCCTGCAAATCAGCGACGGCAGAACCAGCAGCAAGCTCCTAAGAATCAGTGCCAGCAGCAACAACAACAGCAGGGTAACAACAAAGGATGCTTTCAGTGTGGTGTTGAAGGCCATTTCAAAAGAGACTGCCTCCAACTGAACCAGAATCAGAACAACAACAATAATAACAACCAGGGGAATGGAAACAATGGGGGTAACAACGGCAATGGTGCCAGGGGTCGTGTATTCGTTATTGGCCAGGGTGAAGCGAGGAATGATCCCAATGTTGTGACGGGTAAGTTCCTACTGGACGACTTTTATGTTACTGTTTTATTTGATTCGGGTGCCGATACTAGCTACGTGTCCTTAAAAGTTAGTCAGATGCTTAAGCGTACCCCAATACTTTTGAACACCAAGCACACTGTAGAGCTAGCTAATGGTAAAAGTTTAGAGGTCACACACGTAGTCAAGGGTTGTAATCTTGTTCTTGCTGGTCACACCTTCTCTATCGACCTCATTCCTATCGTTCTGGGTAGTTTCGACGTTGTCATTGGGATGGATTGGTTATCCCAACACCAAGCAGAGATTCTTTGCAAGAAGAAGTTCGTTCGTATTCCTCGTTTAACGGAGAACCTTTAGTGATTCATGGCGACAAGAGTGGTGCTGTGGTGGGCATCATTTCTTTCCTTAAGGACCAGAAGTGTTTGCGAAAGGGCCACACTGCCATCTTAGCCCTCGTTATTGACACCTCAAAGGAAGAGAAGAAGATAGAAGATATTCTGATTGTACGTAATTTTCCTGAAGTATTCCTTGAGGAATTACCTGGTCTTCCGCCTCATCGTCAAGTTGAATTTCAAATCGAGCTAGCTCCTGGAGCAGCGCCTATAGCTCGAGCACCTTATCATTTAGCTCCATCAGAACTTGAAGAACTATCCACGCAACTGCAAGAGCTCTTGGATAAGGGTTTTATACGTCCTAGCTCTTCGCCTTGGGGATCTCCAGTGTTATTTGTGAAGAAGAAAGACGGTACCTTCAGAATGTGTATTGAGTACCGCGAACTCAACAAGGTGACTGTGAAGAATCGCTATCCTCTTCCATGCATTGATGACTTATTCGATCAGCTGCAAGGATCGAGCTACTACTCGAAGATTGACCTGAGGTCAGGTTACCATCAACTGACGGTCCGAGACGAGGATATCTCTAAGACAGTGTTCAGAACTCGTTATGGGCATTACGAGTTTCTGGTTATGCCTTTTGGATTGACGAACGCACCTGCGGTCTTCATGGATCTTATGAACAGAGTATGCAAGCCTTACCTGGATAAATTTGTTATTGTTTTCATCGACGACATCCTGATCTATTCTAAGAGTCCGGAGGAACACGAGCAACACCTGAAACTTATTTTGGAACTCCTTCGAACGGAACAGTTGTAAGCTAAGTTTTCAAAATGCGACTTTTGGCTTCGTGAAGTCCATTTTCTAGGCCACGTGGTAAACAAGGATGGGATTCATGTTGATCCATCCAAGGAAGACTCGATCAAGAACTGGCCTGCACCTCGGACACCAACAGAAATCCGCCAATTCTTGGGTTTGGCGGGCTATTACAGAAGGTTCATCAAGGATTTCTCCAAGATTGCACAACCTCTCACTTCACTAACACAGAAGGGTGTCACCTATCATTGGGGTGATGCACAGGAATCTGCGTTCCAGCACTTAAAGGGTAGACTTTGTAGCGCACCTATCCTCTCATTGCCTGACGGCACAGACAATTTTGTGGTTTATTGCAACGCATCAATCCAAGGACTTGGTTGCGTGTTGATGCAACGTGATAAGGTCATTGCTTATGCATCGCGACAACTTAAGGTTCACGAAAAGAATTACACTACACACGATCTGGAGCTGGGAGCTGTTGTCTTCGAACTTAAGATATGGAGACATTACCTGTACGGTACCAGGTGCACCATTTACACCAATCACAGGAGTCTCGAGCATATCTTCAAGCAAAAGGAATTAAACATGCGACAAGGTCGATGGGTTGAGCTCTTGAATGATTACGAATGCGCGATCAAGTACCATCCGGGCAAAGCCAATGTTGTGGCTGACGCCCTCAGTCGAAAGGATACTACACCTAAACGCGTGCGTGCGTTACAACTTACCATCCATTCTAGTCTTCCTGCACAAATACGAGATGCTCAGGTTGAAGCATTGAAAGCAGAGAACATTAAGTCGGAGTCCCTACGAGGATCGAGGAAACGGTTAGAACAAAAGGAAGACGGCGCCTACTACGTAACAGGGCGCATCTGGGTCCCCCTATATGGAAACTTACGTAAGCTTGTGATGGATGAAGCACATAAGTCTCGTTACTCAGTACATCCTGGTTCGGATAAGATGTACCACGACTTAAAGACTACATACTGGTGGCCAAGCATGAAAGCACACATAGCAACTTACGTCAGTAAATGTTTGACTTGTGCGAGAGTCAAGACCGAATATCAGAAACCATCGGGCCTACTCCAACAACCAGAGATCCCGACTTGGAAATGGGAGCAAATTTCCATGGATTTCGTTACTGGCCTACCTAGATCACAACGGGGAAACGATACCGTTTGGGTGATCGTGGATCGACTCACAAAGTCTGCACACTTCTTGGCTATCAAAGAAACGGACAAGTTCTTTACTTTAGCAGACGTTTACTTAAAGGAAGTGGTTTCAAGGCACGGGGTGCGAACCTCCATTATTTCCGATCGTGATGCGCGTTTTACTTCTGAACTGTGGCAAGCAATGCATAAGTCCTTTGGCTCACGTCTAGACATAAGCACCGCTTATCATCCGCAGACGGATGGGCAGTCTGAGCGCACCATCCAAACCCTTGAACACATGCTTAGGGCATGTGTGATTGATTTTGGAAACGGCTGGGAAAAACATCTCCCATTGGTGGAGTTTTCGTATAAGAACAGTTACCATACTAGTATTCAGGCCGCTCCGTTTGAGGCATTGTACGGACGTAAATGCCGATCACCTCTTTGTTGGGCAGAGGTTGGCGACAGCCAAATCACTGGCCCAGAACTTGTGGTAGACACAACTGAGAGAATTGCTCAGATACGACAACGAATGGCGGCAGCTCGTGACCGTCAGAAAAGCTACGCTGATAAGCACAGGAAACCACCCAAGTTCCAGGTTGGGGATCGAGTGCTACTCAAAGTCTCACCTTGGAAAGGTGTAGTTCGTTTTGGTAACGAGGCAAACTTAACCCGCGATACGTTGGACCTTTCGAAATCATAGAGAAAATAGGCAAAGTGGCCTACAAACTAAACCTACCTGCAGAACTCAGTGGAGTTCACAACATACTCCACGTGTCAAATCTGAAGAAGTGTCTATCAGATGAGACCCTTATAGTTCCTTTGAAGGAGCTCACAATCGACGATTAGTTGCGATTCGTCGAGGAACCAGTTGAAATCACTGACCGAGACGTTAAGATTCTCAAGCGCACCAGAATACCACTTGTTCGAGTTCGTTGGAACTCCCGTCACGGCCCAGAGTTTACCTGGGAACGAGAAGACCAGATGAAACTCAAGTATCGCCAGTTGTTCGAGAACCGTGCAACCACTACGGAGGCTGAAGCTACTGCGGAATTTCGGGACGAAATTCCAAACCAACGGGGGGATGATGTGACACCCAGGAAACAACACAACACAACTAGCTTCCTCACTAAGCACGTGCTAAATTTCGGGACGAAATTTCTTTCAAGTTAGGGATAATGTGACAACCCGAGTTTTCAAGGTCTCTACTTGACTTAATACTTGTTCACAAAGTGTTGTTTTTTTATATATTTATATATGGTGAGTATTATAAGAGTGTATACGATTTATGTTTTGTATTAATAACATGTTTGTTATAATCAATATAAAACAAACACCCCATCCACGTGAAACACCCCTCCACCCGAAACACCCCACACCCGAAATATTCACACCCGAAAACACCTCCCCACACGAAAACACCCTCCCCTTGATGGAAACGCTCCTGGACGAAAACACAATGGAATGGGCTTCGGCCCAGTAGTGTTCGGTTATAGTGTTTTGATCTTAACCTTCACGCGAAAACTGTAAGTGGCAAACCCTAATCACCTCTCAACTTTTCTCTCGCTCTCCTTTGACACCCGACGGCAGCCCTCCTCTCATTCGAAGCTAAATCTCTCTTGTTTGATCATTCTTGGTTCGGTTAGTGATCTACACGTTTAGTTGACTTAAATGCTTAATATATGATTATGATGTTTAGACATGTTCTTGACTGTGATACGTGCGATCAATTGATTTCCTGACTTATTGCAAATCCTGATATCGATCTATGGTTTTGACATTATTGTGTAATTGGGATGGTGTAATCTTGTTTTGTTTGATTTGTCACTTGTGATTGTTTAATTGTGATGCATTGAAATAACTATGATGAGATTTTTGTTTGTGGATAACATTAGTTTAGTCATACATGAAATATTAGGGTTTTATGTGTAGTGATGATCTAGTTATGTAACAATCTTGATATGACATTGGTATGATAATGAATGTGGATGTTTGTGGAATTGTAGAAAGAGTAGTTGATTATTTAGCAGAATAGGGTTCTATGTGGTAACATGTTGATGAATACATGGCAATCACAACGACTTGCTGATGTTGAATAATGATTGAGTGATGATCATGATTGTATAGTGGTTAAGTAAATTACATGATTGTATGAATAGATCTGATTGAGCAAATGATTGTCATAGCCAATGTAACAGTTAGACGATTATTAGGGTCCTGGTTTGTGTAACTGTTGGTGATGATGATGTGTGTGCCGACGAAAACCCAGGGGGGCGACGAAAATTCTATCACGACGAAAACCCTTGTAAGTTCGTCGCCTGAGGGTTTTCGCCAAAGGTGTTTTCGTCGAATGTTATGACACAGTAAACTCTGTTAAGTTAATAATGTTAACTCTGTTAGTTTATAAATTCTGTTAAGTGTGTAATCCTGTTAAGTCTGTTAACTTTGTTAAGTATGTTAACTCTGTTAAACATGTTAACTCGGTTAAGTATGTTAATGGATAACCATGTTAGAATAAACTGAGAAAGACATTTCTGTGATGCTTGAATTGCATGAATTTGATTAATTGCTTATGTGATACATGATGTTAACTGCCAAGCACAGTATGTGATATTAGATTTTGCGTGCGAGTCATTACGAATGAAAACTGATTGTGTATACGTGCATACTATAGGACTTGACTGATTACTTGTGAGCACATAGTTTAGCATACCGAGCAAACCGAGGTGAGTTCACACTTTCACAAGGCATGGGATTCCCAAGGGTTGGGAATGGGTAAAGGATTTAAACTAACACTGCGTGATATCCTAGTTTGGAACACGTACACACCCTCTTATTGAAGGGTGACAACATGTGATAAGTATGTAATTGGAAACTGCGTGATCTCCTGGTTTGGAACACGTACACACCCTCTTTCCTAAAGGGTGACAACATGGATTCTAGACCAAAACTCTATCATTAAATCCCTCATTTTTATATCGACTTAATCGCCGGGCCAATGGAAAGCGAGTCATTAGTTAGATAGCGCTATTTAGGTTTGACAAGCCTCACACCGTGCCGCAGAGGACGGGCATGAACTAATGGATCTGGGCACTAGTCAATGATGATAGACATTGACGTCAGGGCACCAACTTACTTTAGTCAGTGGTCGATATGGTAAACAGGTCTAGTGGTTAACATGGGGAAACCCCCACCAACTATGGATATGTTTGGGAAACAGGGTAAACTGATTAACTTACAACTTACAAATGAACTCCTGGTTTTGAAACAACTTAACAATGAACACCAACTGTGAACTCGCTCAACTTTGTTGTTGACTCGTTGTTACATGCCTTGCAGGTCGTTAGATGTTTATGGAGCTTGCACGAGGAGGACAGGTCATTGTGGGATATGGATTGTTATGTCCTATGCTTAATATTTGAACTTTAAACTATGTTTTGGTTATTTAAACATTACTATGCTTCCGCTGATTTCTTAAACATGTTTGGTTTATTTTGAAACACCAATTATATTGGGTTTGGTTTTATTTACTTAATGGTATTGTTCAATATGATTGGTGGCTTGATCCTGGTCAGTCACGCCTCCAAGCGGTGGTACTCCGCATGTGGATTTTGGGGGTGTGACAGTATGCAATCAAGTCGATGCTATCATCCCTAGGGTACCATAGACCGGTGTCCGGGCACCCCTTCAAATAGCGAAAAATCCTTTTAACAGCTGACAGATGCGAGGCCTTTGGGTTGGCTTGGTATCTTGCAAGCAGGCACGTTGGATACATGATGTCGGGCCTCGAGGCTGTGAGATACATGAGAGATCCGATCATAGCGTGATAGTATGAAGAGTTAACGCTTTCACCCTTCAAATCCGGAGTAATCCCGTGATTCTACGGAAGAGGGGTACCAATGGGCGTTGCATCAGACATCTGGAATCGGCTCAAGATGTCACCAACATATTTAGTCTGATGGATGAATATCCCAGACTCGGTTTGTTGAACTTGAAGGCCCAAGAAGAAATTCATTTCCCCCATTGCGCTCATCTCGAATTTTTCTTGCATCACACGCTCGAATTGCCTGCACAAAGAATCATTAGTTGAACCAAATATTATATCATCAACATATATCTGCACCAGCAGAAGATCTCTATCTTGTTCCTTGATAAAGAGAGTGCAATCAATAAGACCACGTCGAAATCCGTTTTCCAGAAGATAGTTGGATAAGGTTGCATACCAATCCCTAGGTGCTTGATGTAAACCATAAAGAGCTTTGTTGAGCAACCAAACCCGATCGGGGTGAATAGGATCTTCAAAACCCGGAGGGTGTTCGACGTGCACCTCTTCTTGAACCACACCGTGTAAGAAAGCACTTTTGACGTCCATCTGGTAGACTTTGAATCCTTTAAATGAAGCATAAGCTAGAAAGATCCGAATAGCTTCCAGACGTGCAACAGGTGCATATACTTCATTGTAGTCAATGCCTTCGATCTGGCGAAATCCCTGAACAACCAATCTCGCCTTGTTTCGAATGACTACTCCACGATCGTCCTTCTTGCATTTGTAAACCCAGTGTGTGCCAATTTTCTTGTAGGTTTTCGGCCTTTCAACAAGCTTCCAAACACCTAGCTTTTGAAATTGTTGCAGTTCATCCTGCATGGCTTCAACCCAAGAATTATCCTTTAAGGCTTCCTTCCAAGATTTTGGTTCTTCTTGTGAAATGTAACAAGCGAAGGACCAATCATTTTGAAGACCAGATTCTCTAATGGCTGAATATAAAACAGTATTCTGGTTGTTTCTCAGCTGATTACGCGTCTGCACACCGCGTTGGACATCTCCAATAATATTTTGCTGCGGATGGGTATCATGAATTCTCATTTCAGGATTTTCAGGAACACGAGTATTGATACCCAAATTGTTAATATTAAGATCAACAACCAACCCCACACCGGGAATAGGTGTAGAAGTGGATGCATTCCCTTCAGCAGTATCAACATTTTGCACATGAGAAGTTTCTACCGAAGCACCTTGAACAGGAGCAACTGGAGCTGAAGTGCCTTCATTCGCATCATGATATTCATCATCTCCGATGATTCATTGTAATCAGTAGCATCTTCAAATACCTCATTTTGAACCGTATTGTTAACCGAAATAGAACCTTGGGGGTTAACAATAATTGATCTTACCAATGGCGAGCCAGTAGCGTTGTCACTATCAAATATCATTCTAGCAGCTGCAGATTCTTCGTCAAAGGTTCGCAGATTAAAGGAGTCGAATAGTCCATCGTAATCGAACATCCAAGGAACACCCGGAGCTCTAACAGGATTTGTATACCTTTGAACCCTTACTTCACTCCATAACTCAACCTTTTTGGTTGCCAGATTCCATACACGAAAATTTGGAGTAGCATATCCAAGGAAGAAACCCTCGATAGCTTTCGCACCAAACTTTCCATCCGGCTCAATCATAGTGCATGGACCGCCAAAAGGTTCTAGGTAAGAAAGATCCGGTTTCCTTTTCTGTAGAAGTTCGAAACAAGTTTTGCCATGCCTCTTAATTGTAAGAACTCAGTTTAACGTATAGCAAGCAGTCGACACAGCCTCCCCCCAAAACTGAACAGGAAGCTCCGACTCTACTAACATAGTTCTTGCAGTTTCAATTATCGTGCGATTCTTCCTCTCAGTAACACCGTTTTGGTGTGGAGTATTGCGAGAACTGTATTCATGAAGAATGCCCTTAGAAGTACAGAAATCATCCATTACACGGTTCTTGAACTCAGTTCCATTGTCGCTTCGGATCCTCTTTACTTTCAATGTGTATAGATTTTCCAACATTGTAAGAAGATCCTTGAGGATTCCAGGAGTATCACTCTTGTGTGCCATAAAAGCTACCCAAGAAAATCTAGAATAGTCATCAGTAACCACTAGACAATAAGCATCGCCAAAGGTTGTCTTGTGTTTCATAGGTCTAAAGAGGTCCATATGAAGACGTTCGAGAGGCATGCTAACAGTGTTGATTTTCTTCAGCGGGTGAGACTTCTTTGTTTTTTCCCTTTCTTGCACGAAACACAGATATCTTGTAGATGAAAACTTCTCACAGGCATACCATTCACAAGATTGTTTTTCACCAAATGGTTCATTTTTCTTAAGTAAATGTGCCCCATTCTTCTGTGCCAAGATATAGACTCCTTCTCTATGGCTTTTGAGACAAAACATGTGACTTGCGCAGATGTCGTAATCGCTTGGCTCATATCAAGAATATAAAGATTATTAACTCTTGAAGCCAATAAGAGAATCCATTCTTTTGGAATTTTGAAACCAGGTTTCAGCACATAACAACCGGCATCATCAAAATGCACGGTGAACTTCTTATCGCAGATTTGCGAAGCACTAATAAGATTATGATCAATTTGACGAACATAATTGATCTTATCGAAACATACAATACCATTGGAGATCATTCCCTCTCCAGTGATGTATCCGCCTTTGTCTCCAGCAAACGCGATAAAGCCTCCTCTAATATTTCTCACATCATATAGAAGTCGTAAGTCGCCTGTCATGTGCCTAGATGCTCCACTGTCAACAATCCAATGACTGTTAACAGTTCCTCCTGGAACATCCTGCACATATCATCCAACGATCAGTTGAGGATGGGGACCCAAGCCTTAGTGGTCTTGGGTCGTCCCTGAGCATCTCGAAAAGTGATCTCGATTTCTTGATGATTTTAAAAAACAACAGCTCCCCCTTAACTTTCACCCGTCTTAGGTCTCCAAGTTTGATCTTGTTTACCAGTATGATTTTTATGAAAATATTTTGAAACCGCTGGTTTTAAAGATTGTGAAGAACTTGGTTCCCTTTTTACCGTTTTGACTTCAAATTTTAAAGCCTTTTCAACAGCTTTGACATATTGACGTCGTTATTTCATTTCTTGTTCTTTGACAGTTCTTTTATCATGTTTTGGTGAAACGGGATGGCGTTGAGGGTGAACCTTTTCAGGTGGGGCTTTCTCAACAAATGTTTCTTTGGGAGTGTTTGTACAGTTTTTAATGATGTGTCCAAACTCCCCACACTTAAAATACGTTCTCCTTTCAACAAACTTAGGAGATTCAGATTGACGAACATATGTCAAACCTGTAGAACCTGAGGTACTTGCTTTTTCATCACACCCGTTTGTATGTTGAGTGTAATTGTTTTGACTGTTACGTTTTAAAATCTTGACTTGTTGGACAAAATCGGTTTTTGATTTGTTTTCAAAAGTCTCAATTTTATCAGTACCTTTTGATGCCACAAATTTGACATCACTTCTTTTCTTTTGATAACGAGCTCCTTTTGTTTCAAATTTTGATTTAGAAACGTTAGGCTTTTGAGCTCGCCTTTCTAGTTGTTTACCCTTAGAAGCAATAGGTTGTTGCTTTGTCGGTTGTTTTTTATTTCCAAACTGTTTTCTTACTTCTGATTTTGGAATAGGATCACATTGAGTTACAACAACTCCTGGGATCGTCTTTCCCAAAAACTTGCTTATGTTATCTTCAAAAACTTAATCAATCAAAGATGGATTGACGTTTTTAATTGGAAAATCTTTGTCAGCATAAATTTTAGCATCACCGACCAAAGTATACAACACATTATTGCTCTTAACAGCAGACACAAATTCCTTCACTTCCTTGACAGGATTAATCACTTGTTTAGTAGCAGGTTGCACGACAGGAGTAGGAGGATCACAAAGAATATGATTCTCAATTGGAATTTCTACTCCTTTTGTCTTATCAAGTGATGTATCCTAATCACTCACATCTGATTCATCTTCAGACGAGTCATAGTCCTCAACAGTTGGAGAACTTTGATTCGTAGACGTTGAAGTTTTTGTTTCTTCAGATGAGGTACTCGAGGAACTATCCGGTTTGAACCCAAATCCTGTAGTAACTTCCTCATAATCAAGAGGCACACTGGGTTCAAAACGTGGCATTTCTTCTTCATCGGGCATATGAGTATAGTTGTGTCTCAAAGGGGGCAGACACGTCTTATACCCAACTCCTTTCTTGTTTCCTTTCAGCTGTCGAGCATCAATGATGTGATCGGGCACATATCGGGAGTTAGAATAACTCTCCAATTTGAGCTTGATTGCATCATGCTCGCATTTGGCAATGGCTAGCTCCTTTTTGGTTTCCTCGATGATGTTAATGTAATTGTTAATACCAATTTGTTTATTGAAAACAGTTTTGGTCAATTCGGAAACACTTTTCTTTAAGGTTTCAATTACAGATTTAAAATCCTTTTCATTTCTAGCTAAAGCCATATTTGCCTCTTTGCACTTGGACAGCTCAATAACCAAACTTTGATTATGACTATGAACCTTTTCGGATTCAAGCTTCAAATCTGCACACAAATTACAAACACTAGGAGCAGGAGTTTCAGATTTTACCTGAATCGTAGAGGCTGAGACATTTGCCATAAAGGCAGTCTGATAAGAAAAAAGATTCGTCTTCAGAGAAGAACTTCTCCATTTCTTTAGATGCTACAGCAGCCTTCTTGATCAGAACAGATTTCTGACACTTCAACTCCTCTGCTTCATTCAATAAATCATCAACATCAGAATTCGTTTCTTCCTTCACATCAGATTCCGAATTATAATCACCCAAATTAGAACTTTCTTCATCAGAACTCCCGGTATAACCCGAACTATCGTCACTTTCAGAAAATTCTTCCTTGTGAACGTGCTTGATGTGATTGATGATCTTTGCATAACACATGGTTCCTCCTCCTTCTTGATCACCATCCCCAAATTGTACAGACCAATTACACCCTTCGTCACCTTGGACAACTAATGCCCTGGTGGTGTTTGAAGGTCCAGACTGGTTCTGGTTTTGGTTGCTGTTTACCGCTACCATCCTTCGTTCACGATTGTCTTAATTGGCATTGGAAGTACTCGTCTGATTTCTGAATGGGTTCTGATTGCCTTGTCTGCTCGGTCGGGTGCACTCACGTTTGAAGTGACCCTTTTTGCCACAATTAAAACATGTAATCGCATCCTTATCAAATCCGTACTTCGTATCCTTCTTACTTTCCAACGATGTTCTTCCCGTTCGACTCATGTAATCCTTCACCCTTCTAACAACACTTGCGAACACCCACTTTATATCCATCAACTCTATTTCATCACAGTCGATTTGTTGATAATATTCATTGGTCAAATTAATGTTTCCAATTTGACCTGCGACCAAACCGCAGTAAGCACTGACCATTGTATTAATGAGTTCCATATGTTCCTTCGCTACTTCAATGCTATCTTTTGAGAGGTTTGAAGTATCAACTCTGACTGTGTTGGGGGTTTTGGGGTGGAGGATTGTTGGTATAATGTGCTTGCTGTTGTTGTTGTTATGGTAGGGCTTGTTGTTGTGATGAGGTAGGAATATAAGCACTTGGATCGAACTGAGGTTGAGTAGTGGTAACTTAAGGTGGAGGTTAGGGTGTTGGTAGCCATGCACTCGGATCGAGTTGCTATTTAGAAAAAAAAGCATGAGCTTGAGCAATCATATGCGCTGGCGGATGATAAGCACTCGGATCGAAAACCTGAGGTGGAGTTGATTGTGGAAACGGAAAAGAGCTTGTATTTGACATAAACGCCGTTTGTAGCTTCGGTTGCTGAACGGAACTGGAACTAGCTGCAGGATTAAAACCTCCCAGATACATCTCCGTGTTTTGAGGAAGTGCTATCCTTTTAGCTTTCCGAATTTCCTCTTCGTTCTTATGCTCCAACTTTTGAACGAATTCATAGATACTGACAGCATCTAAAACGCCCGTATGCTTCAAAAGCTCAATGAATGGGCTCCACTTTGGAGGTAGAGCATCAACAAACCGTACAACCATTTCCTGTTGAGTTGCAAGAACGGTATAAGAATACATTTCACTAATCAAATGATAAAAACGAGTAGTCATATCATTTAGGGTTTCATTCTCCATGAATTGAAATGATTCGAATTCCTTCTTCAATAGATCATGGCGTGTCTTTCTAGTAGCTGCATTCCCTTCTCCTCTCGCTACCAAGGCATCCCATAAAGCTTTCGTGCTAGTACAGTAAGCAAATTGAAGATAGATTTCTTTGTGAAGTGCTTGTGTAAGAATAGCAAACGCCTTCTTCTCCAGATCATATGCCTTCTTGCCATCTTCTAACATATGAGCAAAACCCGCTGCACTTGATCCTGTTTTGTAACACCTCGCAAAATCATACCCAATAAAATAAAGACACGTGTCATGTAAGGCAAACGTGTTATAAACTCGGATCAAGTTAAAAGATGTATGGTAGGATTTAAAAGTGTCGACATGTTAATTAATACCTCTGAGCGACCTATTTATAAACCCCAAACCTTAATGTATTTTATAAACATCTTATAAATGTATTCAAATCTGGTTACCCTTAGTGGTAAATAATTTAAATCTCAAAGAAATAGATTCTATGAGTGTTTACGACAAATTTTACAATTAAGACCTTTTTCAAGTTAATCTAAGGCAACATGAGTGCATGGCAACACTCTCAAGGGAATGCAAGGCCTGATTCATGGTCCCCTCTTGCTGGTAATAACTGAAGATTCGAGTTATAAAAGATTTCATGGTCAAAGCTTAAAAGTTTGCAAGTTTTTGTCTTCTGACCATCGGTTACGGACCGTATGAGGTTCAACTTACGGTCCGCAAGGTCTGCAACTGGGCGATTCAATTCAAAGTTGGTTACGGACCGCATCCATCTGGACTTACGGTCCGTAAGAGGTGGATACGAACCGCAAGGGTTTTTGCTTACGGTCCGTAAGACTGTCGCTGGCAGTTAAAAATTGGTAGTTACCTGTTATAACCGGTTACACCGCCTTAGTTGCATGGGTTTCGAAATACAGGAGTTGAGTCAATGGTTTTACATGCATAGGGACACATGGGATCATCTGGAAACAATTATAGGCTTTGTTGTAATAATCTTATGAGATTTAAGGCCTTATATAAGAACTTGAAGTTGCAACATTTGGACTTGCCATTTCAAAATCATTTCAAGCTGATCTCTGGAGCTTCTCTGGCTTTCGACAAGTTTCCTTAGGATCCATAATCGTACTTAGGACCTTTGTAAGTGTCCTTAACCTTTCTTAATTCAGTTTTACTTAGTTTATTAGCCTAAAGTCAAACTGTCGTAATTAAGGTTTGACTTCGTGATTAATTAAAATTTGTCCAGTCAAATCTCGAATTGAAAGTACCTATGAGTTGGTAATTATGTGGGTAATAAACCCTTATAAGGCACTCTCTGATTCCCAGTCTAACTAGGTCAATTGTCGGGTCAAACTTAATTATAAAAAGTCAACAGAAAGCTAATTTTCAAATAAATGCATAATTTACAATGTAGAAGCCATGCAACCAGTTTTATCACTAATATAACTTGGTAATTAATGTAAGAACATGTCTAAACATGTTCAACCCGACAATTTTCAGTTTAGGCTCGGTTCGGAACCGAAAGTCGCATAATTAGACTTTTGCTTTGACTTTCAGTTCTGACCCATTGTAGCATGTTTTAGAAATTCCTTAGAGATTTATTAGGACCAGGTTACATGTTAGTGTAACCCTCTGAGGTTATACAACTTGGTTCATTATTTATCCGATTCATATGCATGTTTCCGTTATATGCCTAAATGTTGACCATAATGCCCTTTTGACCTTAAAACGTGAGTTTTGAAAATATGAAAGAATAGAAACCTTTATTACTGATTTATAAACTTGTCCTAAAAATTTGACATCAGTTTGACGTCTAGATTAGGAGTTATGCTCAATAGTGTAATTAGAAAGCTTTTTATTAATTTAACGGCGTAATTAGCATATAGTCTATCTAAACCAAATTTTTGATACCAAAATTTTTACCCACTGATGTAATATAATATTTTGGGATTTTTGAAGATTTTTATTTATTTTTAGGCTGAGCATAACTTAGGATTATAGCATTGATCCGGTAATTGTCGGTTTTGCCCTTTTGGCCTATAACATGAGTTTTACAAATCATTTTGATACCAAAACTTTTTCTACTAATCTTATATAATAAATAAAGTATTTTTAGCCTTCTGAAATAATAAAAATATCAGCTTTTCTTATAAAACCCGGGAATCGCTTAAAACCGCCTTTTTACGCGTTTTAAACGCATAGTATGTATTAAAACTATTTTAAATATATAGGACTTGATACCTACTGATATTTTTAGTAAATTTTTATATTCTAACAGTAGGCAAAAGTTTTAAACTCAGATTTCCAGAATTGACTTTTTAAGCTTATGTGAAATTACCAAAATGCCCCTACGGTGCATAGTTTGGTTATAATAGATAAATTTCACATATATTCAATACCCTACTATTATGACTTATAAAAATAATTATTTTTACTGATTATATCAGACCTGAAACTCAGATTAGTATTTAAACTCTTTTATAACCTTTAAAATGACCAAAATGCCCCTACGGGGCATAGTTTGAGTTTAAATCCATTTTGGGCATAATGGAAGGTATCCTACTGATATCACAACATATTTAAGGCATATTAACTTAGGAAACCTGTTCATGACTCTTTTGGTTACCCGTTACGCATTATTCGCGTTCAGTGGGGTTTATGTAACTAGTTTGCATAAATTAGCAGAAACGGGTCAAACCTTATCATTTTTATCTCAAAATCCAGAATGTGTTTAGTTTACCCATATTATACAAGTATACAAACTTGTCGGGTCTAAACCACATTCTAATCCGGTCTTCGCTTAATCGTGCGTTTGGAACCGTATATCTTCCTTTAAAACTAACCGGTCTAAGTTTGGGCTTAAATAAGACCCGTTAGGAATCTAATAGGTTATTAAAACCTTCGTTCCAGATTAGGAGCCCGGTAAAAGCTACTTGCACTCGCTGTTTGAGATATATACTTGCTCAGGTAAATACTTTTAACTTATTTTCCCTATACGGGATTGGGATACGGTATTATAATAATACCGCTTGGTCGGGTATGTAGTTGTTTAAATCGGATTGTGATTAATATATTTACATAACCCGTTTTAATCTGTTTTATTTGGTATATGGCCCTTGGGGGGTTAATGACCATGTCCCGGATATCCTTGGCATCATTCATTGAAATTGCCACGACCTAAGCACGGGGTGTAGGTATACACCTGACAGTTGCATATGTAAAAACTGGTAACCCGCTTTAAGGAATCAACCTTGTGGGCATTATACCTGTGGCGTGTCAGTTAATCTTGTCCGGCTCTTCTAACCGGCCCTGACGGACGACAAATAAGTAAAACTGTATACAAGATTATTTTAAATAATTGTCCCAAGTTATAAAAGATATTTTGTGCCTTGTGCATTCAAATTAATTTTCTTAAACTCTTTTCAAAATGAGTCGGTTAATTATTTTTACCAGTGTAAACTGATGTATTTTCCAAAAGGCTAAGTGTAGGTACTAGACGAAATAGGCTGGCTACTCCTGGCATCATTAATCAAGTCTTGCAAGCTCTAGATGTTAAAGTCTGTTGAACAATGATCTTTTTATCTTTTGATCCGCCTGTGGATCCTTTACAGTCCGTTTGTAATACTTTGATATCACTTTTTATTCGGTTTGTAATGTGATTTATCTTTTGCTTCCGCTGTGCATTTAAATTGTGTTGTTTGACTATGATGATATCAACTACGTCACGATACTCCCCACCGGTAATACGTGGAAATATCGGGGTGTGACATGCTTCTTCTAGGGCAGTGTTGTATGGAGTAGTGAAATACGTCCATAATTCTGTGTTTTGCCCTAAAACATATGTGTGAAAACGACCCTTCCATGATGGATAGTCATTCATGTGATTCAGCTTTGGCGGGCGATTGTTGCTGCCCGTTTCACTCTCACTAAGCAAAAGATTCTGAATGCTTTGATTTTGATTCGACACCAAAGCCCATTGACTTTCACTTATAGATTGCGGAGGCATAACATTCCTTAGCCACGCGGCTGCGGAGGTTTGATCTTGACCTGGTCGTGGGTCCGTACTCCAATCCCATGGACATGTACTACTCATATTTGATATATGAAATAGAATACCTGATCAAATACTTGAAAATACAATGTTAAGTCACTTTTACAAGACTTCTGTGGAAAATGGACAAATGATCTCGACGAAACTCTCTCCACGAAACTCAGAGGTTTCGTCAAAGAAACTTTGACGAAACTCTAGAGGTTTCGTCGAAATTCCTTATGGCGAAACCTAGGGGGTTTCGTCGCTTATAGGTTTCGTCGAGATAAGGTTAACAGAAGGTTGGTGAAAGTTGGTGAGATTTTCTTTGAAATCTTATCTTTTTACTGACACAGAACACTTGTTTTCAACTCACAACATACCTATGTTACCAACTAAGGTATGGTGTTAATATGTGACAATATTTTTGTTAGTGCAGTAATGTCTATCGCCTCCGTCAATCAATTCCGTAGCTGAAACTGAAGAAATCTAGGGTTTTATTGTAATATCTAGTTAGAAAGGCAAGGTGGCATTATTGTAAATAAGGTGAACTACCTTATAAACCTTGGTCTATAACTAGGAGCTTTAGTTGTTTCATTTAAGACTTTTGTTCATTTGAGATCTAGGAGCCTAGTGCTTAGAGAGAGAAAGTCTAGAGAGAGAAAGCCCTGCACGTGATTCTCGGCACTTTGTACTCGTCATATTATTCTATAGAATCACGTTATTAGTACGTTCTTGTGTGTTCGATCACGTTCGTGTATGGATTCCGCACGTTACACGTTCGTTACGCAATCGTTCGGTGTCAAAACCGATCATACAAGTGGTATCAGAGCTCAGGACGAGGAGTTCATACCAATTTAGCTTGATTTCACCGGATTCTGTCACTTCTACTTAGGCATGGGCAAATACCGATCCCGGTACCATACCGTCCCGATACCGACAAATCCCGATCCCGATTTTTGTGAAAAATGGGTACCGATACCGATATCGAAATACGTCGGTTTGGTACGGTATCGGTACGGTATCGGTATTTTGAGGGTAAAATGCGGTATTATACCGATACCATACCGTACCGATACCGACAAATACCTAAAAGTGGATACCGATACCGGTACCGAAACCCCTTCGGTATGGTATTCTCGGGATCGGGATCGGGATCGGGATGGGATCGGTATTGGATACCACTTGCTCATCCGTACTTCTACTCATTTTTTTCTGATTTGAACAACGGTTGAAATGGCTTAAAACTCACACATATCAAGCGAAACATAGTTTTAACTAATCCTTGAAAGTATTGGACCATAATTCGATCAAAATTAGATAAAAACACATAATTTCGTTTGAAAAACGTATCGGACTTGCTGACGTCACGTTAATCCCGCTTGAAATTGTCTATATAGTTTCAAACGAAATCACTGATCTCGCTTGAAATTGCCTTAATTCCGCTTGAGATTGTTGACTGTTTCATACGGAATCACTTATTCCGCTTGAAACTACTGTTGAGTTCAAACGAAATAACGTATTTCGCTTCAAGTGACCTGATTTCGCTTGAACTGCTATTCCTCTTGAAAGATATTTTGTTTGAAAAGCCATAATTTCGCTTGAAGCTATTTCGCTTCAACTGATTCCGCTTGAATTTTCAAAATTTCAAAATTTTTTCTAAGTGTTTGTTAACTGTTTCAGGTACTTGAAAGATGGATGATTTCATGAATCCTTTCTATGATGTGTTTGCATTTACTGGTGGTTCGGGAGATGGGACTTCAGATAACACAAATGAAACTACACCAACACCGAGTGCAAAGAAAAGTCTTTCTGATGCATTAAGTGTTGAGAGTGCTTATGGGACGTACAACAAACCTGTAAAGTTGTTGGTGATAGAAGATTACAATAGGTGGGCTACAAGATTTGACGAGTGGCTTCAAGCCTTTGCATATTCAAGCTGGAAAAGTTTAAAGATTGGTTACGTTAAAGGAGATCGTTTTGGTGAAAGTTTGAAAGATACTGATGAGATTGAAAGATATATTGCTGAACAAAAGTGCATTGCGTTGATTCATCAGTCTGTGAGAGATGATATAATTTCATTAATTGAATATGAAAATTCAAAAGATCTTTGGGAGAAACTGAGAGTAAAATGTGTAGGTAGTGCTGAGATAGTAAAAAACAAAAAGAAACTGTTAAGAAAAGAGTTTGATTTATTTGGTTGTTTAAAGAATGAGTCTGTTTCCAAGATGATTGAGAGATTCGGGCATCTAAAATTGGAGCTGGCAAGACACAAAATTGAATATACTCAAGAAGAGTTGGTTGACAAACTGTTCGACTCGCTGCCGAATGAACAAGATTGGCAGTACTTTGCATTAATGTTGAAGAATACAATCAAGTCTGAAGAGTCGAAAGACTGGAGAGTCAAGAGTTGGAGATCAAGAAATCTAGCAAAGTCAACAATTCATCTTATCAGCAGAATGTGGAGTTGTACTACAGAGGAAATCTACCAAAGACTGGTTCTCCAAGAACAACATTTTCTGCAGAGATTTCAAATACTATGAATCAAGAAAATCCTCACAATGGTTTTCATAGTGGATCTTCTTCAACAACTTAAAGCCAATCTGCATCAAAGAATCTGTTCTAATGTAACATTGCTGTGGATCTAAAGAATGCTCAAAATTTCAGTGAAGAGTCAGCAAAACAACAGATGGTGTTCTTAGCGTCGGTGTTAGAATCGTACGAGAGCCTCGTGGCGGGCAAGATTGGAAACACCAACCTGACTAAGGAGGACTATGATCAAATAGATCCTGAAGAGATGGAACTGATTGATATCAGGTGGTGTATGGCCAGTGCAGTCTGGAGAGCACAACATTTTATGGAAATTACTGGGAGACATTCTATTGGTAGGCCGTCTACAAAACTTGGCTTTGACAAATCAAAAGTCACGTGTTTCAGGTGTAAACAAAAAGGACATTTCAAACGTGAATGTCGTAACACTCCTGCTGATGATACTGCAAATCCATTCCGTGAAGATTATTACAAAAGAGAAATCTACCATCAAAACAAATCTGAACCCCCCAGAATGAAGCAGCTTGAAGATACCCCCAAAGAAAAATCAAGAGCTCTTGCTGTTATTCATGATGATGAGGGATACGATTGGAGTGATGTGCTACCAGAGGAAGATGCAGTAGGATACGCTTTCATAGCAGAAAAGATTATTCCTTTCAAAGACACAAGAAATGAAGAACAAAAATACAAAAGCAGACAGCAGAGAGCAGAATTCAAAATGATGAGATTATCTAAGGTGTTCAGTGAAGCTAGGAGAGCAAAGAGATGGGATGCTGATAGAGAATGTTACCTTGATCCTCAAGGAAACATTGCTATTGATACAAAAACTCTTAGTATTGAAGCTTTCATTGAGGAATTTGCTGAAGAAGAAGAAGCCTTACAGAGAGAATGGTGGGGATGTGGAGAAGAGAAACAAAAAGAAAAAGAGAAAGAGAATGAGTCGCAGTCTAAGAAGATTGATGGTGGGATTATTGATACTTCACAAGAATTCACCGCTGAAAACTTCGGGAAGATGGTTGACAAAGTGCTTGCTGCAAAGGAACTTGAGGTAGACTCTAAGTCTGAAACTGAGTCTAAAAGCATGGTCAGTCCAAACAGTTCAACAAGTGAGACATGTAAGAAAGTCAAAGGTGATAGTGACTGCAAAAGTTGCATGAAAAACTGCAAGTTTTGTAGTACACTCACTTACCTTAGTGATACAAAGGTTGAAGAACTGACAACAAGAGTCAGAAAGGTTGAAGATCAGATTCTAGACCGTGATAAAATGTTAAAAGCTTCAAATGATCGTGCTAAAAATTTGACTGAAAAATTGAAATAGAAAGAGTTAGGAAAGAAAACGAAAAGTTAGTTCTTGAAAATCGTTAGATCTCAGAAAGTTTTGACAAACTAAAACGAACGGTAAAAGATTCTGATGAAAGAAACGGTAAAACCAATAAAGAAAATGAGCATTTAACTGTAATTCTGAGATACAAAGAAGAGCAAATCAACCAACAACTGGATGAGATTGCTAAATTGAAGCTTCAGTTTGAAGAAACTAAGATTGAGAATGAGCGTATCAATCTAAAATTAACTAGTTACAACTCCGCAAGCTTTGTTTTACAACATATTGTTCCTAAACCGATTGGAAAGAACAAAGCAGGCGAAGATGTATACTTTGATGGAACTGGGGTTGTATTTCATCAGGTTCCACCACCAGTTCTAAACAATTTCTCAAAGAAGAAATCCGGGTTGGTTAATGATGAAGATGAAACAAATGAAATAAAACTTCCAGAGTCAATTGATGTTACATTTTCTTCATCTGATGATAGTGTTCAAACTGAGATTGTGCAAGGCATGGCTGAAAGTGTTTTGAAGTCTGATAGTGATTCAGTTGAGGATGAAGAGTGTTTTCTGGACAAATATATTCCAAAATCAAAGTCCAAAAACAACTTACATGAAGAACCACATCTTGTGATGTACAAGATGGCAGGATCGGATAAGTTGTATTCGGATTCTGAGTTTTCACTGGAAAATGTAAATGTTGCTAAATTGACAAATGTGTTCAAACTGGTTGAAATTTATATGTCTGAGATTAAAGGTTTAAAACAGACAAAGAGGCAAATGAATTTCGAAAAAGATAAAGCTTACTACAAGAAACCAGTTGTTCCACCACGTTTTTCTAACAACTATCAAAACAGATGGTCGGGTGGATATCAGGGTGGTAAGAATTATCAGAAAAAGAATGTTCAAAACAAGAAGTTTGCTGAGAAAAAGGTGTTTGTGAACAGTTCAAGTTCACTTTCTGATGAAGAATCTGAGATTTTTTAAAAATCAAACAAAGAGTTATTTGAGAAGAAAGCATCGCAGTCTCAGTCTGAATGTACAAGTCGGGTAGTTGACACCCGAACATGCTTCAAATGTAATCAAGTTGGACATATTGCACGAAAGTGTATCAACTTGAAGCCTAAGACTGAAATTGTGATGAATTCAAGAAAGAAAGATGATGTGAAGGGAAAAGCTCCATTGGTTGTTGAGAAAAAGGTTTTGAAAAATGACAACAACAAGATCAAAACTGAACCTGTTAAGAAAATGGTAACTAAAAATGACAAGTTTTACAAACGGGTTGCTTCATCTCAACAAACATGGAAGCCAAAAAGTTCTCCAAAACCAAAGGTTTCAGAGTCAGAAAAACAATTGTCTTCTACCACTCCGGTAAAGATGGATGTTCCTTTGGATTATTATGAACAATTGGAGAAACAATCTTCTACTCCACCAGAGAAGAAGAATGTTCAAAAGAAAAATCAACCAACTGGTCAACCTAAGAAAGATGAGTTCTTCTTATACAAAAAGGTTGAGGTTGGATATGAGGAAAGCTTGAAGATAAATGATAAGAATTTTCCTCCACTTTACATTGCAAAAACTCACTTAACTGTTAAGTTACCCGAGTCAAAAGAGGCTTGGGTGGCATCAACTTCTAACTAAATTGTTTTTGATATGTGCAGGAGCTTCCTAGATCTGTTTCATGATGGATTATGGATAGTGGAGCTTCTCGGCACATGACGGGGAAAACAGCCCTGCTGTACGATGTTAGAAATTTCAAGGGCGGTTATGTAGGTTTTGCAGGCAATCAAGGTGGTCGAATAGTTGGAGAAGGAACGTTATCCAATGGCATTGTCACGTTTGAAAGAGTAAATTACATTGCTGAGCTTAAAAACAATCTTCTGAGCATATCTCAGATTTGTGATCGCATGTATACAACGCTCTTTACAGACAAAGAATGTTTGATCTTGAAACCAGGATTTGTTATCCCTGAAGAATGGATTATCATGAGGGCACCTAGAGTGAATGATCTGTACGTGTTGGACATGAGTGTAGCTACTACAACCACGGGTCAGGCTCACTGTTTTGTGTCAAGAGCAACGGAAAAAGAGTCAAAGTTATGGCATCGAAAGATGGGCCATATTCACTTGAGAAAAATGAATCACCTGGTACATAACGACTTAGTTACAGGTGTTCATGTGAAAGGTTTTCATCTGGAAGGGGAGTGCATTAGCTGCATCAAAGGCAAGCAAAAGAAGAAATCACATCCTCAAAAGAAAGTCAACTCAGTCTCAAGACCGTTAGAGAGACTCCATATGGATCTGTTTGGTCCAGTAAACGTCAAAAGTATTACGGGGGATCTTTACTGTTTAGTAGTAACTGATGATTATTCCAGATTTTCGTGGGTTTCATTTCTGAAGTCTAAAGATGAGACGTTTGATAGTTTGATGGCGTTGTTCAGAAAAATTGAAAATTTGTACCAAAGGCGTATCAGAAGAATCAGAAGTGATAATGGTACTGAGTTTAAGAACAACAAGATGGAAGAATTTTTTGATGAGATAGGTATATTGCATGAATTTAGTGCTCCTTACACTCCGCAACAGAATGGAGTAGCTGAAAGAAAGAACAGGACACTAATCGAAACAGCCAGGACGATGCTTGCTGATTCTAAACTACCTGTAAATTTTTGGGCAGAAGCAGTCTCAGCTGCGTGTTATACACTCAATCGGGTTCTCACTGTAAAGAAATTCAACAAGACATGTTTCGAGTTGATCAATAACCGCAAACCGAACCTGGAGTATTTAGAACTGTTTGGGTCTCCCTGCACAGTTCTAGAGCCTTTTGGAAAATTTGGTGCAAAGAGCATTCAAGGAATTTTCGTGGGTTATGCTAGTCCACAAAAACGAGTCTTTGTTCCAAGCTTGAAGCGGATCATCGAAGCACAAAATGTTGAGTGTCAGGGGTATACTATGCCACCACAGAATCCCGGTGACTCATGGCGTTTTAATTACGATACTTTATGGGATTCGTTTGACATGGAAGAAGAAGAAGATTTCTTTGACGAGTTGGATATTCTAAGAGAGTATGAGTCTTCGCAGGAAAGGTTCCCAGCTGAGTATTCAAGACGACCACGACAAACTTCAAATGATGATGAAGCAGGTCCAAGTAATGCTGGAGAACATGATGATATTCAACAAAATGAAGTTGCTCATGATAATCAAACGGCAGTCAATGATAATCTAGAATCTGGTGATAGACCTGTATTTGATCATGGTGAGTCAGATTCTGAGGGGGAGCAAATTCAGATCTCAAGTCAAACAGTTCCAGTCGATGAACAAGGTGCAAATCAAAATGTCACAAATTTCGAAGGCGAGGTAGATGTTCCAGGCGAAGTGATGCCAAGAACTCTTTCGTACCATCCAGAGGAATTGATCATTGGAGAATTGCAGACAGGAGTTCGCACAAGACGACAAATTGACCAAGGCCTTACTTGTTTTTATTCTACAGTTGCTCCTTTACAAACTAAGTTTTCACTAAGTTGTTTTATTTTGTAGATCGAACCGCGAACTTACAAAGAGGCGCTAACTGAAGATTCTTGGGTCAATGCCATGCAAGAAGAGTTGAGTCAGTTTGAGAAGTTAGGTGTGTGGAAGTTAGTAGACTTGCCTGATGGTCAAAGGAAGATAAACACCAAGTGGGTGTTCAAGTGCAAGAGGGATGATCGAGGGGTTGTTGTTCGTAACAAAGCTCGACTCGTAGTCCAGGGTTTTAGTCAGCAGGAGGGTATAGATTTCACTGAAGTGTATGCTCCGGTTGCTAGACTTGAAGCGATCAGAATCTTCCTAGCATTTGCGTCTTGGAAAAATTTTAAAGTTTATCAGCTAGATGTTAAATCGGCGTTTCTCTATGGGAAGGTAAAAGAGGAGGTATATGTCGGACAGCCACCGGGCTTCACCGATCCAATCCACAAAGACAAGGTCTACTTGTTAGACAAAGCGCTGTATGGTTTACACCGGGCCCCGAGAGCTTGGTACGAGACATTGTCTCAACACCTACTAGCCAACAGCTTCATTCGTGAAAAAGTGGATGCCACTCTCTTCACCAAAGAGGTCGACGGACATCTTCTGATAGTTCAAATATACGTGGACGACATCATATTTGGGTCAACAAATGAGAATCTGTGCAAAGATTTCGACCAAGTTATGAAGCAGAAATTCTAAATGTCATCAATGGGTGAGATGAAATTCTTTTTGGGACTGCAGGTTGATCAACTATCCAAAGGAATTTTCATACATCAAACGAAGTACGTTCATGATATCTTAGAGAAATTTGGGATGTCAGGTTCTACTCCAGCTTCCACCCCATTAGCGACGAATCATGGGATAAACCCTGATCTCACCGGAGAAAAGGTAGATGAAATGATGTATCGTTCTATGATCGGTTCGTTAATGTATTTGACAGCTTCGAGACCCGATATTATGTATCCAACCTGCCTCGCAGCGCGGTTTCAGTCTAATCCTAGAGCTTCGCATATGGTGATTGTGAAAAGGATATTACGCTACCTGAAAGGAACTCCATCATTGGGGTTGTGGTATCCAAGAGAAGGCGACTTCACGCTCGAAGGGTATTCTGATTCTGATTTCGGATGCTGCAAAGTTAAGGCTAAATCAACAACAGCGGGGTGCCAGTTTTTCGGATCAAGATTGGTAACCTGGCAATGCAAGAAGCAGACCTCTGTGGCTCTATACACTTGTGAAGCGGAGTATATATCTGCTAGCAGTTGTTGCTCTCAGATCTTGTGGATCCAGCAACATATGCGCGACTACGGTTTGCAATTTCTAAACACCCCTTTCTTTGTTGATAATGAGGTAGCTATAAACATTACTAAAAATCCTGTTCATCACGCTAAAATGAAACACATTGAAATTCTTCATCACTTCATTCGCGATTGTTTCGAGAAGAAGTTGATACGAATTGAGAAAATCCACACTGACGAAAAAAAAGCTGATTTACATACCAAAGCATTTGATAAAACTCGTTTTCAATATTTGCTAAAACTGAATGCTATGAAGCTTTTATCGGTGTTGGAGGAGATTCTTAGCGTTGATGAAGGAGACATTGTAGATGATGTTGAGAAGCAATCTGCAATGGTTTGTCGATTTTTTACCTGTTTTGGTATTTAGGGGGAGTATAGGGTAATATTTTCAGAAAATACAAAAACTGTACAAATTTCAAAAATACAAAAACATGAGATATTTTCAAAATCCAAAAACAATAGAAAACTAGAAAAGAGCTTGTGTAAAAGGGAAAATGATAGTACATCGGTTTGACAGTTACGGTATGCTAAAGAAATGGAAAGTTTAAAAAGTTTTAAACAGTCTCGCTGATGATGTGCCGATAGGTTTTTACACATTTAGTAGGTTTGTTCGGGATATAAATCTAAATCTTTACTTACTTATTTCGTGGGGAACACTACTTGGATATATAGGTAACCCCTGAAATCTTGTTTGAAAGATCCCTCTTTCTGAGATACTAGGTCTTTATACTCAGTGATATCTAGGGTATTATCCCGGGACTTCTGATTTTGCGGAAGCAATGGCCTAGTCCCCGAATAATACTTTCTGCATTGCTTGAAATATAGCGCCGCCCTCAGCAAAAATGATGAAACAATAAAATTGATAATCATTGCTGTTGCAAAAAAGATCCTCTAAAGGGGACCCACTAAAGTTGAACCGTCATCTCTCTGGTGAACGGAAGTTCTGACCTGAGCTCTCACGGTTTCGCAATTTAACCCCTTACAGATATCATATGTGGTATACTCACCTGTAAGACTGAATATTGGGATTTGGATACGGTAGTATATTCAAGAGGTGGGACACATGTATAAGTTTAAGTCTCTAAAACACTAAATCCGTATCCTGGACAGATTGAAATGTGTGTGAGAATTTAAGTGGATCAGTATATCGACAATCTAAGTGAATTGTTTAATTCTGAGTATGAAATTAAAGCTTAACGGTACTTGTGACTTGTCGAATAGCTGATATGATTCCTTAACACGCTCACCAAAAATATGTTTGTAAATAGTTTACATTTACTGCATTTTATTTCTGTATTTCATTTTTAGTTTAGAAACTTTATTAAAAATCCAAAAAGATTTTACACTTCTGCTTTATTTTCCGACAAACCAAAGTGGAAAGTTGATCTTCAGATTCGAATTGAAGCAGATGCAGGAAGTTTCTGGACTGGAGGATGAGTTTGGAGCTAAACATGATAATTGAGAAAATGGAAAGTCAAAACAAGTTCATTAACTTGAAACTTGTAAATTTTCAGAAAATTTGCTTGAAAAAGTTGAACAAATGTCAGTGTGATTTATCTCAGATCAACCAAGGTCATTAAGTTGGACTTGGTAGATAAATTGAGTAATCAGGGTCATTAATTTGGACCTGAATACTTAAGTTGATTTCTAAAATTCTGACAAGAAGTTGAATGGTAAGTTTGAATTGAAACTATTATTGTCATATATCTTATATTTAGGTAGAGATTGTGCAGGTAACAGGTATGAATTTGAGATAGCAGCTAAGCAAAATCCCAGCCTACTGATAGGGGGAGTCTGAAGATTTAAAGACAAATGCAGTTCCTGGATCTACATTCAAGGGGGAGCCTGAAGGTTATTAAAGATTCAGTTTCTGTGATTCATGCTAGCTGATTGATTGAAGAAAAGATAAAGATTGAAGAAAGCTTTTACAATGTCAAAATCAATTTAAAAAGACAAAGACTAAAGACTCGACGCCGAAGACTTCGTCAACATCCAAGGGAGAGTCTGTTGATGCACTAGTGTCTGTTAACTTCGTCTTAATCGAGTCTTATGTCTAGATAGGATAAACGAGCACACAGCAGGGTAGAAATTAGAGTTTTAAATGTAAAAGTGGGTGATTCCGCTTGAAAGTGTCAATGTGCAGTTCAAGCGAAATCAACAAGATAATTCCGCTTGAAATAAACATTGACATGTTCAAGCGAAATTACCTATTCCGCTTGAAACTCACATGTCATGTTCAAGCGGAATCTCATCACTATATATATGTGTGTGCTAGTGTCATTTGAAACGGAATTAGGTCATATGTTCTGAGCCGAGGTGTTGTCCGTTTGTCATTTGAACTTGTAAAAGCTCAGGAAATCAGTAATAGATAAAGATTAGAAAGAGACAAGCTGTGTTGACATCTTTTACATTGATTCCGCCTTTGTATTTGATGATGAACTACTCAGATTGACTGTTTAGGGTCACACGACGATCCAACAATTTTAATCATTTTATCAATTTCCTTTTAATTGTAAATTCAATGAATATCACAAGAACACTTTTGAACTTCTGATGAAGATATGAAGAACAATCCCAGAACAATGAACTTTCCGGTCAGATTTTTCACCGGAAAATTTTCCGAACACAAATTTTGCACAAACTTTTACTGAAAACCCGGGTTTTATCTTGTGAAGAAGTAATGTAACAAAAGTTTTTAACAAAACTTTGGCAAACAAGCAAGATCAACAGATTTTAAGGAAACTTTTCCAGAAAAGTTATGAGTTTTTTTAAGAACAAAAGTTTTCAGAAAATCATAAACAACCAGTTTTAATACTTGACAAAATCCAACTATGTTTGATTTTAAACAAGGATAAGAGCCAATGCTCTGATACCACTTGTAGGTCCCGATTTCTGAGGATCGATAACGAAACCAAATCTCTTGTTTATCATAAACACCGTCACGAGTGCGGAATCCCCGTGACTATGCCAAACCAAACATAGATAGTAATAACATGATATAACCAATGAATCACAGTCAATTGATTAACAGGATGAGAACAATGATCAAACAGATACACACAATGTTTGATAGTAGACTTTCAGTAAGGTTATGCTCTCATAGTTTCAAAGTGAAACTATGTGGTGTTTATATAGCAGCCCAGGCCCACATATGACGAAACATGGATTAGGCCTGACGAAACCTCAATTGGGCCTGACGAAACTCTACAGTTGACGAAACTCTAAGAGTTTCGTCAATGTTCATGACGAAACCTTGGGTTTTGACCATTATGGAGTTTCGTCATCATGGTCTCGACGAAACCTGGGAGTTTCGTCAAAGGCTGCAATTTGTGTGTGCTGCAAACTATTAGACAGTTTGCAGCAAAACAACATAAACACATAAACAAACATAATAGCCAAATGCAACATGCATTGTTCTTTTAACATTACATAACAAACAGAGACAACTTGTCCGACACAAGTAGGATAGGAGGATATCCGACTTGGTCGACGGCGAATACAGACTCGATAATACAAAAAGACCGTATAAAATACAACGTTAATAAAGACAAGTTACAGACACCAAAATAATGCATCAACACTTACACCTCTCGGTAGTTGAAGGTTCACGAAAGGAATTATACGACTCACGGCTTAGAGTTGGGAGCCGTGGTTTTCGCGTTGAAAATCTGGAGGCACTACTTGTACGGTACCAAATGCACTATCTACACCGATCACAGGAGCCTTCAGCATATTTTCGACCAGAAGGAATTGAATATGCGACAGCGTCGCTGAGTAGAACTCTTAAATGACTACGATTGCGCCATCAAGTATCATCCAGGCAAAGCTAATGTTGTAGCTGATGCCCTTAGTCGAAAGGAAGCAAAACCCAAACGTGTACGAGCTTTACAGCTCACAATTCACTCGAATCTGCCTGATCAGATACGTTCTGCACAAACCGAAGCGTTGAGGGAAGAAAACTATAAAGCTGAGTATTTGTGAGGCATGGAGAAACGACTTGTAGAGAGGTCTGATGGTATTCTCTACTTCATGGAGCGTATATGGATCCCCTTGTTTGGTAACTTAGAGAGCTTGTGATGGACGAAGCACACAAGTCTCGATACTCTATTCACCCAGGTTCGGATAAGATGTATCAGGATCTCAAAGTCATGTATTGGTGGCCGAAGATGAAAGCTCACATCGCGACTTATGTGGGTAAGTGTTTGACCTGCTCGAAAATCAAGGTAGAGTATAAGAAACCCTCAGGCCTACTTCAGCAACTAGAGATACCCATGTGGAAATGGGAGCAAATTGCCATGGATTTTGTCACTGGGCTACCTAGAACACAAAACGGGAACGATACCATTTGGGTGATCGTTGATCGTCCCACGAAGTCAGCACATTTTCTAGCAATCAAGGAAACGGATAAGTTCTCACAACTTGCAGCTGTTTATTCAAAGGAAGTGGTTCCTAGGCATGGGGTGCCGACCTCTATTATCTCTGACCGTGACCCGCGTTTCATTTCAGATTTATGGCAGTCAATGCACAAATCGTTTGGCTCACGCCTCGACATGAGTACTGCTTATCACCCACAGACGGATGGTCAAAGTGAACGAACCATCCAGACACTAGAAGACATGCTGCGGGCGTGCGTAATTGATTTTGGCAAGGGTTAGGAGAAACACTTGCATTTGATAGAGTTTTCTTATAACAATAGCTACCATACCAGTATTCAGGCGGCTCCATTCGAAGCATTGTATGGACAGAAATGTTGTTCACCTCTCTGTTGGGCTGAGGTGGGTGACAGTCAGATTACAGGCCCGGAACTTATACTTGAAACCTTCAAGAAAATTGTCCAGATCAGGAATCGTATGGCGGCAGCGCGTGATCGTCAGAAAAGCTACGCCGGTAAGCGTAGAAAACCTTTGGAGTTCGCAGTTAATGATCATGTTATGTTGAAGGTCTCACCCTGGAAGGGTGTGGTGCGTTTTGGGAAATGCGGCAAGCTTAACCCTCGTTATGTTGGGCCATTCAAAATTCTGGAGCGAATTGGTAAAGTTGCCTACAAGCTAGAGTTACCTACTGAGTTGGGTAACGTTCATGATGTTTTCCACGTGTCGCAGCTGAAGAAGTGTTTGTCTTATGAGACACTTGTAGTACTGTTTCAAGAGCTGAAGATCGACGACAAGTTGCAGTTTATCGAGGAACCTATCGAAATCATGGACCAGGAAGTCAAAGTCCGCAAGCATAATCGAATCCCGATCGTGAGGGTTCGTTGGAACTCCAGACGTGGACCGGAGTTCACGTGGGAACACGAGGATCAGATGAAGCTCAAGTACCCTCACTTATTCCCAGCTGACAAATCTAAAGCTGATGCAACTAGTGAATTTTGGGACGAAATTCCCATTCAAGTTGGGGATGATGTGGTACCTGCGGAAAACCCACAGTCGTCCTGATCCGACACTTCGCCGCTTTTGGTTTACTTATCAAATTTCGGGACGAAATCTCTTTCAAGTTGGGGATGATGTGACAACCCGAGTTTTCAAGGTCCTTACTTGACACGTTACTCGTTTCGCAAAGTATTTTCATAATTCGTTTGTATTGTAACTTGTTCATGTTTGGTATATGATTAATGTGTTACATTATTGTTTGGTTAGTTAATGAAAGCTTATGAACTGTTTAAGTTTAGATAGACCTATCACATGCATCCTCTGTTCGACGAAACTAGACTTTCGTCACACCCGCAGCTGGCGAAACATTGTCGACGAAACATTGGACTTTCATCGGGGTTGGGGTAATTCGCCAGGATGGGCTTGTGGTCCAAGTATGAGTCAGTTACATATACCCTATTCGCATAACATTACGTATTATCACAATCAGCGAAACCCTAGACTATCTTTCCCCTCCCTCGCACGCGGCGGCAATCTTTGTTCCCTTTTGAAGTGCTCCCAAGTCTCATCTTACAACTGGTTAGTATGTAATTACTTGACTTGATCTGCTTGATACATGGTTGATGATTGTTATGTGATGATTGTTATGTGATGATTGTTATGTGTTGATTGGGATCTGTTGGGAACATAGGGGTTTGCTAGAAACTGTGCTCTTATATGTTATTAACTAGGGTTTGATGTGTTATTGTTAATCAAGGAAACTAGAATGTGCATGACAAGAATTCGATGGTTTGTGTTGTTCACGATCACTATGCGGCTCGATAATCCTGGTTGTTGTAATGGTATTAGGTTAATGTTTAGGGTCACTTATGATTAATCCATGAGAATTAAGGACAACTATTGCTATGAACTACGTATGATCATGATTTGTAACTGACTGAATAACATGGTTTGATCCGTTTCAAAATATGGAACGTGTTTATGGGAATATCGTGTGAACAGTTAAGGATGAAACTGTAAGGTCTCGACGAAACCCTCATGTCGAAGAAACTCACTGTCGACGAAACACTAGATCTTTCGTCACTTACATTGTCGACGAAACTCACGGTATTTCGTCACCCATCATGCCGACGAAACACCTTAGTGTTTCGTCATTTGGAATTTCGCCACCCAGTGGATGGTTCACAACAGAGTGTGGTTTATCATGTGTATGAAACCTGAATGATTATTACCTGCCTGTTAATGATGTTAATCATGATTGAGGAAACATGAATTTGCATACGAAACATACATTTGAACTGTGGATTTGATTGAGTTATATAACTGTTATGTGCTATTCGGGAATCACTGTTTGAAAACGCACACTATGACTTTTATTTATATGTGAACCTTGAGAATGTGAAACTGATTACGTATATATGAATACCATAGGCTTGATTGATTAACTTGAACAAGTAACTAATCATACCGAGCAAACCAAGGTGAGTTCACTGCTCTTTTTCCAAGCATGCGTCCCGGGGAGGGACATCTGGTAATCGTTCCGGGGAGGAACGTCGGGTTATTGGGATGTTGGTTATTACACTGATTTCTATCATTAAGTCCCCTTACATATACCGATTGGTTGCCGTGGAGGCAACGGGGTTATTAGTTGATAGCGCTATTAGGTTTGGCACCCTCACACCGTACCGGGGAGGACGGTCGTGAACTAATTACCCTAACCACTTGACCAATGTGTGTTAGAGCATTGGGGTTTGGGCAAATAAATCTAGAGTCATCTGCGGTAATCGAGTTAATAACAACATCAAATCATTGAATTATACTTATATCTGGTAACTAAAACGTGTTAACAAACTTTGAACTCACCAGCGTCGTCTGACACACTTGTCTGCATGCTTACAGGTCGTTAGATTCTTGGTTATGGACTTGCTATCTGGGAGTGCTGGAGTGGTCATGGGTCACAGCTTTTGGATGTTTATTCTTGATTTAGTACATTGTTATGAAACAATTGAACAATGAATAATCTTTTGCTTCCGCTGAACGTTTAATTTGGTTTTAACTTATGACTTGGAATTATATTATGAAATGAATCGAATGTTTTATTTAAATATTTGTTATTGGTTCAATGTGATTGGTGGCTTGGATCCTGGTACGTCACACGCCCCGCGGTGTTTCCGCATGTGGTATTTTGGGGGTGTGACACCAAAACCTTGGTTTGCAAATGACACAAGAATAAGTATACATAGGTCCACCACATGTCCACATTCACTTGGAAATTAACCTTCACTTGGAAATCCACCTTCACTTAGATTTCACCTTCACTTGGAAAATCCAAACTACGGTGGACTATCACTTACAAACACACAAAGTCAAACGAAAAACCATTTTGCTTGACCACTTCAAACGAATGGGTCTAAACACATTCGTTTGTCTGTTCACTAACTATTACATAATCAGCTTAAAATGTAATCTAGTCTATTCGTACAACAACGGACAAAAAAAAACACTAACACTATAATCAATAACCTTATCATTATTTACATTTAAAGGTTAGTTGCATACAATATTACTATATTAATACAATCAAAATAAAACAAACACTGAAACCGTCTAAAAGTGAAAATTTTCAAAACTATAAATTGTTGGTCATTTTGTTTATATTTATAGGACATAATATATTTGTCCATTTATTTCACACGTAACATTTGAAGATATAAAAATCATAAATATGATGTCATTTTTGGACAAAAGATACAGATTATTTTTAAGTTTATTTTTAAAAGTTTATTATAGCCCGCTCATTAGACATGAGTAGCATACAATAGTAGTCTCCTGTGTTTTAAGAAAAAGTCCTCAGTGAAATAAAATCAAAATTATTTTTTCATCTATTATTAAAATTTATAATCATCTGCTTCTTTTACTTCTCTCTTGAACAAAGAACACAAAAAAGTTATGTTTTCTATGCATTTTGAGTCAATATTACTATTTAATAACTAAGATGGAAATAACTGATCACGCATGGCTATGACGAACTACTCAACACTCATCATGTTGGGATAGCATGTAGAAACTTTATCTCCTTTTATAACATTTAAAAGCTATTTTTTGTTCAAATAAGGTTGATTTTTTTAAATGCTAATTTACGAACTCACTAAATTTATCATTAAATCTACACCAATGATACTGACGGGTTGAGGAATTATTTTTTGGGGTAAGAATGAGATGTTCAACGAAATTTTCAAGGATACGAGCAGGATTATTGTCTAGAAAATATACTAATGTTTTTAAGAGGGGCGTCCGCCCATCCACCCACCCATTCACTTAGGTACGCTCTTGGTTATTAGAATCATCAACCATTTGAAACTAACACTTTTACTACGCTCTTTGATATTAGTAGGATAAAAGCAAAGATTGATATATTAAGAAAAAAATGTTATACTTACGTTGAGCCTAAAAGTTTGAAGAAATTTTCCATCACTGCATGTTATTACATAACTTGACATGAAAAACAAAAACACAAATGTTTTTTTTAAATTTCGCCTACAGTTATGATGCTTTACAACTTGTACGTTGTTCAAGAATAAGTGTACATTAATCTGGATTGAAGAAAAAGAAGGAATACAATCCCACATCTCATTCCCTATATAATATGACTCTTGCTTGTTAAAATTAATCAAACATATACACAACTACTCGATACCACCATGGCCTTCACTGTAAGCACACCACTGCTAATATTATCAATCTTATTCATACTCACTTGTATTCCAATCCCATCATTCTCTTGTCCTTCCGACCAAAAACAAGCACTTCTTCACTTCAAATCCACCATCACCACCACCCTCAATTCCACTTCTTATCAGATCGTACAACTAAAATCATGGAACCCGATTTCTGATTGTTGCTCCTGGGAGCGGGTTAATTGCACCGAAACCAAAACTGTCACAGAGCTCCACCTCGATGGTTTAATCGTTCCTCTTCCTGATATTGATCAGCTGGCTCCCGTGTTTTCCTATATCTTGGCTCCGCTTTTTTATATTAAGTCACTTAAACTACTTGATGTCTCCAACAATTCGTTACGTGGCAAAATCCCTGGTGATGGGTTTGTGAATCTCACCGAACTGGTTTACCTTGACATGAAAGACAACCGGTTCAACGGCTCCATCCCTCACCAACTTTTTTCGTTGACGAATTTACACTATTTGGACATGAGCAACAATATGCTCAAGGGGGAACTAGGACCAGAGCTCGGGTCTTTTCAGAACTTAACTACACTGAGGTTAAGTTACAATTATTTCGAAGGTCGGATTCCTTCTCAACTTTTCAAACTCAAATCTCTACGAGTTCTTGATCTGAGTAGTAATTATCTCAAGGGGAAACTAAGACCTGAATTTGGGTCTTTTCAAAGTTTAACTACACTATGGTTATATGACAATAATTTCCATGGTCCGATTCCTCGTCAGTTTTATGAACTCAGATATCTTCAAGATCTTGATCTCAGTTATAATAATCTTGAGGGGGAACTAAGCCCCGAACTCGGGTCTTTTTGGAATTTGACTGCATTGCGGTTAAAAAGGAATCGTTTCCATGGTCCTATTCCATCTCATCTTTTCAAACTCCATCTCCTTCAAGTCCTTGATCTAAGTGACAATATTCTTGATGGGGTTTTAAGCCCTGAAGTTGGTAAGCTCCGAAATCTTGAATCACTTTTGTTGAACGCCGATTTTCTTTCAGGAGAAATCCCAGAAGATATTGGAAATTTAATCAAGTTAACGGTATTCTCCTTGCAAAAGAATCATTTCTCCGGTCGAATCCCATCTTCAATTGCAAAGCTTAAGAAGCTAGAATTTCTAGATTTGTCTGAAAATTCTTTCTCAATGCAAATTCCAAATTTCATAGGAAGACTACCCAATATGACCGCAATTGACCTGAGCAAGAACCAGTTTACCGGACCAATACCATCATCAATACAAAACTTGAGCAAGTTGCAACTCCTTCGGCTCCATGACAACAAGCTCAACGGGGAAATCCCAACTGGGTTATTCGAAATCAGATCTCTGGAAGAATTACACATTGGTGGAAGTGGAAGTGGAAGCAACTTGATTTGGAATAACAAAGCAAAGATTGTTTCTAGATGTAGTCTATATCAGCTCTCTATGCCTAATTGTGGAATTTCAGGTAAAATTCCTGAATGGATTTCTTCGCACAAAGATTTGTATTATCTTGATTTGAAGGAGAATGAATTGGAGGGAAAATTCCCAGATTGGCTAGCTGAAAGGCCTCTTGAAGTAATAATCCTTTCAGATAACAACCTCAATGGATCAATCCCTTCACGCTTATTTGAAAGTACGCATTTATTAATTCTTGATTTGTACCGAAACAATTTATCCGGGGAGTTACCGGAAAATATCGGCAACGCCAAAAGGATTACCAGACTTTATTTAGGTGGGAATGGGTTTTCTGGCAAACTGCCTCCTAGTTTGTCTAAATTGGTCAACCTCCGATATCTTGATATTCATGAAAACAACATTTCAGGGAAGTTACAGGATACCCTCCCTCAAATCCCTACTCTTGAAGTTCTTATCCTAAGAAATAATTCTCTTGAAGGATATCTCCCTGCTAGTATCTCCAACCTTAGTTCTCTTCGAATTCTTGATCTCTCCCATAACAACCTAACCGGAAGTATTCCTCGAGAGACAGGAAACTTTTCAAGTATGATCAAGGCCACGAACATTTCAGGATCCCTTCCGTCCCATTCCATTTGGGAATACCATTTCGATCTTGAGGTTCCCGAATTAATTTTGGATTGGAAGAAATCTTATCAAGGTCTACCAAACCTTAACCTTGACATATACTCTTTGTTGGATTTGTCACACAACAGAATATCTGGTGAAATCCCACAATGTTTAGGCAATCTCAAAGCCCTGAAACTTCTTAACATTTCACATAACATGATTTCTGGCCACATTCCGGTGTCTTTTGGTGATCTAGAAAACATAGAAAGCTTGGATTTATCACACAATCAAATCTCAGGGCGGATTCCTGAATCACTAGTGAAGCTTGGCCAACTTTCAATTCTGGATGTCAGCAACAACAGGCTCATAGGAAAGATTCCCATTGGTGGGCAAATGGACACTATGAGTGGTTTTGAAAACAACACCGGATTATGTGGCATGCAAATTAATCACACATGTCCTCAGGATATCCGGCCGTTAAAAGGAAAGGACGATGAAAATGAGAATGAATCATGGTTTTCATGGGAGGGAATTTGGGTTGGTTTCTTGGTTGGGTTTCTCTCAACAGTCTTGATCATTGGCCACTTTCTAAATTTTACACAACTCTGTAAAATTTAGTGAAACTTTCATCAATGATCAATATTGTTCTCTAGAAAGTTCATGTAAGTAATCCTACAAACTAAGATGTTTATATTCGTGTGTTATGTACTTACACGTTGTTCATATAAGCTATCCATAAAAAGTTGTAAACGTTTAGATATATAAACCAGTTATTAGGTTTCAATTAATATATAAAGTGATTATTACATGTGACAAAATAGGAATATCTATCTCTAAATTACTTTATACTATCCGCTAACTTAATATCAAATTTTCATTTTACTATTTTCATGCATAGAGGATATCATCCGTATGGATTTTTTTCTGTTCTTTTTTTCATAACAAAGCATTTCAAATTTGGCCTTTGTACGTCTTCATTTCAATCTACTTAAACTTTATTGTTTTTTGAGTAAACTGCCAAAATAGTCTCTGAGGTTTGGTAACTTTTGTCAATTTAGTACAAAACTCAAAACTTTTGAATCTGTATCCATGTGGTTTCAATTTTTTTTCATTTTCATCCAAAATCCTAATTTGGACAAATTTTTTAGTTAACATCCAACTTTTTTTTTTATCGTTTTCCTCCCTTATAATGAAGGGCAAAATGGTCAGTTTTTTTAATTTGTTATAATAAAGCGTTAAAACACCATTTTGCCATTCATTAAAGGGAGGAAAGGACAAACAAAAAAAAACTGGATGTTAACTGGAAAATCTAACCAGATTTTGATTTTGATGAAAATGGCAACAAAAAACCACAAGGACCCAGATTTAAAAGGTTTGAATTATGGACTAAAGTGACAAAAGTGACCAAACCAGATGGACCATTTTGGCAGTTTACTCTTTTTTTTTTTCTTTTTGTTGTATATTTAGTTAGAAAATGGAATATACATTGAGAAACAATATATGTTTAATAATCCATTTAACAATATTAAAGAGGGGGAAAGTTCATTTGAGAAAAATTTAATATGAGAAGAAAAAGAAGAAAGGGTATATTAGAAAAATGCTATTTCATTTATAACTCATATCATTAATTTTTCTCTCTTTAATTAATTATCCTACATATAATCTACAAAACCTACACATATCAAAATTTTCCTTCATATACCCTACACATTATAGAATTTTATTCTACAGAGTCGAAATTTATCCTACACACCTCGAAATATATATTCTACACAACTCGTAATCTATCCTACACAACTACTAATTTATTCTACACTTTAAATTAAGTTGTTTTTTTTTTAATTTGGAAAAATATATATATTTTGAAAAGGAGTTACAAATTTAATTTATCTAGCTATTAAAGGGAAAGAATACAAATTAATGATTTATGTATGTTTACCAATATACCCTTATATTAAATTAAATACAAATATTAAATGAAATAAAATGAAGTATTTTTATTGGTTAAAACTTCTTCTTTTTTCTTCTTACAAAAAAATTCTTCTCATTTGAACTCTCCACTATTAAAGAGCATCGTATATAACAATTAATAATTAATTACACGGACAATGTGGTAACACGTATGGGTACTAACTTTTTAAAGTCACAAGTTTGATGTTCATTATTTTAATTTCGTAACAAGTTTGGAGTTTAAGACCTAACTTTTGTGTTATGATTTTGCTATGTCCCTTTCTGAGATTGATTCCAAAGAAGTACCAAAGATTAAACCAACCTGCAGATAGCAGCTACAAGGGCAGCAATTTCGCAGTGAAGGTTTCATGATTTTCTGTTATTATAGTTAACTAAGTATCTGGTTGTTCTAAAACTAGCACCTAAAAACGTGACATCTATTAAAAGAAAATTTTAATAGCACATGTACTTCTGCATGTGTTGTGGGGGCACATGGATTCAGTGGATCATCTCATTTGCATGCAAAGCAATGGGAATTAACACCACAAGTTTTGAAATTGTGAAGGATTTTTGTAACATAACTTCATTTTCTTTCAATCTGTTCATTTGTGTTGATGCACTATTATATGTCGCTAGTGATGTTCGGTTCGCGACCACGTCGACGACGTTCCTCCGTCCTGTGATACAAGGACCAGAGCTCGGGTCTTTTCAGAACTTAACTACACTGAGGTTAAGTATGAATTATTTCGAAGGTGGGATTCCTTCTCAACTTTTCAAACTCAAATCGCTACGAGTTCTTGATCTGAGTACTAATCATCTCAAGGGGAAACTAAGACCTGAATTTGGGTCTTTTCAAAGTTTAACTACACTATGGTTAAATGAAAATAATTTCCATGGTCCGATTCCTCGTCAGTTTTATGAACTCAGATATCTTCAAGATCTTGATCTAAGTGATAATATTCTTGACGGGGTTTTAAGCCCTGAAGTTGGTAAGCTCCGAAATCTTGAATCACTTTTGTTGAAGGCCGATTTTCTTTCAGGAGAAATCCCAGAAGAGATTGGAAAGGGTCTACATATTTACACACCTTAATGCCTATTTCCACACCCTTCAAGACGCCTCGTATAGACCTATACGAGGTGTATATGGTTGCTTTTCCGACCAGCTCTGCACCAAAGCACAATGTCAAATAAGTCACATCAGATGGGGAGTCTAGGTCTGTACGAGGGAAGGATACGAGGCACTAAGACGCCTCGTATAGGCCTATACGAGGCTTCTTCAGTGGCTGATTTGACTATACGTTTGACAAGTGACTTAAAGCTATACGGGGTGTCTAGAGCTATACGATGCGTCTATGAGCAACATAAAGTACAACATACAGTGTATTCTTTGTCCACCCCGAGCATTCATCGTTTCCTTTATTCTGTTTCTTTTGCTTCTTCTTCTTCTTCTTCTTCTTCTTCTTCTTTTCATTCTGCTTTGCATTTGTGTTCTTATTGTAGGTCCGGCTAGGGGAGGATCTAGTCGCCTAATCCTTGTGTACAAACCAACCCGGTTGTGCGGAATCCAACCGAGATAGCAAACCGAGATAGAACACGTAAAAACACGACACGCAAAGTTCACCGATTAACACCTCTGTATTAATACGTATGAATGGTCCAGTTACAAGCACAAGGTTTACAAATCAGTTCTGCAAACTCTCTCTAACAGTGTGTGTGTGTTCTCTGCTCTAAGTGTTCTCTATGTGATCTGAACATAACACACGGGTATTTATACCCAACACAGCAGGTCTGGTCGAAGGATCATGCAGACTGGTCGAACGATCATCTGTCGACCAGTAACAGCTCGAAGGATCCACATGTACCACGAAGGATGTGATCTTTCGTGGTCCATCCATCAAAGGTTATCTTTCGAGCAGGTCATCGAAGGATATAGGCAATCCTTCGATGGCACATCCTTCGACCTAACATCTTACAAACATAATGTTGACTGTTTGGCCAAGTCAAACCAGGAGGATGGTTGACTTGGTCAAACTTACAAGACTAACAAGACATCGTTTTACATCGTGACCGAATACAGACAAAGTACAGACATAAGTGCACCAACAAACTCCCCCTTGGCTGTAGCTTTGTCTGGCTGTAGCTTTGTCTCGATCTTCATTCTTGTAAGTTCTCGTGTCTTCAAGTCTTTGACTTCTATTCAAGTCTTTAATGTCGGAGGATCTTCAAAGTCTTCACGTCTTGAAAGCAGAAAGTGTACCAACAAACACCCCGTTTCATGTAGGAAGTGTGTTGACAAACTCCCCCTTAACATAAGCTCCCCCTTGAGTTATGCTCGTGAAAGTCTTGATCTTTATGAAGTGAGATCCTTGTGGTGTTGATGATGGTCAGCGGCAACTCAATCATCTTCATCATTTGAGTGCCTTCACGTCGTGTCTTCATTCCGAAGCTTGTCATCGACCATGTTCTCCTAGCCTTTAGAATCTGCACATGCAAGAAATCTAAACGCGTAATGAGAACAACGGCTTGGAATATAGTAAACATAACAAACGACACACATGTGACCATTTGTTCAAACAAAAACCGTCCGACAGTTTGAAAGTTTAGAAAATTTGTCAATTTTAGCCTTTAACTTTCAACACTTTGCAAATTTCGACCGTTTATGAAGATTTAGTCGTTTCGGTTTTCAATCAGGTTTCAGGTAACGAAGACTTGAGCTCCAACATCGTACGATCGAAAATAAAATAGAAATAAAATCTTTTTGGTATTTTGAATTTTTCAAATGTAAGGACAGAAAGCAGTAAATAAATATATACAAATATGCAGAAACTGAAAGCATTAAATAAATATTTACAGACATTCTTTTTGCGAGTTTCGAGGGTAAGAGAATCATATCAGTGTACGGTCATGCCAAAACGCTCTTGTTGTTCAATTAGTTAACATGAAGATAAGCATCCTATAACGATTATCGATATTGTTGTCCACATAAGCTCAACTTATCAGATGTAATCATGGCGAGGGGATACGTTAAGGTATGATTTATACTTACCGACCGGTGTTCATCCACATCACGACACATTCCCGTATCAAGGTATGCACGAGGGTTCATCTTACCGGTGAGTATACCGATTATCATCTGTTTGACCGTATATGATGTGAGATTCTCACTTATTTTGATTGAAAACAAGCCCTATGTGATAGAATCACTTATTGATGAGGAACTTGATTTTCATATGCATGAGGGCACAGGAGCAAGTCCGTGAACAGGTCAGTACTTTCGTACAGCAAAGAGACGAACTTGACACCCGGAAAGAATTTGTGATATATTATCACTTATTTTGATTGGACATGTGATTGTTTATCACTTATTGAGGTCGTATGCAATATGTACACGTATGTATAGTATCATGGAAGATCTAGACTTGCGTCCCCGTTATTTTTCGGTAAAAGATACAACCATGATACCCAGATGATAAGCAGCATAAAGACCGAATATCTCAGAACCTCGGCAATCTCTCAAACGAAATTTCGGTACTAAGACCATATGCCAATGAATGGTTCCCACCTGGTCTTTAGTCGATTTTAAGTTTATATCACCCTGCACACTTTAAAATGATTGTGAGCCTACCGATACATCTTATATAGAGCTGCTTATCGTTTTTCATTTTAAGGTTTAAAGGGGTTTAGACAGACCACTGATGTACTATCATTTTCTCTTTTGCTCGCCAGGAAACTCATTTTTGCTTTTCTATTGTTTTTGTGTTTTTGAAATTTTTCAATGTTTTTGGATTTTCAAATTTTGAATTTACTCCCCCTAAAATCAATAAACTAAGACAAATTTAAAACACAAAGGTATTTACAAAAATGATTTTCCGATGTGGATTACTCTTGCTTGACCTTAATGCCGTTTACCAATAATAAATAGTCAAATCTTGATTTGTCAAATGCTTTGGTAAAAAGGTCGGCACGTTGGTCATCGGTGTGGACGTAAGCAACATCGATTAGCCTTTTCTCAAAGCAATCACGTATGAAGTGATACTTAATGTCGATGTGCTTAGTCTTTGAATGCTGCACAGGATTTTTAGTGATCTGTAATGCAGCAGAATTATCAACGTAAATAGGAGTAGTTAGGAATTCAAATCCGTAGTCACGCATTTGCTGTTGTATCCACAGGACTTGGGAGCAACAACTTGAGGCAGCAATGTATTCAGCTTCGCATGTTGATGTAGCGACGCACGTCTGCTTCTTGCACTGCCATGTGACTAGGCGATTTCCCAAAAACTGACATCCAGCCGTTGTGGATTTGCCGTCGATTTTGCATCCGCCAAAATCAGAATCACTGAATGCGATCAAGTCAAAGTTATTATCCCTAGGGTACCATAGACCGGTGTCAGGGTAACCCTTCAAATAACGAAAAATCCTTTTTACAGCTGCAAGATGTGAGGCCTTCGGGTTCACTTGATATCTGGCAAGCAGGCACGTTGGGTACATTATATCTGGTCTTGATGCTGTGAGGTACATAAGGGATCCAATCATCGCGCGGTAGTATGAGGGGCCAGTATCTTGTCCCTTCAAGTCTGGAGTAATTCCGTGATTTTGCGACAATGGGGTACCGATGGGCGTTGCATCAGACATCTGGAACCGGCTCAAGATGTCACCAACATATTTAGTCTGATGGATGAATATCCCAGACTCTGTTTGTTGTACTTGTAGGCCCAAAAAGAAAGTCATTTCCCCCATAGCACTCATCTCGAATTTATCCTGCATTACACGCTCGAAATCCCTACACAAAACATCATTAGTAGAACCAAATATAATATCATCAACGTATACCTGTACCAGTAGAAGATCTCCATCTTGTTCTTTGATGAAAAGAGTACAATCGATAAGACCTCTGCGAAATCCATTCTCCAGCAAATAATTAGATAGGGTTGCATACCAAGCTCGCGGTGCTTGATGTAGACCATATAGAGCTTTGTTGAGCAACCAAACCCGATCGGGATGGATAGGATCTTCAAAACCTGGAGGCTGTTCGACGTACACCTCTTCTTCCACCACACCATGTAAGAATGCACTTTTCACGTCCATCTGGTATACCTTGAAACCTTTGAATGAGGCATAAGCCAGAAAAATCCGAATGGCTTCTAGACGTGCAACAGGTGCATATACTTCGTTGTAGTCGATCCCTTCAATCTGACGAAAACCTTGAACGACTAATCTTGCTTTGTTTCGAATAACGATTCCACGGTCATCCTTTTTGCATTTAAACACCCAACGGGTACCAATCTTCTTGTAACCAGCAGGTTTCTCTACGAGTTTCCAGACACCAAGCTTCTGGAATTGTTGCAGTTCTTCCTGCATTGCCTCAACCCATGAGCTATCTTTCAAAGCATCTTTCCAAGTTCTTGGCTCTTCCTGTGAGACATAACACGCGAAAGACCAATCATTCTGTTGACCAGATTCTCGGATAGTTGCATACAAGCCTGCATTGTTGTTGTTTCGCAACATGTTTCTTGTTTGAACGCCACTCTGTACATTTCCGATGATGTTTTGTTGAGGATGGGTATTGTGAATCCTTGTTTCTGGATTATCTTGAACTGGAATATTTGCACCCAGATTGTTGAGATTGAGATCAACAATCAATTCAAGGCCCGGAATTGACGAAGAGGATGATGCAGTAGCTTCAGCTGTTCTAGGGACATCCACTGGAGGTGTACCCTCTGAAATACCATGAACTGCTGTTGGAGCTTCTTGATCTGCATCTAGAAATTCATCATCCTCTGAAGATTCGTTCAATTCGGAAGCATCTTGAAAATCCTCATTGTCGAGAGCATTATTGTTCACTGAAGATGGTTCTTGATTGACAATAATGGGACGAACCAACGGTGAATCTGTTGCGTTGTCACTCTCGAAAAACATCCTTGCCGCATCACTTTCTTCAAAGGCTTCGACATTGATCGAATTGAAAAAGTCATCGTACTCAAACATCCAAGGCTGACCAGGATTTCTAACCGGTAAAGTGTGCCTTTGTACTCTGACTTCAGACCATTCCTCGACCCTTTTAGTCTCTAAATTCCAGACTCTTAAGTTAGGGGTGGAATACCCAAGAAAGTATCCCTCAATTGCTCTTGCCCCAAACTTTCCATTAGGATCGATTATTGTGCATGGAGCTCCAAACGGTTCAAGATAAGACAAGTCTGGTTTCCGTTTGTTGATAAGCTCAAAGCAGGTCTTGTTGTGCCTTTTGACTGTAAGGACTCGGTTCAACGTATAGCATGCAGAAGACACAGCTTCAGTCCAGAATGGAATGGGTAGCTGCGACTCTACCAACATAGTCCTAGCAGTCTCGATCAATGTGCGGTTCTTACGTTCAGCGACGCCATTCTGTTGAGGAGTATAAGCTGCACTAAATTCGTGAAGAATACCTTTTGAAGTGCAAAACTCCGCCATGGCATGATTTTTGAATTCAGTACCATTGTCGCTACGTATCCGCCTAACCTTCAAGTTGTAAAGATTCTCAATCTGAATGATCAAGTTTTTGATAATACCGAAGGTTTCACTCTTGTGTGCCATGAACGCCACCCAAGAAAATCTTGAATAATCATCAGTAATCACGAGGCAATATTGATCATTCCTAATGCTTTTGTGCTTGACAGGACCGAACAAATCCATGTGCAAACGTTCAAGAGGAACAGCCACCGTGTTGACTTTCTTTGTAGGGTGTCGCTTCTTCGTTTGTTTTCCTTTCTGGCACGAAACACAGACGTCTTGAAGATGGAAGTTTTTAAGAGGAACACCATTCACCAATTCATTTGATACCAAATGATTCATTTTGCGTAAGTGAATGTGACCCATTCGTCTGTGCCAAGAGATTGTGTCTTTTTCTGTGGCTTTGGAAACGAAACAAGTTGCTTGTGCAGACGTTGTGATAGCTTGGCTCATATCAAGGACATACAGATCATTTATCCTTGGAGCCGACAAGAGAATCCATTCTTTTGGAATTTTGAAGCCGGGTTTCAGCACATAACATCCATTAGCATCAAAGTGTACTGAGAACTGCTTGTCACAAATTTGAGAAACACTAAGAAGATTGTGATCAAGTTGTTGCACAAAGTTGATCTTGTCAAAGCTAACAACCCCGTTGGAAATCATTCCTTCACCCGTTATATATCCGCCCTTATCTCCAGCAAAAGCAACATAACCTCCTCTAATAGATTTGACGTCGTAGAGAAGCTTCATGTCGCCTGTCATGTGCCTGGATGCCCCACTATCAACAATCCAATGACTACTGATAGTTCCTCCTGGAACACCCTGCACATAAACTCAATCGATTAGTTGGAGATGGGGACCCAAGCCATTGTGGTCTTGGGTCTTCCATTTTAATCAACAACAATAACTTCCACCTTTTGATGATTCGGAAATTGTGATGGTCCCCCTGATTCAGTAACCGTTTTTGGTTTCCAAGTCTGTTTTGTTATACCAGTGTTATTCTTTAAAAACTTAACTTCATGATTGTCTGAAGTTTTTAAATTGTTTGGTTTGACAGAAACAGATTGTTTTTGAGCCACATCGGTTTTAATTGCTTTTTCAATTTTCTTGACCTGTTGACGTTTCTGTTTCTTTTCCCTTTCTCTTATGAGTCGAGGATCTTGTTTTACAGAAACAGATCGCTTGCGGTCAGTTGGGCCACGGGGATCATCAACTATGCCTTTTTGTTTATGAAGATACGGGCAATTTCGAACAATATGCCCGATTGTTCCACATTCAAAACATGATCTTCGTTCAACAAACCCCGAAGTATCATGTGGTCGTCTTGCCGATGATGAACTTTGTGATCCCGAGGTACTAGGTTTTGAACAACTTGGTTCATTCCTTTTCATCACAGTTGCTTTTTGGACAAAATCTAAATTAGATTGATTTTCAAACTTTGCAATTTTGTCCGTTCCCTTAGATTTCACAAAGTTCACATTCTTCTTCTTCTTCTGATTCGGCTTCTTTTGATCTTGAGCCGGTGTCTTACCTTTGGGTTTGGTATGATTTTGCTGTTTTTCCACTGTTGGTAATTTCTTATTCCCAAATTGTTTTCTAACTTCAGCCTTTGGGATAGGAGGACACTGTGTGACTGTAACATGTGGTCCTGTCTTTCCCAAAAACTTACTTGTCGAATTTTCAAAGACTTTACTGATTAAAGATTGATTAACATTTTTAATAGGAAAATCTTTGTCTGAATAGATTTTATCATCACCAACAATAGTGTACAGCAAATCCACACTCTCCGACTCTTTTGCAGATGTGGACTCGGTTGGAACAGTCTTAGCAGGTTTTGTGGGAGGATCACATAGGATATGATTCTCAAGAGGTATGTCCTCTTCTTTGATTACTGCATCAGACTTTTCCGAATCAGTATCATCAGACTCATCATCAGAAGAATCAACATCCTCAACCACCACTGGAGGATCCTGATTCTGTTCGGCAGTTACAAATGTATCTGCTGACACATCTGAATCTGACGATACTTCTTTCTTGTATCCGAGCCCTGCTGCAAATTCCTCAACATCCAGAGGAACAGATGGCTCAAAGTGAGTCCTATACTCCTCATCAGGCAAGGCATCAAAATTGTTTCTCACGGGTGGTGGACATTTCTTGTAACCTATGCATGTGACATCCTTTTTCTCTTTCTGAACATCAATGATGTGATCCAACACATAGCTAGAAATCAAATAACTGTCTAACTTGAGTCGGATCGCCTCACTTTCTGTTTTAACACAAGCCATTTCTTTTTGCATCACCTCAAGACGAGTGATATACAAATTAATGTCAGTTTGTTTTCTGGAAACCATTTTTGTCAGTTCCGTTTTATCTTTCTTTAATGTTTCAATAATCCTTTTAAATTCCTTTTCATGGTTTTCATAAAACATGTTGGCTTCAGTGCACTTTGAAAGATCCACTGTTAATTTCTGATTGTGAATGAATGTCACATCATACTTCTCTTGCAAAGCCTCGTGTTTGCTTTGCAATTCACACCACCTATCATTCACAGAAACATGTTTGTCTTGCAATTCAAACAAACTAGCTTGTAAAGCATCGTGTTTGCCTTGCAACTCAGACATGTTTGCTTCCATCTCAGCACATCTAACATGCAAACTATCACAGTTATTACAGCTAACAGAAGTGGGTTCGTCGACACATACCTGACTTGATGAACTGTCGACATTCGCCATAAAGGCTGAATGGAGAGAAGACGAAGAATAAGCAGCTTGATCCACCAAAATAGATCTTCTTTGAATTCCTGCTGCAGCTTCCTCCAAAAGTTCATCAATGTCTGCATTAACTGATGCAGTTGATGTGTCATCTTCCTGATCATTGCCTGAAGCAGAGGACTCTTCATCTGAACTTCCAGTATAACCGGAGCTGTTTTCATCTTCAGAAGACTCATCACCATTGGTGGAAGATTCTCCACCACTGGCGTGTTTAAGATCCTCGACAATTTCAGCAAAACAAGCTGTTCCATCTGGAGCATCGTTTCCCAACTGAATAGGCCAATCACAACCTTCATCTACTTGAACCACAAGTGCCTGGTTGGCATTTGATGGTCCTGCTTGAGTCTGGTTGTTGACAGGCACCAATGTTTGCTCGTTGTTCCTTCCTTGGTTCTGATTTGCCCTGTTGCCTTGACCTCGGAAAGGATTCTGGTTCCCATGCTGAGATGGCCTTGTACATTCACGCTTGAAATGACCACGTTCACCACAGTTGAAGCATTTAACAGCCTGTTTATCAAACCCATACTTGGTGTCTTTCTTGCTTTCCAAGCTGGTTCGGCCTGTTCTTTCCATGAAATCCTTTGCTCGCCTAACAGCACTGGCAAAGGCCCACTTAATGTCCATCATCTCCATCTCCTCTTTATCAATCTGCTGATAGTCTTCTTGTGTCAGATTAATATTACCAATCTGACCTTCCACTAATCCACAGTATGCGCTCACCACAGTGTTTAGCAGCTCCATGTGTTCCTTTGCTACTTCCACACTGACTTTAGAAAAGCTTGAGGTGTCGAGCCGTACTGTATCTGGCTTTGATTGCTGACCAGCAGATGATGTGCTTCCATAACAAGCTTGCTGTTGAGGAGGAAGCGGATTCCCATACATATCTGTTGTTGGTAAAGGATTTCCGAACATATCAGTTGGTCTGAAAGGTCGTTGCTGTTGTGGTGCTGATTGAGGGACTGGTTCTAGCAGATTTCCATACATGTCTGTCTTTGGAGGCACAGGAACTTGGATAGTATTGCCATACATATCTGTGCTAGTCACAAAAGCTGTTTGAATTGGAGCATGCGAAGAAGGTTTTGTAGAGGTGCTCGAGGTTCCAAAATACATTTCAGGATTTTGTGGCACGGGAATTCTTTTTGCCTTCAGAGTTTCTTCCTGATTCTTGTTTTCTAGAATTTGAACAAAGTCGTTGAAGCTCGTTGTAGCTAAAGTACCATTGTACTTCATGATTTCCAAGAATGTATTCCACTGAGGTGGCAATGCATCTGCAAACCTTTTCACAATCTCTACAGGAGTTGTAACAACCCCGAAATTTGTCAATTCAGTCAGCAAGTGATTAAATCGACTTGTCAAATCACCCAACGACTCATTCTCCATACAAGTAAAACCATCAAACTCTTTCTTTAGCAGTTCTTTCCTCAGTTGACGTGTCGCTTCATTTCCCACGCCCCTTGTCTTCAACGCGTCCCACAACCTTTTTGTAGTCTTATAACTGACGAACTGATGATAGATATCTTTACTTAAGGCCTGAGTGAGAATGGCGTATGCCTTCTTTTCTAGATCATAGACTTTCTTCTGATCTTCCGTGAGATCTGCAAACGTAGCAGCAGATGATGCGGCAACCTCTATTGTTTGATCGAAATCTGTGATGAACCGCAACCACAATTCTGTATTTTGACCAAGAACGTATGTATGAAATCTATCAATCCATCCTGGATATTCATATAAATGCATCAACTTTGGAGGTCTATTCAAACTTCCAGTTTCGCTTTCGCTTAAAAGAATGCTTTGAACACTTGGAACTTGATTTGATACAAATGCCCATTGACCGGTAGAAATTGCATTAGCTTGTGAAGATACCGGTGCGGAAGATGACGGAGTACCAAAATACATATCTGTATTTACCAAAGTATTCCACCTTGGATTCATTTTTAATCAGCCGAAGGATACCTGTCGAAAGACTTGAAAAACACAAACTGTTATACACAAACAGACTAATGATCGAAAGATCAACACCTGTTCGAAGGATCAACAGGGTTCGAAAGATCTCTGTTGAATTTCGAACAATGTTTTTCGAAAGATTCTCCAACCGAAGGATCCTTATCCTTCGAAAACGTACTGTAGACCGAAAGATGAACACAAATGAGTGTCGAACAATGACTTCGAAAGACTCCCCAGTCGAAGGATCCTAGTCTTTCGAAAATGAGCAGTAGACCGAAAGATGTATGTTTCGAAAATATTCCTTGGAACGAAAGATAAGTCTCACACTTCGAAGGATGCTCGAAGGATGACTATCTGTCGAACCTCCTTTGGTCGAAAGATGATCTTTCGACTTCGAGGGATATCCTTCGATCTTACTGACACGGTTTGACAAATGTGACAGGTTGGTGAAAAGTTGACAGGTTGGTGAGAACTTTCGGCAGAAAGTATGTTCAGACCATATCTTCTGAACATGCAGGTTTCACCAATCAAGTAATGTCCAATATTTTAATTAGTTTACTCTTTTCAATGCACAAACAAGTTTAATATTCAAATGTTTAAGATCAAAGAGAGAATTTTACCAAGAACACTATGAAGACTTCAAGAACACTTATAAATTTTCGGTGAAATTTAAACTACCAAACACAAGATTTTGCTAAAATGTTTAATGAAAACCAAAAACCAAAAACTAACATGAGAACATGATGAACAACAAGGTTTTCAACAAAACACCAAGCAAAAATACAAGCTTACACCCGATTTTAACAAGTTTTTCCAGAAATATATAAACTTCAAACACCCGGAAAACACCTGAAAACACTCGGTTTTAACAAGGAGAAGAGCCAAGGCTCTGATACCACTTGTAGGTCCGGCTAGGGGAGGATCTAGTCGCCTAATCCTTGTGTACAAACCAACCCGGTTGTGCGGAATCCAACCGAGATAGCAAACCGAGATAGAACACGTAAAAACACGACACGCAAAGTTCACCGATTAACACCTCTGTATTAATACGTATGAATGGTCCAGTTACAAGCACAAGGTTTACAAATCAGTTCTGCAAACTCTCTCTAACAGTGTGTGTGTGTTCTCTGCTCTAAGTGTTCTCTATGTGATCTGAACATAACACACGGGTATTTATACCCAACACAGCAGGTCTGGTCGAAGGATCATGCAGACTGGTCGAACGATCATCTGTCGACCAGTAACAGCTCGAAGGATCCACATGTACCACGAAGGATGTGATCTTTCGTGGTCCATCCATCAAAGGTTATCTTTCGAGCAGGTCATCGAAGGATATAGGCAATCCTTCGATGGCACATCCTTCGACCTAACATCTTACAAACATAATGTTGACTGTTTGGCCAAGTCAAACCAGGAGGATGGTTGACTTGGTCAAACTTACAAGACTAACAAGACATCGTTTTACATCGTGACCGAATACAGACAAAGTACAGACATAAGTGCACCAACACTTATCATCCCGAAGTGTTGAAATGTCATCATACTGAGACGGCAACTATGTCTTCGGGCAGTATTCTAGCGAGAACTGGGTGCCCGAAAGCCATCCGGTAACAGTTATTAGCTTAAATGTTTTAATTAGTTTTTGTTTTAGTTTATTATTTACTAATGATGATACGGTTCTTCATTTTGGAGGAGTCTTGCGTTCCCGATTCTAATGAGCAAGAGGAGGTTGTGTCTAGTATACAAGGAGAACAAAACAAACCATTTCTAGATTTGAACAAGCATCCCCCTGTTATGAAACAGCCCCTGTAGATGACTCATACCATGCTTGTCAACCAAGTTATCCGACGCAACAAGGGTATCCGGATTATAGATACGGGTGTGAATACGGAGGAGACGGTGGATACGGAGGAGACGGTGGATACGGATGAGACGGTGGTTACAGAGGAGACGGTGGATACAGTGGATACGGAGGATATGGTGGATATGGTGGTTATGGTGGATATGGTAGATATGGTGGTGAGACACCTCCCATCCAGGACAGTCCGTACTTAAAAAGGCAGGTATTAATTACTATTTTTATTATTATTTAATTATTATTATTATTATTAGTAGTATTATTATTAGTATTATTATTAATATTATTATTATTATTATTATTTATGTTGATACATATTGTGTGGATACGGCTCGGCTCGGTTCAACTCGGCTACGAAGTGAAGGCCGTAGTCAAGATATCCTCCTATCTTGACTCGGTATGCGTTTGACTTCGTAACATTTGATGTAATTGCGACTGCGTGTGTGCAGTATGCAATTTAGACTAAGTTTATGTGTCTGTTAGTTTGTTTGTCTTAGGCCATGATGAAACCCAAGTCCCTAAAGCCCAAGCTTTGGCCCAACATGAGAAGAAGCCTAACATGTATGACGAAATCAGAAGTGATTTCGTCAAAGCCACATGTGGGACGAAATCACCCAAGTGGTGAAAACACTTTATGGATGAAAACCAAATAGGACGAAATCACCTGATTTCGTCCATATTCTTGATTTCGTCCTATGTGATTTCGTTTGGGACTTGATTTCGTCAGTCTTATACTATATATACACTCACAACAGACATAACACAGTCACGCAAATCTGAATAGATTTGAGAGCGAACATTGTAAACACACACACACTGAGAGTTTATGAGAGCATCTTGTAAACATTGTATTGTAACCGTTTTCTAGATTAATACAATGGAGTGTTAATCGTGAATCTTGTGTTTTACGTGTTCGTCACTTGGTTTAACTTACCCGTTTGGATTCTGCACTTTCGGGTTTGGTGGAAAACAGGGAATAGAGGTTACTCGATCCTCCGGGTGGACCTACAATTGGTATCAGAGCATTGGCTCGATTCCTTGTTTAAACCAAGTTGTTTTTCTTGTGTTTTTCAAAGTTTTATAGGTGTTTTTCTTGATTTTTGAACTTAAAGATCATACATTTTATGGAAAATCGCTTTAAAATTTTCGAGAAACCTTGTTGTTTTGCCGTTTGTTTTGTTAAAAATCTTGTTAAAACTTATGCATATTTGTTAGAATTGGGTTATTATTGAAACATTGTGCAAAACTTGTGCTCAGAAATTTTCCAAGTCACTGGTAAACTCATAATTTCGCCGGAAATATCATAGAGTTCATCCTGATCTTCATATGTTCTGGGTTTCATATCTTAATATTTGAATATTTGAGTTTTTACGAATTATTGTTGTTGATTATAAAATAGTTGTTTGACAAATGTGTACAAGTATCATGATGAATTGTTGAAAATAAGAAACTTCGAAATCAGGAAAGTATGGTGGTTTGACAAAAGAAGTCTTTGTTGTCAGTAACTGATAAGGTTTGGTTTGCAAAATATCTAGTTTGTCTGAGTACCTTTTGTCAACGAAATCACTATCACCTTATAGTTCCAGTCAACGAAATCAACATCAGTCAACTATATCATACAGCCGAAATCACTACACTTGTTAGACGAAATCCCACCTGGGCCTATAATCACTCCTGGGCCGAAATCAACAACATCAGACGAAATCAGTAACCTCCATCAAGACACTCTTGCCGAAAACACATCAAGACACTCTTGCCGAAAATCAGTAACTTACCAGCTCAACGAAATCACATTTGGCTGAAATCACTTGTGGGCCGAAAACACTACCTGGGCCTTTTATAAAGTTGGGCCGAAATCACTTCCTTCATCAGCGAAATCACCTTGTGCTTTTGTCTCCAGCCGAAATCACTTATCAACAAATACCAATTTATCCTTGGCCGAAATCTCTTATCCAAGAAGTCACTCTCCACGAAATCATACCTGGGCGGAAATCAGTTCTGGGACCAAATAAGACCTGGCCGAAATCCCTTGTCAGCTCTTGGACGAAATCAAGTTGAAATTACAACTCCTCAGCCGAAAACACTTCTTGTTTTCATCAAGTCTTGGCCGAAATCACTTGCTGGTTCATTTTCACTTGTGTTTGTCTTGTCTTGGACGAAAAGCCTTCTTGTTTTCATCAAATATCAGCAACGAAATCACCTACAACATCTGATTTCGTCAACTTGTTACTCAACGAAAACCTTTACGATTTCGTCAAACATTCTTATGCTTGTGTTATTTTTTTTAACAGAAGACTTGCAATTCATATTTAACTGTTTGATTTGTGTGATTTGTTCAGGTATTAGTCATTAAACATCAAAAATGAGTTCGAACTGGTGGGGTAATCCGTCACGTTTATCTCCATCATGGGCCGAATCTCCCGCACCTGCATCTAATACAGAAAGCAAGTATACAAACACGCGTTTGTCGCCATCATGGGCTGAATCTCCGGCACCCGCATCTTCGCAAGCAAATCAAACGTCAACCGGTCAATGGGCGTTTGTTTCAAATCAAACTCCAAGTATTCAAAGTATACTCCTCAGCGAAAGCGAGACCGGAAGTCTGAATCGTCCACCGAAACTGATGCACCTAAACGAATATCCTGGTTGGGTTGATAGATTTCAGACGTATGTAAATGGGCAAAACACGGAACTGTGGTTACGTTTTACTACAGATTTCGATCAAACTCTTGAGGTTGCCGCTTCAACTGCCACTACATTTGCAGATCTTTCGGAAGACCAGAAAAAGGTATATGATTTAGAAAAGAAAGCATATGCTATTCTGACTCAGGCGTTGAGCAAGGATATATATCATCAGTTTGTCAGTTTCAAGACGCCAAAGCGATTGTGGGATGCTCTGAAGACAAGAGGTCTAGGAAATGAAAAGTCACGTCAATTGCGACATGATTTACTCAAGAAGGAGTTTGATGGTTTCACTTGTATGGAAAATGAATCTTTGGCAGATATGACAAGTCGATTTCATCACTTGCTGACGAGCAATTATGAGGTAGTAACAACTTCAACACAGGTTGTCACAAAGTTTGCCGATGCACTGCCACCTCACTGGAATAGTTTCTTGGAAATCCTGAAATACAATGGCACATTGGCTACGACAAACATCAATGACTTCGCTCAGCTCTTGGAGAAGAAAGATCAGGAAGAAATCCTAAACGCAAAAAGGGTTCCAGTGCGACAAAATACTGATATGTATTATGGAACTCCTAGCAATTCTACAATACAAGTGCGACATAATCCTGATATGTGTTATGGAACTCCTAGTACTTCTGCAAGACCTGCTTCACATGCTCCACTTCAGACGGCGTTTGTCACAAGCACAGATTTGTATGGCAATCAGTTACAAGTTCCTGTAAAGCCAGCTCCGACAACAGATATGTATGGATATCCACTTCCACCTTCCTCAATACCAAAGGTTGTTGCACCAACCACAGATTTGTACGGCAATCCACTACCTGTGCAACAGCAAGCCTGTTATGGCAGCACGTCATCAGCTGGTCGGCCATCTAATACAGTACGACTGGACACATCAAGTTTCTCCAAAGTTAGCGTTGAAGTAGCTAAGGATCACATGGAGATATTGAACACATTGGTGAGCGCGTATTGTGGGTTGATAACAGGTCAGATCGGGAACATCAATCTGACTCAAGAAGATTACCAGCAGATAGATAAAGAGGAGATGGATATGATGGCCATCAAATGGGCTTTCGCCAGTGCTGTAAGGCGAGCTAAAGACTTCATGGAACGGACGGGTCGAACCAGCTTGGAAAGCAAGAAAGATACCAAGTATGGGTTCGACAAGCAATCCGTCAAGTGCTTTAACTATGGTGAACGTGGTCACTTCAAGAGGGAATGCACAAAGCCAGCTCAGCATGGGAACCAGAATCCTTTCAGAGGTCAAGGAGGCAACCAACAGAATCAGAATCAACCCAGGAATGATGATCGCGCTTTGGTCCCTGCAAACAATCAAGTAGGACCATCGAACACCAATCAAGCTCTTGTGGTGCAAGTAGATGAAGGTTGTGACTGGTCAATGCAATTAGGCATTGGTGATCAAGGAGAAGCAACTTGTTTTGCTGAAGCTGCTAAGGATTTGAAGCACGCCAGTGGTGGAGAATCTTCCACCAGTGGTGGTGAATCTTCAGATGAAGAGAGTTCTGGTGATTCAAGGATTTCAGATGAGGAAGTCTCGACCTCAGGCGAAGATTTTTCTGATGATGTATCTAGTGGGAGAATCGATGAAGATATCGATGAATTATTAGGAGAAGCTGCATCAAGGAATGATAGAAGATCTATTCTGGTGGATCAAGCTGCTTATTCTTCTTCTTCTCTTCTTTCAGCCTTTATGGCTAATGGCAACAGTTCATCAAGCCAGGTATGTGTCGATGAACCAACTGTTGTTAATTGTGATAATTGTGCTAGCTTAAGTGTTAAATGTGCTGATTTGGATGCTAATATGTCTGAGTTGCAAAGCAAACATGATGCTTTAAATGTTGAATTGTTTGACTTTCAAAACAAACATGTTTCATTAGATACTAAGTGGTGTGATTTGCAAAGCAAACATGAGGATTTGCAAAACAAATTAGAATTGACAAATATGCACAATCAAAAGTTGATAGTGGATCTTTCAAAATGCAAAGAGGCTAACATGTTTTATGAAAACCATGAAAAAGAATTTAAAACGATGGTTGAAACTTTAAGAAAAGATAAAATCGAACTGACAAAAATGGTTTCAAGGAAACAAACTGACATAAACCTTTATATCAGTCGTCTTGAAAGCATGCAAAAAGAGTTAGCCTGCACAAAGTGTGAAAGTGAGGCGATCCGGCTTAAACTAGACAGTTATTCTAACTCTAGATACGTGCTGGATCACATCATTGGCACACAAAAAGAGAAAAAGGATGTCACGTGCATTGGATATAAGAAATGTCCACCACCTGTTAGACAAAATTATGATGCACTGCCTGATGAGGAGTTTAGAACTCATTATGAAGAATCTGTTCCTTTAGACATTGAGGAATTTGCAACGGGACTTGGATACAAACAGGAAGTATCATCAGATTCGGATGTGTCAGCAGATACTGTTGTAACTGCTGAACAAAATCAGGATCCTCCAATCATTGTTGAGGATACTGATTCTTCAGATGATGAATCTAATGATACTGACTCAGCACAGTCAGATGCGGTAATCAAAGAAGAGGACATACCTCTCGAGAATCATATTCTGTGTGATCCTCCCGCAAAACCTGCTACGACTGTTCTGACCGAGTCCACGTCTACTTCCTCACAAGAGTCTAAGAGTGTGAATTTGCTGTACACTCTTATTGGTGATGAAAAAATCTACTCTGACAAAGATTTTCCTATTAAGAATGTTAATCAATCTTTAAATAGTAAAATTTTTTAGGATTCAACAAGTAAGTTTTTGGGAAAGACAGGATCACACGTTGTGGTAACACAGTGTCCTCCTATCCCAAAGGCTGAAGTTAGAAAACAATGTGGCAATCAAAAATTACCAACTGAGAAAGTTCAGCAAAATCGCACCAAACCTAAAAGTAACTCACCGACTCAATGGCAAAAGAAACAGACCAAGAAAAAGGACAAGAAAGTGAACTTTGGGAAATCGAAGGGAACAGATAAACTTGAAACATTTTACAATAAATCTAACTTAGATCATGTCATTGAAGTTAATTCTTTGAAAAGAAACGAACCAAACAGTTCAAAACCTAGTACCTCGGGATCACAAAGTTCATCGACAACACAATCACATGATACTACGGGGTTTGTAGAATGTAGATCATGTTTTTCATGTGGCACAATTGGACATATCATTCGAAATTGTCCATATCTTCATAAACAAAAAGCCAAAGTTGATGATCCCCGTGACCAAATTGACCGCAAGCGATCTGTTTCATCAAAACCAGATCCCCGTCTTGTAAAAGAAAGGGAAAAGAAACAGAAACGCCAACAGGTCAAGAAAATTGAAAAGGCGATTAAAACCGATGTGGTTAACAAAACATCTATTTCTGTCAAACCAGACAATTCAAAAACTTCAGACAATCATGAAGTTAAGATTTTAAAGAATAACACTGGTAAAACAAAACAGACCTGGAAACCAAAAACGGTTATTGAATCAGGGGGAACATCACAATTTCCGCAACATCGAGAAGTTCAAGTAACTTACGTTGATGAAAATGGAAGACCCAAGACCACAAAGGCTTGGGTCCCCATCTCCAACTAATCATGTGAGTACATGTGCAGGGTGTTCCAGGAGGAACTTTCAACAGTCATTGGATTGTTGATAGTGGGGCATCTAGGCACATGACAGGCGACATGAAGCTTCTCTACGATGTTAAATCTATTAGAGGAGGTTATGTTGCTTTTGCTGGAGATAAAGGCGGATATATAACAGGAGAAGGAATGGTATCCAACGGGGTTGTAAGTTTCGACAAGATCAACTTTGTACAACTGCTTGATCACAATCTTCTCAGCGTTTCACAAATCTGTGATAAACAGTTTTCAGTACACTTTGATGCAAATGGATGTTACGTGCTGAAACCCGGCTTCAAGATTCCGAAAGAATGGATTCTCTTATCTGCTCCAAGGATAAATGATTTGTATGTCCTTGATATGAGCCAAGCTATAACAACGACTGCACAAGCAACTTGTTTCATTACAAAAGCCACAGAAAAAGACTCAATCTCTTGGCACAGACGTATGGGTCACATTCACTTACGCAAAATGAATCATTTGGTGTCAAATGAATTAGTGAATGGTGTTCTTCTGAAAAATTTCCATCTTCAAGACGTCTGTGTTTCATGCCAAAAAGGAAAGCAAACGAAGAAGCGACATCTGACAAAGAAGATCAATACGGTGGCAGTTCCTCTTGAACGTTTGCACATGGATTTGTTTGGTCCTGTCAAGCACAAAAGCATCAGGAATGATCAATACTGCCTCGTGATAACTGATGATTATTCAAGATTTTCTTGGGTGGCGTTTATGGCTCACAAGAGTGCAACTTTCGGTATTATCAAAAACTTGATCATTCAGATTGAGAATTTGTATAAGTTGAAGGTTAGACGGATACGCAGCGACAATGGTACTAAATTTAAAAATCAAGCCATGGCGGAGTTTTGCACATCAAAAGGTATTCTTCACGAATTTAGTGCAGCTTATACTCCTCAACAGAACGGCGTCGCTGAACGTAGGAACCGTACATTGATCGAGACTACTAGGACTATGTTGGTAGAGTCGCAGTTGCCCATTCCATTCTGGACTGAAGCTGTGGCCTCCGCATGTTACACGATGAATCGAGTCCTTACAGTCAAAAGGCACAACAAGACCTGCTTCGAGCTTCTTCAGAAACGGAAACCAGATTTGTCATATCTTGAACCGTTTGGAGCTCCTTGCACAATGATCGATCCTAATGGAAAGTTTGGGGCAAAAGCTATTGAAGGTCACTTTCTTGGTTATGCCACCCCGAACTTAAGAGTCTGGAATCTAGAGACTAAAAGGGTTGAAGAATGGTATGAGGTCAGAGTACAAAGGCACACATTGCCAGTCAGATGTCCTGGTCAACCATGGATGTTTGAGTACGATGACTTTTTCAATTCGATCAATGTTGAAGCAGATGAAGAAACTGCTGCGGCAAGGATGTTTTTCGAGAGTGATAACGCAACAGATTCATCGTTGGTTCGTCCAATTATTGTCAATCAAGAACCATCTTCAGTGAACAATAATGCTCTCGACAATGAGGATTTTCATGATGCAACCGAACTGAACGAATCTTCAGAGGATGAAGAATTTCTAGATGCAGATCAAGAAGCTCCTACATCAGCTGTTCATGGTACTTCAGAGGCTACACCTCCATTGGACGCCCCTATAACAGCTGAAGTTACTGCATCATCCTCTTCGTCAGTTCCGGGTATTGAATTGGTTGTTGATCTAAATCTCAACAGTCTGGGTATAAACATTCCAGTTCCGGAAAACCCTAAAACAAGAATTCACAATACCCATCCTCAACAAAACATCATAGGCAATGTACAAAGTGGCATACAAACAAGAAACATGTTGCGCAACAACAACAACGCAGGCTTGTATGCGGCGATTCGAGAATCTGGTCAACAAAACGATTGGTCTTTCGCGTGTTATGTCTCACAGGAAGAGCCAAGAACTTGGAAAGACGCTTTGAAAGATAACTCATGGGTTGAAGCTATGCAGGAAGAATTGCAACATTTCCAGAAACTTGGTGTCTGGAAACTCGTAGAGAAACCTGCTGGTTATAAGAAGATTGGTACCCGTTGGGTGTATAAATGCAAAAAGGATGACCGTGGAATCGTTATTCGCAACAAAGCTAGATTGGTCGTTCAAGGTTTTCGTTAGATTGAAGGTATAGACTACAACGAAGTGTATGCACCTGTTGCACGTCTGGAAGCAATTCGGATCTTTCTGGCTTATGCCTCATTCAAAGGATTCAAGGTTTACAGGATGGACGTCAAAAGTGCATTCTTACATGGTCTAGTGGAAGAAGAGGTGTATGTTGAACAGCCTCCAGGTTTTGAAGATCCTATCCATCCCGATCGGGTTTGGTTGCTGAACAAAGCTCTCTATGGTTTACATCAAGCACCGCGAGCTTGGTACGCAACCTTATCAAATTATCTGTTGGAGAATGGATTTCGCAGAGGTCTTATCGATTGCACTCTCTTCATAAAAGAACAAGATGGAGATCTTCTACTGGTTCAGGTATATGTGGATGATATTATATTTGGTTCTACTAACAATGTTATGTGTAGGGATTTCGAGCGTGTAATGCAGGATAAATTCGAGATGAGCGTTATGGGGGAGATGACTTTCTTTTTGGGCTTGCAAGTGCAACAAACGAGGTCTGGGATTTTCATCCATCAGACTAAGTATGTCCAAGACATCTTGAGCCGATTCTAGATGTCCGACACATTGCCCATTGGTACCCCACTGCAGCAAAATCACGGAATCAATCCAGATTTGAAGGGTGAAGTTGTTAGCTCTTCATACTACCGCGTGATGATTGGATCCCTTATGTACCTCACAGCATCAAGACCAGATATAATGTATCCAACATGCCTGCTAGCCAGATATCAAGTGAACCCGAAGGCCTCACATCTTACCGCTGTAAAAAGGATTTTTCGTTATTTGAAGGGTTGCCCAAACACCAGTCTATGGTACCCTAAGGATGATAACTTTGAATTAGTCGCTTTTAGTGATTCTGATTTTGGCGGATGCAAAATCGACGGCAAATCCACAACGGCTGGATGCCAGTTTTTAGGAACTCGCCTTGTAACGTGGCAGTGCAAGAAGCAGACTTGTGTCGCTACATCAACTTGTGAAGCCGAATACATTGCTGCCTCAAGTTGTTTCCCCCAAGTCCTGTGGATACAACAGCAAATGCGCGATTACGGTTTTGAATTCCTAACTACTCCTATTTATGTCGATAATTATGTTGCCTTATCTATCACTAAAAATCCTGTGCAGCATTCAAAGACTAAGCATATCGAAATTAAATATCACTTCATACGTGATTGCTTTGATAAAAGACTAATCGATGTTGCTTACGTCCACACTGATGACCAACGTGCCGACCTTTTTACCAAAGCATTTGATAAATCAAGATTTGACTTTTTATTAGTGGTAAACGGCATTAAGGTCAAGCAAGAGTAATCCGCATCGGAAAATCGTTTTTGTAAATATCTTTGTGTTTTAAAATTATTGTAAGTTTGTTGATTTTAGGGGGAGTAAATCCAAAATTTGAAAAATTCAAAAACATCGAAAAATTTCAAAACCCAAAAACAATAGAAAAACAAAAATGAGTTTCCTGGCGAGCAAAAGAGAAAATGATAGTACATCAGTGGTCTGTCTAAACCTCTTTAAACTGAAATGCAAAATGAAAAATGTTAAGTAGCTCTATATAAGATGTATCGGTAGGCTCACATTCATATTAAAGTGTGCAGGGTGATATAAAACTTAAATCGACTGAAGACCAGGTGGGAACCACTCATTGGCATATGGTCTTAGTACCGAAATTTCGTTTGAGAGATTGCCGAGGTTCTGAGATATGTGGTCTTTATGTTGTTTATCATCTGGGTATCATGGTTGTTTCTTTTACTGAAACAAACGGAGACGAAGTCTAGATCTTCCATGATATCATACATACGTGTACATACTGCATACGACCTCAATAACTGATCAACAATCACATGTCCACAAAACAAGTGATATTATATCACATTTATCCGGGAGTCAAGTTCGTCTCTCTGCTGTACGAAAGTACTGACCTGTTCACGGACTTGCTCTTGTGCCCTTCATGCATCTGAAAATCAAGTTCCTCATCAATAAGTGATTCTATCACATAGGGCTTGTTTTCAATCAAAATAAGTGAGTTACTCACATCTTTTTATACGTCAAAACAGATGATAAATGGTATACTCACCAGTAAGATGAACTCTCGTGTATACCTCGATACGGGAATGTGTCGTGATGTGGATGAACACCGGTCGGTAAGTATAAATTATACCTTAACGTATCCCCTCGCCATGATTACATCTGATAAGTTGAGCTTATGTGGATAACAATACCGATAATCGTTATAGGATGTTTATCAAATTGTTAACAAAAAGAACAACAAGAGCGTTTTGGCATGACCGTACACTGATATGATTCTCTTACCCTCGAAACTCGCAAAAAGAATGTTTGTATATATTTACTTTTCTTAGTTTCTGCAACTCTGTATATATTTATTTACTGCTTTCAGACTTTAAGTTTGAAATATTCAAAATACCAAAAAGATTTTAGGTGTGTTTTAATATAAACTTTTTAAAAGCCAAAAAGATTTTATTTCTACTTTAGTTTTGATTAACCGATGTTGGAACACGAATCTTCGTTACCTGAAATCTGATGAAAAACAAAACGACTGAATCTTCATAAACGGTCAGAGTTTGCAAGTTTTGAAAGTTAATAATCAAAATTGAAAAAATCTGTTAACTTTTCAAACTAAACTGTCAGACGGTAGTTGAATAAGAATTGGTCACATGTGTGTCATTTGTTTAATGTTAACTATATTCCAAGCAGTTGTTCCAATTACGCGTTTAGCTTTCTTGCATGTGCAGATGCTAAAGGCAAGGAGAACATGTTCGATGACAAGCTTCGGAATGAAGGCATGACATGGAGGCACTCAAATGATAAAGATGATCGAGTTGCCGCTGATCAATCACCAACACCACAAGGAACTCAAGCATTGAAGTCAAAAGATTCCCAAGCATAATCAAAGGGGGAGTTTATTGATACACTTCCTAAATGAAAAGGGGAGTTTGTTGATACACTTTCTACTTACAACACGTGAAGACTTTGAAGATCCTACGACAAGAATGAATGAACCATCAAGAGATGGAGAACGAGATTACTAACCTCGCGAGCAGCATCCAAGGGGGAGTTTGTTGATACATATTGTGTGGATACGGCTCGGCTCGGTTCGACTCGGCTACGAAGTGAAGGCCGTAGTCAAGATATCCTCCTATCTTGACTCGGTATGCATTTGACTTCGTAACATTTGATGTAATTGCGACTGCGTGTGTGTAGTATGCAATTTAGACTAAGTTTATGTGTCTGTTAGTTTGTTTGTCTTAGTCCATGATGAAACCCAAGTCCCTAAAGCCCAAGCTTTGGCCCAACATGAGAAGAAACCCAACATGTATGACGAAATCAGAAGTGATTTCGTCAAAGCCACATGTGGGACGAAATCACCCAAGTGGTGAAAACACTTTATGGATGAAAACCAAATAGGACGAAATCACCTGATTTCGTCCATATTCTTGATTTCGTCTTATGTGATTTCGTCTGGGACTTGATTTCGTCAGTCTTATACTATATATACACTCACAACAGACATAACACAGTCACGCAAATCTGAATAGATTTGAGAGCGAACATTATAAAGACACACACACTGAGAGTTTATGAGAGCATCTTGTAAACATTGTATTGTAACCGTTTTCTAGATTAATACAATGGAGTGTTAATCGTGAATCTTGTGTTTTACGTGTTCGTCACTTGGTTTAACTTACCCGTTTGGATTCCACACTTTCGGGTTTGTCAGAAAACAGGGAATAGAGGTTACTCGATCCTCCGGGTGGACCTACAATTTATTTATTAAAATTATTTATTATTATTGTCGATGTTACATGTTTTCAACTCTTTAGATGAACTAAAGAATCAGATATAAGAAATAGCAAACGCGGATGGTTTCGTTATTAGGTTCGTTTGCGTATATCATGAATGCTTTACATCCGCGCCTCATAAGTTTGTGGGCTTTTAGTATTGAGCACATAACGGGACTGCCCCCTTTTTCGCCATAAATGGTGACTTGCTTTCCACTTGGAGATGTCAACTGTATCTCCTTGCGGAAACATATCACCTTTGCATGATGTCGGGATAACCAATCCATCCCTACCACTACTTGAAATTCTCCCATTGACATAGGGATCAAGTCTATCAAATATTCCTCATCATCAACGCTTATTTTGCAATCTCGACATACATCACAGACAAGAAAACTTTTGTTATCACCTATTTCTACCTCTAATGGCATAGGCAATTTTGTTAGTACAAAAGAAGGATGTCGAATAAATCCATATGAAACAAAAGATTTATTCGCACCCGTATCAAATAACACATGTGCAGGAATTGAATTTATGGCAAATATACCTGAGACCACATCGGGCTCTGTTTTTGCCTCCATTGGTGTCAACTGGAAAGATCTCGCATTTGCTCTTGGTGTCTCAGTAGGTGTATTCTTGTCATCTTTCTTTCCAACCAACTCCGGGCACTCAGATTTCTTGTGACCCGGTTGGTAGCATTTGTAACACACCGACACCTTTCCCGGGCACAATGCAGCCGTGTGTCCCGTCTTCCCACATATAGGACACGGTTTGTCCTTGAACCGGCACTCACTTTTGTGCACTTTCCCGCATATCTTGCAGTTTGATGGCCCGCCTTTACCTTCTTGTTTCTTTGAGGATTCTGTTGTGCGCGCCTTTTTCGTTGGGCTTGGATTGACTATCTGAGCCCTTCTTTCACCTCTTTCAATCTGTTTCTTCAACTCTATCTCCCGTTCCCGAGCAACGTTTATAATTTCGGTGAGAGTCTCATACTTTGAAGGAGTCATAAACTCCCTATACTCGGCGCTCAACATATTATAATAATAATATATTTTCTGCTCCTCATTCGTTATCAACTCATCACAAAACTTCATCTTATCCATGAATATTCTCGTGATTTTGTCAATAGATTCACCCTTGTGTCGAAGCTGCATGAATTCTTCCTTGATCTTGTTAATGACTGCCTTGGGACTGTGATGTTTAAGAAACGGCGTCTTAAACTCATCCCATGTCATAGCCTTAGCCGCTTCGCTTCCAATTTCCTTCTTCTTGTTATCCCACCAGTCTTTCGCTTGACCCCTTAACTGACCCGTGCCATAGGCTACGTAGTCATCCGGATCACAATGACTCCTTTCGAACACCCCATCCATATCGCTTAACCATCGCTGACATATGATTGGGTCAACCTCCCCATTGTAAATGGGCGGTTTACACACCATGAACTCTTTATAAGAACAAGATTTTCGTCCTCCCGACTTCTCCTTTGCTAAATTGGTATTATCCTCCAATTTCTTGATTCTTTCTTCCACCACTGATAATACCGTGGTTTGGATTTTGTCGATGAAACCCGACAAACTATTTTCAATTGCTTTTCCTACCTCCTCAGCAATAACTTCTCTCGTTTGCTCGGTGACTCTTGGCACCGTATCATCATTGCCTTTATCCGTCATCTTTAACTGAAATGTTTACATTAAGCGTTAACATTTCATTTATGACGTATGATTTATTCACTTCGGTTTGTTCAAGTTCATAACTTGTTTTCACCGTTCTTATTTAAAGCACTTTCCGGGTTTGAGTGTGTTAACACGCTCTTCCCATGCATTTCCATTCATTACTTCCCTTTTTATACTTAGTAACTCTACTTTAGAACAATTTACTCTTACCGGATGTTTGATCAAGCTTGAACCGAACACTTGTTAACAACCTTGGGCTCTGATACCAACTTGTAACACTCTAATTAATTTGACAGAATTTAACTAATAATTACATACAACTTTATAAAAATCAGAGTTTACAAAAGCATTTCGTGTTTAAACCATACACACTTGAGATAGTACCAAACACATCCCAAGATAATCCATAACAAGTTTAAAAGTTAACCCTTGTTAGCATACTAACCACTAGTTTAAGGGATTTAAAACGTGATTAACAAAAGTGTTTACAACATGATTATGTCTAGACAAGATTAAGATTAATGCGGAAGCTTCAAAATGCGTGTTCGGTTCTTGACAAAGTGCTTGATCGCCTTCCGGGGGAAAACTCATCCATACCTAGGGTCAAACACTAAAATATTAGTTTTGACATCAATGCATTGCGTATAAACGAATTCTAACAATTCAAAATAACAAACAAAATACAAATTTTCAGGTTTCCACCGTAACTTACGGTATTACCGTAAGTTACGGTAGACTTTGAACAACCTGGTCTGCCGTAACTCAGGAGACTTTCATCGTAAGACTTCAGACCTCCACCGTAAATTACGGTGGGACCGTAATTTACGGCAGGTCCTGCACTTTTGCCATTTAACCATTTTTCAACTTTGAATGATCATAACTTTCTACTCGTTAATCCGTTTTAACCGTTTCTTTTTCCTACGAGTTCGTAATAAAATTACGGACTCAACCATATAAATTTTACATCGTGGAAACCGAGATACCGACTATTGGTTCGCAATTTCCTTATTTTCATTATCCAACCCATTAGTGTAAGTGCATAGCACCTCTTTTCCATTCTTAAGACCTTATAGACATAATTACCCAATCGCCCGAGCTCACCTACTTGGTGTATTCGCGCCAATTCCATGGCTTTGCGATTCCTTTAGAACTAATAATTTTTTCTTCGGAATTCAAGCATTCCGTTTCAAATAACCCTTTTTCATTTAACATTTATTGTTTGACCCATATTCCGGGTTCTTATACTTAGGTTAACATCACCAAATCATTGATATGGTACAATTCATCATTTAACAAGGTATAAGACATTTCAAGTCTCTACTCTCATGATTCTATTGAAAACATCATTTTGACCCGTTTGGCCATTTAGTGAAAACCATCACTTTATTGACTAGCCAAACTATATACCAAATCTTTACTTTGACCCGTTTGATGGTCGAGTGTACTTCTCCACTTTAACAACGCATCAAACGCATCCATTTTAATTCAACACCGTTCACACAACAAAACTAATTATTTACACAAAATTTTAACGGGGCTAAAGCCACGTACCTTTAAAGCACACCTTTTCCGCGGGTATCACTTCCGGCGTGTCCACTTGACGTTCCGGATTCCTTGCCTAAAGAGTTCAATTCATAACAAGATTAGAACTCTCTTTCATAAGCTTTAACGCATTCATTCATAACATATGCAAATCTGCGTTTTTAACAATCTTTAATATTTTAACCCTCATTTAGGCGTTTTATCAAACACCTTGCGGGTCAGATTTCTACATGATTTAAACCAAGTTCATGACTTGAATTTATCACTCAAATTAACTTCAATTCGACAATATACACATATTTTAACATCAACAATTTCAGAGATTATCTCAAAATTTCAGTTTTCACTAGAACAAGAGTCTTAATCCTAGTGTTTATCAAGTTCTACTAACTTACTAATCACCCACTATAGTGATTTTGATCCTTACAACTAACATGCAAGATTTTGACAAGAAATCATCTAGGGTTTGTCCCTAGACTTCACATTACTTCTAATTTCATGTTTTACAACACATAATTGAGCTCAACCTTCGATTTCAATCACATGCAAGAATTTGAGTTGTATCAAAACAACCTAATTTGACATACCTTATGACCTCCTTGACGAGGAGATCACGATTCTATGCTCAGATTTCGATTATGACATGATTTGAGCCTTCAATTTGAGATTTTAGTAGAATTTAGGGTTGTGAAGGAGTTGGTGTCGCCCCTTGTGTTCCTTGATCGACCAGACTCCAAAAATGGAGTGTTTGGTTTTTGTTTTACTAATTATTAGTAATCTAAGTTTCAATTTTGACAACCTTGGTCCCTCCACTCTTATTTAGTTTACATCTTTGATCTTTTTAACTCATCCTTGTGTTACTACAAGACTTCTAACTAACTGGGTTATTTATCCTAGTTAGTTTATTCTTGTTTATTATACACTTTATAATTCTAGTATAAAGTTTTGAAATTTCGGGATGTTACAGTCTACCACTTGATTATTGTTAGATCTATATGGAGATTTTACCTTCGTTTTGGAGAGCATCCTAAATATACATATCTCCTAATGAATAATAATAGATGTGTGCAAATCACTTATGGCAAAATTATGAATGCCATGTTGTTGAGTGTCGATCTAGTTGACTCTATCTCACACATAATAGTGATTGTAGACGAGAAACATTCATCTTGTTGGTGATGAATGTGTTCACCAAGTGACTTGGATTAAAACTTATGTTTAAGTACTTATGAATCAATGGTAGATTGTTGGAGATCAAAGGTAACCAAGTTATGTTCCTTAAATGAATGATGAAATTTAGCTATGTGCTATATACAATAATTTGTTAGACCTTCCTAAATATTGATGTTTTAGGATTATGAATAAGTCTCGTTATTTTGTCTTAACAAGGGATGAATGTTGCAAAGTGATATTATGATATCCTTAGGGCTGTGAAGAATCATAATGATGCATCTTCTGTTCACATGCTAAAGTATTGTAGTCTAAAACATGCTAGACTAGTACTTGGTTAATTATGGGTCTTGTCGGAGACTAATTAACTCTAAACATTCAAATGTGTATGAACACAATAAGAATTTGTGTATGGACAAAGTTGAGGGAGAATTTTCATTCATTATAAGGAAAAGACATGTAACTTTTGAAGAGTTTATTCGAAAAGCTAATGAGGAGAACTCATTGTCTAGGCTTATTCTAGGTGTTAAATTAGAATTATTCTAAGTTTGTGACAAACTTATAACAATGGCATGTGTTGCTTTGGTTGGCTCGGAAGCTTATGTAAGCTAAAGCAATATGAGTTGAATTCACTGATACAATGAGGGTGATCTTGTCCAATCTTATGTGTATAAATGTCGTCATAAGTGTAGTTACGGAAATGTTGATCAAATGACAAGAAATGTGGGGGTGTCTTGCATTTGTATCATAAAAGTTTGGCAATAAGGATTTTGTAATCCAGTCTAGCATTGCAAACATACGACTTTGTGGAGGACACAAAGGTCATAGTGCATAATGGGGATGTGTTTGCCTTAAATGATAAGCATATATTACAAAAACATATATTATAACCAGATTCAGATAGCCACTGAGGTTATAGTCTTAGAAGTTGACAATAGGCAAAATTAACTTACGAGTTAAGAACACATCATGACAACTGATCTCAAATACGCAAAGTTATTTGTTAATGTTATGGATCCAACAACCTGAGGGTTTATTAGAGATCAAGTTGTGGAATGAGACTGAAGCCCATGGAAAAAGGGTATGTGAAGGACACCTAACTTAGTTGACTGGAGATCCCAAGATCTAAGTTCAATAGGACAACTAACTCATATGCTTAAAGGTGGTCACTGTGGGGGCATAAATGATATGCATAAACTAGTATATATGGTTGGTTATACATATCCCCAAAGTATAAAAGGGTGTTTAAATACGTCCTAGTCTATTCCAATGATATTCAGTGACAAAGAGTGAGGGGAAGCATAATATGTGGTAAATGATTTGGATAAGTCACGATAACCACAATGCTTTTAATGATCTAAGGAGAATCACCTATGTTAGAGAGAAGTGGGGTCGCTTCGAATGGAATTGAGGGCACAATTCCTAGAGCTCTCGCAGAACCAGGAAAGTGTTCCACGACCATTATTGGACACAACTATGAGGAGATGACCCGGCTAAGGAGAGTCCGGTGTGAAGTGTATTGTTGTCTACACAAACGGCAGACGAGTTCAAAGACATCGAGATCTACTCAGAGCTAGTAGGCTAAGTGCATTTCATGAGCGAAGGTTCAAAGGGTAACACCTACCTGTCGTATGCAAAACTCAACTGTCGAGGTTACATTGGAAATTTTAAGTGTTTTGAACGATCTCCATTCATGTGGGGGATTGTTGGAAATTTGGTGAATGGATATTTAATATATTTATAATTTAATGAAATTATAAATATTAATTAGAATCTTCATGTGGTAAATAAAAGAGAAACTCTTGAGTAGAACTTATTGATGGCATTTAATTAGTTTTATTAGAGTTTTTAAGTCTCTAATTAAGTGATTAATTAAGTGAAACCTTTCACTAATCCTTAAGTCTTGTACAAATAGTAGGCTATGTGCTTCTTTTGTTACTACAAGAATATGGTATTGCTTGATACATGAAGAATACTAGAAGGAGGATGAACATTTGAAGACCAACTAGAGAGATGAGTACTCTCTACTTGTTTTCCACCACATGAGTTCAAACACTACAATTACCGGATGTAACCTTGGGCCCGTGAGCCATCTCCGGCAGTACAGACTGCTTCGGCTGTTGTACCCTGGGAGACAGACGCGTTGTCTTTAGTAGAGGCGCGGAATCTGTCTTAAGGGAAGCGTGTTGAACACGTGCCTCAACCAAAATCGTCAACGTTTTAGTGTGCTCTTTGTTACAGTCAAGGAGTATTTTTCAAGACTCAAGATGATGAATACTCGAGTCTACGATGCTATCAAGTGCGCGTGAAGGACCCACTAGAGATGCGGCTTAAATCAAGATTGGTATATATAATTATATTTTATATTCTTTTTATTTAGTTATTGCAACCGGTATTGTACTATGATATTTCCTACGAATAACGAGGGTCTCGTTATTATATATTTTGTAATTTTATTTTACAAAGGTGAACCTAATACCTACAATAAGTTTAGTGAGTGTGTAAATTAGCTACCTGGTCATGAGATACAATCGGCTCAAGGGGATACTAGGACCCGAAGTCGTGTCTCTTTGGAATTTAATTGTACTGGGTTTGGGTAACAATGATTTCGAGGGTGGGATTCCTTCTGAACTTTTTAAACTCAAATCTCTGCAAATTCTTGATCTAAGTAATAATGCTCTCACAGGGGGTTTAAGTGTTGAAGTTGGTAAACTTCTTAATCTTGAATCTCTTAACCTGGGTGGCAATTTTCTTTGTGGAAAAATTCCACAACAGATTGGAAATTTAATTGAGTTGAGAGGATTTTCTTTGCAAAATAATCATTTCGAGGGTGGGATTCCTTCTCAACTTTTCGAACTCAAATCTCTACGAGTTCTTGATCTGAGTACTAATGCTCTCCAGGGGAATTTAAGCGTTGAAGTTGGTAAACTTCTTAATCTTGAATTTCTTTACCTGGGTGGCAATTTTCTTTCCGGAAAAATTCCACATGAGATTGGGAATTTAAATGAGTTGAGATTATTTTCTTTGCAAAATAATCATTTCTTTGGTGAAATCCCATCTTCAATTATAAACCTAAGGAAACTAGAAATACTGTATTTGTCTGTAAATTCTTTTTCAATGCAAATTCCAAAGTCCATAGGAAGACTAGGCAGTATGCTGGCACTGGACCTGAGCCAGAACCGGTTTACTGGTCCCATACCATCATCATTGCAAAACATGAGCAAGCTAGAACTCCTTGATGTTCGTAAAAACATGCTCAAAGGAGAAATTCCAACTTGGTTATTTAAAATCACAACTCTCAATGACTTGCTCGTTGGTTATAGCAGCGTGATTTGGAATAACGAAGCTAAGATTGTTCCAAGGTGTAGTGTAGGCATCATCTATATGCCTTCTTGTAATATTTCCGGTCAAATACCCGAGTGGCTTTCAACACAGAAAGATATGCGTTGGCTTGATTTGAGCAATAACAAACTTGAGGGAAGATTCCCAGATTTTCTCACGGAGGGAAAGCTGGAAACATTATATCTATCAGAAAACAATCTCAACGGATCAATCCCACCTCAACTATTTAAAGGTGTGTATAGATCAGTTGTTGATTTGTCTCACAACAGTTTTACGGGGGAATTGCGAGAAAATATAGGCGACGCCAATAGGATCGACCTTATAAATCTGGCAGGAAATAAATTATCAGGACAAGTTCCAATGTCATTCTCCCGGATGGACCAACTGCATTATCTTGACTTGTCCAAAAACAGATTTTCCGGTGTCAATTTTCCTATTTGGGGAGATAATTCTCCATTGATTTCCCTAGATTTGTCATATAACAATTTCTCTGGTAGGATCCCTACTCATTTTCCTAAAGGATTGTCGTACCTTTATTTAGGGGGGACGTGAGTCACCACGTAGGCCTGCCATGTGGCGGCACGTGTCTAGGCCATAGGTGGCATGAGTCACCACGTAGGCCTGCCACGTGGCGACACGTGTCTCCTGTCGAATAAACGTATTTTTCATTGTGTTATAAAACACAATCGAGTAAATACACAAAAAAAATGTTTTTTTTTTCTAAAACGCAATTGAATAAAAACACAAAGAAGTGTCTTTTTTTTAAAACGCAATGGACAAAAAAACACAAATAAATGTCTTTTTTTCAAAAACGCAATGGACTAAAAACACAAAGAAATTGGTTGTTTCTACAACGCAATGAACTAAAAACACAAAAAATGTGTTTTTTTCATTCATTTGTAAAACGCAATGACTTAATTCTAAAACCCAGATCAAAAAACGCAATTCAAAATTTTCTTAAATAGACCGAAGCCGATTTCTTCGGATTTTTCTGTTGGTACACTTTATGTGGACGCGACTCGGCTCGGTTCGACTCGGTTCGGTTCGTGTTGGTTTCGACACGGTTAGGTCCGGCTCAAGCCCGACGTCACGACATTCCTCAAACGTGCGCCCCAGAGTTCGACACGCGAAGCACGGAGAGCCGTGAACTTTTTCCCGGTGACACATCACCATGACATCATCATTGTGATGTCATGATGATGTCATAGTTGACTAAACTTTACAAATTGATATTTGTTGAATCTGTTTCGTAAGGAATGGATGATTGGGACGAAATCTTCAGTTGGGCTTTGATTTTCAACTTGAGCCAACACAATCGACGAAACAGAATATGGATTAAATGTTTAGGTGACGAAACACTTTTGTTTCGTCACTTTGAATTGTGTTTCGTCGAGTGCTGTTTAGTTTCGTCATGTCTGTGTCTGTTTTAGTATAAATACCCCTCACAGTTTCTGTGTGAAACTGATGAGCACATAGAGACTTAGTGAGAGTCTGTTAAAACATTGTTTGTATATGTTTGTGGTTATACTCACCCATAATCAATAGATATTGAATCTTTGGTTACCCGTGTGTTTTACACTTTGTTTGGTTTACACCGTCACGGGGATTCCGCACCCGTTACCGTGTTCGTGATAAACAAGGATAGGTGTTCGTTATCGATCCTCACCGGAAAAACGGGACCTACAAGTGGTATCAGAGCTTTGGCTCTAATCCTTGTTTAAAACCAAACAAGTTTGGGTTTTTGTCAAGTGGTTTTAAGTGATTTTTCAGATTTTGTTCTTTAAAAATTTATGTATTTTTCTGGAAAAAGTCACTAAAATCAGTGTTTATGTTGTTGGTTTGCTAAAAGTTTTATCGAAAACCTTGTTTGTTTGAGTGTTTACATATTAACATTTGGTTTTTGTTGAAAGTTTTAAGCGAATTCGGGTTTCGGAAAATTGTTCGGTGACCGGAATCTTCTAATATTCATCGTGTTCTTCAGTAAAATTCAAAGTGTTCTTCAAATTATTCACTTTTTGATCTTTTGGAAACTAACTGTGTAAGTTGTTTGTTGAATTAAAATTGGTTAAATATTGTGTCATCATATCGGTTGGTAACTGTGTAGTTTGAAAAAGAGTGTCTTGGTAAGGTAAACTTTGAATATTGTGGCTTGTGTCAGGATAAGATTTGCTTTTATTTGTAAAATATCCACACAAACAACATCCTGTTTCGTCGGATCTTATTCACTATTGTGTTTCGTCGTCCATCATATATTCACAAGTGGTTTCGTCTAGTTCCAATTAATAATAAACAAAAAAAAAAATTCATCGATTGTTGTTTTGTTAAACGTTTATCAGTATAATACATATTAAATTGCATGTGAAATTCCATATCGATCCAATAAAAAAAAATATTCTTGCATGTGCTTATCAGATTGCATGTGCTTAGAGGTCCAATAGAATTCTTCGGCCATGTGATCAGTTGTTTGATTCAACTGAAAGGTCCAATCAAGTTGAGATATGATTAAGTATATCACCTAGAAGTAGACAATTGCATTTGCTGGGCTGACACATTTTTAATTCATTTTCATGTCATTTGATTTTAAATCAATATTCATCTTCATCTCATTGGGCTTCAACAAGTTGGGCTTATAACTGAATTGAGGTCGTTCATTAATCGTTCAGTCAACATCAAAGGTTTTACCAGTCAAATATTTCGGCACCTTTTATTTAAATCACAAATCATTTTCGTCGAGTAACAAAGTCACCCATGTTTCGTCGCTTAATATCCACTAAACTGTTTCGTCACACATGAGATAACATTTTGTTTCGTCGACCAAAGATAAGAATCCAGTTTCGTCGAGTGTGTTATAAATTTTAAACAGAAGGTTTGCAAAAGTGGGTTAACACTGTGTTTTCAAGTATTTGACCAGGTTTTCACTTACATACATCAAATATGAGTTGTACTAGCCCTTCGGATTGGAGTATGGAACCGAGACCAGGTGAAGATCGGACTTCGGCAGCCGTTTGGGTAAAGAATGTTTTTGGTGAGAAATCTATAAGTGCAACTCAATGGGCATTGGTGACGAACCAGAATCAAAGCATTCAAAATCTTTTGATAAGTGAGAGCGAAACGGGAAGCAACAATCGCCCGCCAAAGTTAAATCACATAAACGAATATCCGATATGGAAAGGTCGTTTCCACACGTACGTTATAGGGCAAAGCACCGAATTATGGACGTGCTTCATTTCGCCGTATAATCAAACTCTTGAAGCAGCAGGATCAAATGCCACGACATTTATGAATATGCAAGAACCCGACAAGAAAGCATATGATCTTGAGAAGAAGGCGTTTGCAATTCTCACACAATCACTTCACAAAGACATCTATCATGAATTCGGCTATTGTACAAGCACGAAAGCGTTATGGGATGCCTTGGTAGCAAGAGGTGAAGGAAATGCAGCGACAAGAAAGACACGTGTAACAACTCATATCAAAAGTCATATTTAATTAATTAATTTATCTAATAGGAAACCCTAATTGAGAAACTCAAGTGATTCTGCACAAACCCTAATTTTTCCAGAATTTTCAGAATCAGGATTAGGGCCCCTAAAACTCAGGGGGGTAATACCCTAGTTGACGATTATCTAAATTGCGTGCGGAAGAAGTTGAAATAACGAAATCTGTTGAGTCAGCGAAGCTAGTCCCAATCGTGGCAACCCTATACCTAAAAATAGGTGTCACGCGGGCCGCGTAAGATTAACATATATCTCACGCGGGCCGCGACAGAGCTAAAATTTACCTATAAATAGAGGACATTGGGACTTGAAATTTGGAATTGGAATGACGTAAATTCGAGTTACGTAGAAGGAGTTATCGTCTGTTTATTCTCAAAAACACACACTAATCACGAAGTGCTGCCACAATCAGGGTAATAACTCGATCGCTATTACGATTCAACGTCCGATCGATTATAACTATCCAACGATTGTTTAAGTGCCGCTCAAATTGAGATTATACTTTATTAATTCATTGTGATTTCGACTTGAATGTTTGAGTACTGCTCGAATTCGGACTATACTCTGTCATTCGTTGAGAATCCACTGAATTGTTAAGTATTGCACTAATAACTCGTTGTGAAGGTTTAATCTCGTGAATTGTCGTAACTGTTGTATTAGTTACTAACCGATTGTGTGTGCATTGTTAATTAAATTAGGTTAATCTAGGCTAATCAGTAGGCTTATATTCTGCTCGTTAAATCTACAATGTGAGTCATTCTCTTTTTATCAAAATACATTTCGAAAGCATGTTTTTATCAAAATTATAGTTACAGGGATTAAGTCGTTGTTATCTGAAATTACTGCCAGTATGTGGGGGGATGTGCACATAGCTACTAATTATTTATCACTTGGGGTGAAAGGACCCTACAAGTGATATGTCCACAGTCATAGTCCGGTAAAGTGACAACTGGATCAGTTAATTTAAAAGATGAGGCAATTGTAATCGCTCTTAATACTGTACATTATAATAAACAGGATGTTTTACTAAATAGAATGATTCACTCAGTATTTCCCGCTGACAAAACCTTTTTTAAACATGTTTCAGGTGATCTGTTATGAGCAAAAGGAAAAAGTGCCAAGTAGCACTATAAGCTTAGAAAGTGGCTCAATGTAAATAAATAAAGAAACATGTTTTAAAGAAATAAAGGATTTCCCAGTGAAATCAAGTGATTGTAAATTATGGGAATTATCCCTATATTATATACAAACGAGCAGTTTTAATAATAATTGATCCTGTTTAAAAAGTCTTCCGCTGTTTTCAAATTAAATACCACGGGATTTCCTGCCCCGCGGCTCTGGACCGGGTCAAACTGGGGCCAAGGGCCGTGACAGGAAAATGTGGTATCAGAGCCACTGATTTAAGCTTACTATTGATTTTAGCCTATTAAAATAATTAGGAAATTTAATTGCTATTATGTGGAAATATGTTTTATTAACTAATTAATTGATGAGTTACAGTATGGGTAAACACAAGATTTCTGCTATCTACCACAAATTAGATACTGCACCCACAAGAAAAGGAACCTCTTCCTCCAAACACCCAGCAGATCTAGATGAAGGGATTTTTGTTCGTAAAGCAAATTATGAAAACCCTCTCACCCAAGATAAAAGAAATTCGATTCTTAGAAAGGGACAAGAGAAAATAAAGAAAAACCAAGTCAAGAAAGTGAGATTTAATCCAGAAATCCAGGAATTAGGCAATAAGTCACCTTGGGAAGATACCTTAGATGAAAAATGGGCAAACCTTTATATGCTAGCTACCGTAGCAGAGAATGCAAATATCTAAATTTTAAAACCTGGTCTAGTAGAAAAGTAATACCCAGTAAATAAATAAATTATAGTGTGTTCACTTTCCTGTAATCTTTTGTACAAATCCGTATGCAATAAACTTAATGTTTATTTGTTAAACTTTGTTCCAAAGTTTTAACTTAGCATTTTTGTGCATTTTGCATATATGCTGTCCAGCATGACTGAGATATCGGAAGCATTTCAGAATCTCAACCTCTACCCAGTACCAATTGAAGTCTCCCACGACTTTACTGGTTATATTGCTGACATAGAGGAACCCGTGGAATTCCAAGCTCCACCGCTGGAAAAATCAAAACTTAAAAAGAAGAGAAGATATGTAGGATGGAGAAAAGTACGCAGAAGAAAGCCAGCTACTAGGAAACTCCCTAAAATAGAAAACCCTATAGATAAAGGGAAAGGAATCAAAATCGGAGAAAGCTCAAATCCAGCAGAGATAGAGAACAGGAACGATTATAAACAAAAAGGAATAGAAATTGGAGAGAATTCTAGACAAGCTGAAGAAATTACATTCCAAGACGAAATCGACCGTCTATTGGCAAATTGTGATGTTATTAGCCCTATCCATAATAATCTATATCCTTACCTAGAAACCCAACTACCTGTCAATCTGGAACCAGCTATTCCAGATCCACTAATCCACACTCTACCTTTAGGTCAAATGGAAGAATGGTGGACAAATGACTGGCCATTCCAGAATATTGTCAACAATCCTTATTCTTTCCTTCCACAGTGGGAGCCAGACCCTATCCCCAATCCTCCAATGAGTAACGAAAACTTAGCCGAACTCCGTCAGTACGGTGAAGAACTGATAAATACAGGAAATAGGATTAGGTATATGGGAGAAAGGATTACCTGGAAGTACGACGAAAGGGAACGTCGCTACTAAACTTCTTGTGACCAAAGAATAGTGGGGTTGGGAAGAATGTCTGTATATTACTAATAATAATTAAATATAACTCTGTAAAATGGGAAATAAAACATTGTAAGATAAACAGTGTGTATGGATGCCTATCTAATATATATAAAGCAAAATAGAAGTCGAAACATCGACAATTTTGGATATATATCTGTGTTACCAACCAGATTTTATGTGCTTTTGTAAAATTGTTTATTCATCACTTGATACTAATAATTATATTTTTAATAATTATCAGATGGAAAATGCTAATAATGAACCAGTTAATGAAGGGAATAAATCCGAACAAAATCAGGAAAACCAGTATATGACTAGACAGGATATAGAAAATATTGTTGCACAAGGGATAGCCAATGCTATTCCAGCATTTGTTGCTGCTGTTAAAAATCCAGTAGAACCGCAACAAATCATTCCTAGTAAACGTACTCAGGAAGATAATTTTAGTCACAGTGTAAATGGAGGCAGCAATCATGATGATAATAATCTACGACAGGCTCCACCACCTAAGAAAATGAAAGCCGCAACACCTGGTTGCACTTTCAAAGAATTTCTTGCTTGCAAACCTGCTGAATTTGCAGGTAATGAAGGAGCAACTGCAGTACTGCGTTGGTTAGAGAAAACCGAAGCAGTAATTGCAATAAGTAAGTGTTCAGAAGAAGATCAGGTGATGTATGCATCAAATTTGTTCAAAGAAGGAGCATTAGAATGGTGGAATACGGTGCTACAAGCAAAAGGAAGAAGGATGGCTTATGCCATGAAATGGGAAGAATTCAAGAATCTTGTAGAAAAGAAATATTGTCCTGAATATGAAAAGGAACAACTGGCAAATAAGTTCCTAAATCATCGTATGATAGGAGTAGAGTGTCGCGGTTATACTTCGACATTCTTTGAATATGCACGAGTGGTACCTACACTGGCTTCGCCAGAACCGGTACTCATTTCTCGATACATCTGGGGATTAATTAGTGAAATTCGCAATATTGTTAAAGCTGCGAGACCTCGCACTATTGACGATGCTGTGGAATTAGCTAATACCCTAACTGATGAACTGGTGCGAACAAGAGAAGAAGACAGAAAGAAAGAATTGGCTCAAAAGATTACCCAAGGATTTCGTGTGGGTAATGATAATAATCGATTCAAGAAAAGAGGAACCGGGCAATCCTCAGTTCCTCCGTATTGTAGAAATTGCAAAAAGAAGCATTTCGGAAAATGTAAGGGATATTGCAATTTTTGCAAAATTCCAGGGCATCAAGAGGAGAATTGCAGGAAGAAATCTCTAATCTGCTACAACTGTGGAGAAATAGGTCATTTTCGAACCGAATGTCCTAAGTTGACAAAACCCGCAGACAATAAAGGCAAACAAGCTGATGGAACAACAAAGAAGAATGCCCGAGCATTTCAGCTAACTACTCAAGAAGCTGAACTCATTCCTGATGTCATAGCCGGTACGTTCTTGGTCCATGACGTTTATGCAAAAGTATTATTTGACTCTAGTGCAAACCAAAGTTTTATCAATACTTCATTTTGCCAAGCTCTTAATTTACCTTTAACCACCCTTAGGAAAATCTTTACAGTCGAAACGGCAGACGGAAATTCTGTTAACATAAATAAGATTTTGCAAGAAGGTAAGATAGAACTGTTAGGTCATAAGTTTTCTGCAAAACTGTTACCTATGAAGTTAGCCGGATTCGATGTTGTGTTAGGAATGGATTGGTTAATAGCCAACCATGCTCGAATCCTTTGTGACAAGAATTCTGTAGAAATCCATACTCCCACAGGAGAGGTAATTTTAATTACCGGAGATAAACCACGAAAGCCACTAAAGTTCATATCAGTTATGAAAGTTGCTAGTTATGAACGAAAGCAAGGAATGGTGTATATGATTTCCGTAATCATTAACACTAAAATTAAGGATCTTTCAGACATCCCTATAGTTTCAGAATACCCAGACATCTTTCTAGAAGAATTACCTGGGTTACCACCAGATAGGGAAGTAGAATTTAGAATTCATCTGATTCCAGGTACTACACCAATAGCTAAGACACCTTATCGATTAGCACCCACTGAAATGCTAGAATTGAAAAAGCAGTTAGATGAATTATTAAGCAAAGGATTTATACAACCTAGTTCATCCCCTTGGGGAGCACCAGTGTTGTTCGTGAAAAAGAAAGATGGATCGATGAGAATGTGTATCGATTATAGAGAACTAAGTAAAGTTACAATTAAGAATCGATATCCATTACCTAGGATTGATGATCTTTTTGATCAACTTCAAGGTGCTAGGTATTTTTCTAAGATAGATTTAAGATCTGGATATCATCAGTTAAAAGTTCAAAAGGAAGACATACCTAAAACTGCTTTCAGAACTAGGTATGGCCATTATGAGTTTACAGTCATGCCCTTTGGACTAACAAATGCCCTAGCAGCATTTATGGACATGATGAATCGGATCTGTAAACCATATTTGGATAAATTTGTTATCGTATTCATCGACGATATACTAATTTACTCCAAAAGTCAAGAAGAACATTGCAAACATTTGCATGCACTCTTAACCTTGTTAAGAAAGGAAAAGCTTTATGCAAAATTCTCAAAGTGTGAATTTTGGTTAAAGGAAGTGCAATTTTTAGGTCACATGGTGAATCATGAAGGAATTCATGTAGATCCTGCTAAAATAGAAGCAATTACCAAATGGAAGGTCCCACAAACAGCTATGGAAATTAGAAGTTTTCTAGGCTTAGCCGGATACTACAGAAGATTTATTAAGGATTTCTCTAAGATAGCTGTACCTTTGACTAAGTTAACCTGTAAAGCCACTAAGTTTGAATGGGGACATAGGCAAGAAGAACCTTTTAAGATTTTGAAGCAACGATTGACGAATGCTCCAATTTTAGCATTACCCGAAGGAACAGAAGATTTTGAAGTATATTGTGATGCTTCCCGGCAGTTGAAAAAGCATGAGGAAAATTATACAACTCATGACTTAGAATTAGGAGCCATAATTTTTGCCTTGAAAATTTGGAGACATTATCTGTATGGAAGTAAGTTTACTGTTTATACAGATCATAAAAGTTTAAGATATATATTTGGATAGAAAGAATTAAATATGAGGCAAAGAAGATGGATGGAAATTCTAAGCGATTACGACTGTGATATTCAATATCACGAAGGGAAGGCAAACGTAGTTGCAGATGCCTTAAGTCGTAAGTATCATAAAAAACAACGACGAGTTCGTGCTCTTAGATTAAATCTACAAGTAGATTTAATAGAACAATTAAAGAACATTCAAGAAACAGCAATCAAGGACGATGCTGAAGGAATGAAAGGATATATAAAAGAACTAGAGCAAGGAAATGATGGAATTTGGAGATTCCACAAGAAACGAATTTGGGTACCTAAACAAGGAGAGTTAAGGAATAAGATTTTAGAAGAATCTCATAAATCTAGGTATACTATGCACCCTGGAAACAATAAGAAGTACCAAGATTTAAGAAAGAATTTCTGGTGGATAGGAATGAAGAAAGATATAGCAAAATATGTATCTAAGTGTCTTACTTGTTCACAAGTTAAGGCTGAACACCAGAAACCCTCAGGTTTACTACAACAATTGGAAATGCCTGTATGGAAATGGGAACTTATAACAATGGATTTTGTTACTAAGTTACCCAAGACCAGAAAAGGTAATGATGCGATTTGGGTAATTGTGGATCGATTAACCAAATCAGCTCATTTTCTACCAATGAAGGAAACCTTTAGTATGGAAAGGTTAGCCAAGTTGTATGTAGACGAAGTAGTATCTTTACATGGAGTCCCACTCTCCATTGTTTCAGATAGAGATAGTCGTTTCACTTCCCATTTCTAGAAAAGTTTCCAGCAAGCAATGGGAACTCGACTAAATTTAAGCACTGCATATCATCCTCAAACAGACGGACAAAGTGAAAGGACAATACAAACACTGGAAGACATGCTTCGAGCATGTGTAATTGATTTTGGTGGATGTTGGGATGATCATTTACCATTAATTGAATTCTCCTATAACAATAGTTATCATTCAAGTATTGAAACTGCTCCATTTGAGGCACTTTATGGAAGAAAGTGTAGAACTCCAGTTTGTTGGGCAGAAATAGGAGAAAGTCAATTGTCAGGGCCTGAAATAGTGCAAGAGACGACCGACAAGATAACTCAAATCAAGGAAAGACTGAAAACAGCTAGAGATCGCCAGAAGAGTTATGCAGATAATCGCCGCAAGCCGATAGAATTTCAGGTTGGAGATAAAGTACTTTTGAAAGTTTCTCCTTGGAAAGGAGTAGTTAGATTCGGAAAGAAAGGAAAGCTAAGTCCAAGGTACGTAGGACCATTTTCAGTAATCCAACGTATCGGACCAGTTGCTTATCGTTTACAACTACCTGAAGAATTAGCTGGAGTACATGATGTATTTCATGTATCCAATCTCAAGAAATGCTTATCAGATGAATCACTGGTAGTACCTCTTCAAGATATAGATTTAAACGAAAAACTGAAATTTGTTGAAAAACCTCTTCAAATTGAGGATCTAAAGATCAAATTTCTCAAACATAAACGACTAGTTTTAGTCAAAGTCAGATGGGATTCAAAAAGAGGAGCTGAATACACTTGGGAGCTGGAATCAGAAATGAAGCGAAAGTATCCTCATTTATTCCAGTAAATCTCGAGGACGAGATTTTTATTAAGGTGGGTAGAATGTAACAAATCATATCAAAAGTCATATTTAATTAATTAATTTATCTAATAGGAAACCCTAATTGAGAAACTCAAGTGATTCTGCACAAACCCTAATTTTTCCAGAATTTTCAGAATCAGGATTAGGGCCCCTAAAAATCAGGGGGGGTAATACCCTAGTTGACGATTATCTAAATTGCGTGCGGAAGAAGTTGAAATAACGAAATCTGTTGAGTCAGCGAAGCTAGTCCCAATCGTGGCAACCCTATACCTAAAAATAGGTGTCACGCGGGCCGCGTAAGATTAACATATATCTCACGCGGGCCGCGACAGAGCTAAAATTTACCTATAAATAGAGGACATTGGGACTTGAAATTTGGAATTGGAACGACGTAAATTCGAGTTACGTAGAAGGAGTTATCGTCTGTTTATTCTAAAAAACACACACTAATCACGAAGTGCTGCCACAATCAGGGTAATAACTCGATCGCTATTACGATTCAACGTCCGATCGATTATAACTATCCAACGATTGTTTAAGTGCCGCTCAAATTGAGATTATACTTTATTAATTCATTGTGATTTCGACTTGAATGTTTGAGTACTGCTCGAATTCGGACTATACTCTGTCATTCGTTGAGAATCCACTGAATTGTTAAGTATTGCACTAATAACTCGTTGTGAAGGTTTAATCTCGTGAATTGTCGTAACTGTTGTATTAGTTACTAACCGATTGTGTGTGCATTGTTAATTAAATTATGTTAATCAAGGCTAATCAGTAGGCTTATATTCTGCTCGTTAAATCTACAATGTGAGTCATTCTCTTTTTATCAAAATACTTTTCGAAAGCATGTTTTTATCAAAATTATAGTTACAGGGATTAAGTCGTTGTTATCTGAAATTACTGCTAGTATGTGTGGTGATGTGCACATAGCTACTAATTATTTATCACTTGGGGTGAAAGGACCCTACAAGTGATATGTCCACAGTCACAGTCCGGTAAAGTGACAACTGGATCAGTTAATTTAAAAGATGAGGCAATTGTAATCGCTCTTAATACTGTACATTATAATAAACAGGATGTCTTACTAAATAGAATGATTCACTCAGTATTTCCCGCTGACAAAACCTTTTTTAAACATGTTTCAGGTGATCTGTTATGAGCAAAAGGAAAAAGTGCCAAGTAGCACTATAAGCTTAGAAAGTGGCTCAATGTAAATAAATAAAGAAACATGTTTTAAAGAAATAAAGGATTTCCCAGTGAAATCAAGTGATTGTAAATTATGGGAATTATCCCTATATTATATACAAACGAGCAGTTTTAATAATAATTGATCCTGTTTAAAAAGTCTTCCGCTGTTTTCAAATTAAATACCACGGGATTTCCTGCCCCGCGGCTCTGGACCGGGTCAAACTGGGGCCAAGGGCCGAGACAACACGTCATGATCTGTTGAAGAAGAAATTCGAATCATTTCATTTCTTAGAGAATGAGACCCTAAATGATATAACTACTCGTTATTATCATTTGATGAGTGACATGTATTATTTTGGTGTTCTTGCATCTCAACAGGAAATGGTAGCACGGTTTGCTGATGCTCTACCTCCAAAGTGGAGTCCATTCATTGAGCTTCTAAAGCATACGGGCATTCTAGATACTGTCAATATCTATGAATTCGTTCAGAAGTTGGAACACAAGAATAAAGAAGAAATCCGAAAAGCCAAACAGATTCCAATGTCGAATTCAAGCTTCTTTCCGTTTCCCAATCTGCTCCACCTCCGGTTTTCGATCCAACTGCCTATTTTCCTAAACCACAGGTTGCTACTCCACTTCAACCTCTATTTGTTACACCTCAAGCCCAACCTCAACAAGGCAACCAAAATCCTTTCATAAATCAAACAATTACATCCACGTCCAACTCAAATCAAACAAATGAAAGGTGTGACTGGTCTGTACAATGTGGAGGTGGAGATCAAGGAGGAACTGTGTTACATGTCAATGATGGTAAATCTTCAGGAAATGATGACAGTTCAGGATATAGTGACAGTACTGATAAAGATGGCTCAGGTGTGAGTGATTACAGTTCAGAATCGGACGTGAAGGAGGGAGTGGATTCTGAAGATGATAGTTTGTCGAATGGTGCCAAGGAGATGAAATGTCAAAATTTTGACTTGATCAAGAAAGCTGATGCTACATCAGAAGAAATGGAGAAGATTCTCACTGAAGATGGATCTTTCTCTTCTCAGACTGCCTTTATGGCTAATGTCACAGCTTCTACAAGTCAGGTAAAATCCGAAACTCCTAGCATATGTAGTTATTGTGCTGATTTGAAACATGAATGTGCAAATGCTAAACATGCTTTTGAAGAACTAAAACATGAATGTGCTAATGCTAAACATGCTTTTGAAAAATTAAAACATGAATGTGCTGAATTGAAACGTGAATCTGAAACGGTTCATAGTCACAATCAGAGTTTGGTTATTGAACTGTCAAAGTGCAAAGAGGCAAATATGGCTCTGGTTAGAAACGAAAAAGATTTTAAATCTGTAATTGAAACCTTAAAGAAAAGTGTTTCCGAAGTGACAAAAACTGTTTATCATAAACAAGTTAGTATTAACGATTATATTAATATTGTTGAGGAAACCAAAAAAGAGCTAGCCATTACCAAATGCGAGCATGATGCTATCAAGCAAAAATTGGAGAGTTATTTTAACTCCCGATTTGTGCTCGATCACATAATTGACGTTCAACAACTGAAAGGGAACGTGAAAGGTGTTGGGTATAAGAAATGTCCGCCCCCTTTGAGACAAAATTATACCCGCATGCCCGATGAAGAGGATATGCCTCGGTATGAACCCAGTGTGCCTCTTGATTATGAGGAAGTTACTACTGGCCTAGGGTTCAAACCGGACAATTCATCGGAGGGCTCATCTCATCGGAAAGAAAAGTCATCATGTGCTTCAAATCAAAGTCCTCCAACCATTGAGGACTATGATTCTTCAGATGATGAATCAGATGTGAATGACCAGGATGAATCACTTGATGAGACGAAAGGAGTAGAAATTCCAATTGAGAATCATATTCTTTGTGATCCTCCTACTCCTGTTGTTCAACCAGTTGTCAAACAAGTGATAGATCCTGTCAAGAATGACAAGAAATCTGTGTCTACCGTTAAGAGTAATAACGTGTTGTACACTTTAGTTGGTGATGATAAAATTTATTCAAACACAACTTTTCCAATTAAAAATGTCAATCAATCTTTGATTGATAAAGTGTTTGAAGATACTACCAGTAAGTTTTTGGAAAAGGGGATCCCGAGAGTTTCAGTAACTCAGTGTGATCCGATTCCAAAAGCTGAAGTTAGAAGAAATTTTGGAAATCAAAAATCACCAACAAAGCAACAACCTTTTGCTTCTAAAGGTAAACAACCAAAAAGGCGAGCTCAAAAGCCTAATGTTTCTCAATCAAAATATGAAACAAACGGAGCTCGTAACCAGAAGAAAAACAATGATGTTAAATTTGTAGCATCCAAGGGTACTGATAAAATTGAGACTTTTGAAAACAAATCAAACACCGATTTTGTCCAACAAGTCAAGATTTTAAAACGTAACGCTCAAAACAATTACACCCAACACTCAAATGGGTGTGATAAAGGAACAAGTACCTCTGGGTCTACAGGTTCAACACGTGAAAGTCGAACCGGTTCTCCTAAGTTTGTTGAAAGGAGAATTTGTTTCAAATGTGGGAAGGTTGGGCACATCATTAAAGACTGCACAAACTCGCCCAATCCAAATTTTGTAGAAAGAGCCCCTTCTGAACAAGGTCACTCACAACGTTGTCCTGTTTCTCCAAAACATGATAAACGCACTATTAAAGAACAGGAAACAAAACAACGACATAAGAATGTGAAGGTGATCGAAAAGGCTTTAAAACCAGAAACTGTTAAAAGGAAACCAATTCTGTCACAACCGTTAAAACCGGAGATTTCTAAATCTGTAAATAATACACAATCCGGTAAACAAAAACAAGCTTGGAAACCGAAAACAGGTGAAGGTTCAGGGGGAGGCATGAAATTTCCAAATCATCAAGAGATTGAAATTACATTTCTTGATTCTCAGGGGCAACCTAAGTCTATGAAGGCTTGGGTCCCCCTCTCCAACTAATCTCTGAGTGAGTGTGCAGGATGTTCCAGGAGGAACTATCGATAGTCATCGGATTGTTGATAGTGGAGTGTCCATGCACAAGATAGGCGACTCAAAGCTCCAAGATATTGTTATTTCTAGGAGTGGTTGCTTTTGATGAGAAAAAGAAAAGAAGACAGAATTGTCTGTCGAAAGAAATTGAAAAGCTTCGACAAATTGAAAATCATTCCAAAGTTTGATTGTTCAAGGCTTTGATCGGGTCCCCAGGATAGATTCAATCAAAATGTACGCACTTGCAGCACGTCTGAAGTTCAAAACCAACAAGATGAACGTGCAGTGTACATTTCTTTGCGGTGTAATTGAAGAAAATGTGTTCGTTGAACAAACCAACCGAATGTGCGGATGCTTTGGCATGGTTTGAACAACCGCACACTACTTCTCATGAGAGAGACAAAGACCTTCGCTGGTGCAATGTGGAAGACCAGCCGGACCCAGAGGTTTCTGATCTTGTTGCTGTGAAGAGATTTCTCAGTAGCTACAAAATCGACTTTGAAGTCCACACCGGGTGGATATCCAGTTTGGGAGAGCACTTAGATTCCTTGCAATGCACGAAGCAGTTGCAGGATACGGTTTTAATTTTCTAATCTCTCCTTTACTTGTCGATATTTAAGCTGCTTTATGAATTGTTATCCTCTCGTAGCACTCTTTGACCTGACACGGTGATCTCGAATATCACCTCACACGTGATTGTTTCACTATGAAACTAGTCAATGGTGTCATGGTCCGCACCGCTTACCGACGTGCCAACTCATTTTCCAAAATTTGATAAATCATTTCTGATTAAAATTAATTTTGGTAAACGGCATTAAGGTAAAACATGAGTTAACCGACATCGGAAAATCGTTTTTATAAATACCTTTGTGTTTTTAAAATTTATCATAGTTTGTTGATTTTAGGGGAGTAAATCCAAATTTGAAAATTCAAAAACATCAAAAAATTTTCAAAACGCAAAAACAATAGAAAATCAAAAATGAGTTTCCTGGCGAGCAAAAGAGAAAATGATAGTACATCAGTGGTCTGTCTAAACCTCTTTAAACTGAAATGCAAAATGAAAAATGTTAAGCAGCTCTATATAAGATGTATCGGTAGGCTCACAATCATATTAAAGTGTGCAGGGTGATATAAATCTTAAATCGACTGAAGACCAGGTGGGAACCGCACATTGGCATATGGTCTTAGTACCGAAATTTCGTTTGAGAGATTGCCGAGGTTCTGAAATATTCGGTCTTTATGCTGTCTTATCATCTGGGTATCATGGTTGTATCAAACCGTAAAATTAACGGAGACGAAGTCTAAGATCTTCCATGATACTATACATACGTGTACATATTGCATACGACCTCAATAAGTGATCAACAATCACATGTCCAAACAAAATAAGTGATAATATATCACAGATTCTTTGCGGGAGTCAAGTTCGTCTCTTTGCTGTACGGAAGTACTGACCTGTTCACGGACTTGCTCCTGTGCCCTCATGCATCTGAAAATCAAGTTCCTCATCAATAAGTGATTCTATCACATAGGGCTTGTTTTCAATCAAATAAGTGAGTTTCTCACATTTTCATATACGGTCAAACAGATGATAAACAGTATACTCACCGGTAAGATGAACTCTCGCGCATACCTTGATACGGGAATGTGTCGTGTGTGGATGAACACCGGTCGGTAAGTATAAATCATACCTTAACGTATCCCCTCGCCATGATTACATCTGATAAGTTGAGCTTATGTGGACAACAATACCGATAATTGTTATAGGATGCTTATCTAAATGTTAACTAATTGTACAACAAGAGCGTTTTGGCATGACCGACACTGATATGATTCTCTTACCCTCGAAACTCGCAAAAAGAAGGTCTGTAAATATTTATTTACTGCTTTCAGTTTCTGCATCTCTGTATATATTTATTTATTGCTTTCCGTCTTTTCAATTTGAAAAAAGAAAATTTCAAAAAGATTTTAGGTGTGTTTTAATCTAAACTTTATAAAATCCAAAAAGATTTTGCTTCTAGTTTATTTTTGATTGACCGCTGTTGGAACTCGAGTCTATCCTACCCAAAATCCTGATTGTAAGCCTGAAAACAATTGCATCTTCATAAACTGTCGAAGTTAAAAATTTTGAAAGTTAAGGGATTAAAATTGATCATTTTCTAAACTTTCAAACTGTTGTCGGTCGGTGTTTGATTGATATTTGATCTCATATGTGTCATTTGTTTAAATGTTAACTATATTCCAAGCTTTTGTTCTCATTACGCGTTTAGCTTTCTTGCATGTGAAGATGCTAAAGGCGAGGAGAACATGTTCGATGACAAGCTTTGGAATGAAGACACGAAGTGGAGGCACTCAAAGGATAAAAATGATCGAGTTGCCGCTGACCCTTCATCAACACAACAAGGATCTGAAGAATTAACGATCGAAAGATTCACGAGCATAACTCAATGGAGAGTTTATTTTAAGGGGGAGTTTGTTAACACACTTCTTAAATGAAAAAGGGAGTTTGTTGTTGGTGCACTACATCTGTCGACTTCGTCTTGTATCGAGTCTTAGTTTTAGATTGTTAGATCAGGGCATATTTTACGAGAAAATAGGATGGCATATAGGTTTAAACTGACAGGTCCGCTTATATGGACATAGGAGGTCCGCTTATGTGTCAGGTCCGCTTATATGGACATAGGAGGTCCGCTTATGTGTCAGGTCCGCTTATATGGACATAGGAGGTCCGCTTATGTGTCAGGTCCGCTTATATGGACATAGGAGGTCCGCTTATGTGTCAGGTCCGCTTATTCGTACATGTCCGTATAAGCGAACCTACCAACACTATAAATACCCCATAAGCGGATCTCATTAGTAACTTTGTCGAATTCCATACCGAGGTGCTGCCGGTGTGAAGATCGAGCTGTAAACGTTGTCAGATTAATAAAATCAGTAGATTAAGTGAATTGCAAGCTGTCTCTACCTTCGTTTCTTGTTATTCCGCACCTGAAACGAAGTTGAACGCCTCTGAACGACTCATTCGGGTCGAAACACGATCCTACAATTGGTATCAGAGCTTGGGAGGAGGTTTTCTACAGAGAATAGCTGGAATTCATCATAATCTCTTACTTCTACACCTTCTATTTTCAGTTCAGAAAGTTGTACCGGTCAGAATTGGGTCAAAATTGCACAGATTGCGTGTTATTGGACATTGATAAACCCTTGAAAGTTTCGGACCAAAATACGGACTAAAAATGGATCAAATGACTTTCGGACTTAGGTTCGCTTATTCGGACACTTCATAGATTCGCTTATTAGGTCCGCTTTTAAGACCAATATTGTTGAAGGTTCATTCAAGAGGTCCGCTCATAGGGACATATTGCGTGTAAGGTCCGCTTCAGTGAACAACAAGTAGATCCGCTTTTGTGTACATCAGTAGGTCCGCTCTTGTGCACATCAGGAGATCCGCTTATTTGGTCATCATTAGATCCGCTTCATAGATCCGCTTGTCTGATCAATCAAGTCCGCTCATAAGGTCCGCTTCAAGTGTTCTTCATAGATCCGCTTTTAGTGACAAAGATCAGTAGATCCGCTTATTCGGTCATCATTAGATCTGCTTTTCTGAACATCTTGGTTCAGCTTATTAGTCAGTTCATGTGATGAATTAAAAGATGTCAACTAAGTGGATTGTAAGGTCCAATGAGAATTGAATATTGTTGTGATGGATTTTAAGGTGTGCATGTAACTGGTGTCGACTAGAATATATCGGGTCTTGTGATGTTATCAATTAGGGTCTAGTAAATTGAAAGAATTGATGTTGTCGGCATGAGATCAGTCCACATGATCAAGTCAGTCAAGTTATCTAAAGAATACATGTGATTTGCAATGACAGCTCATGAGAACTTATAATTGGCCCAATCAAAGGATAATTAGTGGTGCATGTGATCATTAAATAGAGATTGTCGATTAAGTGGATTGTTGTCAGCCCACTACAGACTTGCGGCCCAATCAAGTATTGGTTCAGTCCACTAAATCAAACGGCCCTATCACAATTTGATTGTTGTTAAAGTATCTCAGTTCAATTAAATATTTGCATGCTATAGTGGATTTGTGTCAGTCAGCCCATGTGATTGTCATTGATTAGTGGGGAGGTCCAATCATAAATGTTTTAAGTGCTGAATAGTTGAGGCCCAATCAAAGATTTTTAAAAGATAATCTTGTCGAGCATTTGTTATACTTAGTGTATCAAAATCCAAGCAGAATTGATTCAATATTAAGCTTAATCGGATTCTTCCAGATCCTTTTGGCAAGATCATTCAGTCATTGATATCATTTCAACAACATTGAAACTCGTCCAAGTCTTCGACACAAGTTCTAGATCGATTTAAACGACACACACATTCACATTTACATTTTCAATTTGTTTAAACTGATCGTTTTGTTTGTTTCAGGTATTCTGCTTGAAAGACAGGTTGCTATTCCGCTTGAACTACAAGAATCATGGATATCAATTTTTTTAAAATGACAAAAGAAACACTTGATAGAATAAAGGTATTAACGAAAGAATTTGATTCATTTTCAGGCTGTCCAGGAGAAAGTACAAAAGGTATTATTGAGAGGTATAGCCATCTTGTTCGCTCAATGTCTGAGAAAGGTATTAAAAAAGAATCAGAAGAATGGGTTGATAAATTAGCCAATTCCTTACCTCAACAAGAATGGGGTACATATCTTTTGGATTTAAAAAGAACTGGAGAATACTCGGATTTGGCAATTGGTTAATTCATTAAGAAACTTGAAGAACAGATGGAGAGGAATGCTGAGAAGAAGAAAAGTCAATGTGGAAAATCAATATTAAAGAAGAGCAAGAGTAAAGGTGTTCAAGTGGGAGAGGAACAGACTGAAGAGATTTCAGTTATGAAGAATGAAAAGAAATCTGCTGATAAACAGATTCTTGTTTTGCAGGAAAATTGTGAAAGGTTGAAATCTGAAAATGAAAAACTGTTAAATGATTTGAACAGTTTGACATTAGAAAATAAGGTTTTGAAAGAGAGAGAAAAGGATTTTGAAAGCAAAAAGAAACCTTCAGAAGATGAAGATTTCTGGATAAAATTGGAGAACAAAAATCTGAAAGCAAATGAAACAAAATTTCAAGAACAGTTAAAAGTTTTGGAAAATGAAAAATCTGTTCTTGAAAACATTAAAATTGAAAACGAAAAAACAATCAAGTCTCATCTTGAACGAATATCTCAGCTTGAAAATGAAGCAGAGAATTCAAGGAACAAAATTGATGAGCTTGAAAAGAAATTGAAAGGTTTTGTGACTTCATTTGTGTTCCCCTGTCCAAAACCGATCAATTCCGTTCCAATAAGTGAAAATGTCACAAACTTTGACAATGTCAAAGTTGAAGATTGTGATGAGAAAACTGATGATGATGAGAAAAAGAAAACATTTTTGAAATTAAAAGAAATGTTTAAAGAAACTGTTCTACATTCTACTGAAAAAGGTGAATGCTCATCGCAAAAACCTGTAAAGAAGAATGTGGAACAAAAACCAAAGGATAAAAAGCCGAAAATTGTTCAAAAAGAAAATAAAAGATCATCAGTTCAATCATTCAATCGAGATAAAAAACCACAAAAATTGGAAAATCAAAACTCAAAAACTGTTGGCAATAAGTGGTGCAGGTCGGACCACAGTGCTCAAAAGTCAAATCCAGCAATCAAGAAGAGGAAAGAGTATCACCAAGCCAAACAGTGCTTTGATCTGAGCGTTTGGTGTGAAAATGGTGATTGGTACGATAACAGAGTGTGTTACCGATGTGGTTATCAAGGACACATTGCTGTTAACTGCCAAGGTTGGAGTTATGAGACGAGGAGATGCTTTAACTGCAACATCAGAGGTCACATTGCCAGAGATTGCCCAAGGAGATCAAATGAAAGATTGAGGGTTAATTCTCAGAAAATGGCAAAGAAATCAGTCAATGTCAAGCCCAAAGAACAGAAGGTTCTAAAACCTAAAGTTCAAGAACAAACAATTCAAGAAAAGAAAGTTAAACTTTCACAGGGGCAAAAAGACAGACTAAGGAAGAAGAGGAAGAAGGCTAGAGAGTATCTCGAAAGGATTTTGTCCTCGGGTTCACCGGATAGATCGAATAAGAGTTCTGATGAATCAACTCCCTCAACTGCAAAGTCAAGCAAGACAAATTCATCAGATACAAATCTGAGGATGAAAAAGGAAAAGAAGAAAGTGAAAATTGGTGGCAATGAATTTGTTTCTTCGGAAACAAAGGAGCCACATGTAGGCGATGAATCTGACGTGTCGAAGTCAGACAAGCCATGTGCAGGCAATGATTCTGGTACGGTAAAGCCAGAAGAGCCGGTAGTTGAGGTAAAAACTGAGAATTCAGGTTTAACAATGGATGATGCAAATTTTCCACCATTGTTGAACAAGAATTCAAAATCACCCAAGGACCGTCAGGCTTGGGTGAAATTGTTTAAATAAAAAACCTGACTCGCCGGAGATCCCAAGTTTGTAATCGTGGATCAGGAATCGGCATCTTTCTTAGTAATTGATTGTGTGATTGAATCTTATAATGGTTAAATTTTGGCAAGTCATACTGCAGGAATTGCCGGAGCTTCCAGGTTGGTAAGTGTGAAGCAGGAATCGGCATTTTGATTGGTAAAATGGTTTGTGTAGAGGTTTATTCCTACATAGGTTTGTATGTTGTGAATATTTTTACAAGAGGTACAGAGGTTGCATACTTGCAAGTGTTAAATCAGGGACATTAAGTTGTACTTGATCTACTACAAATGGTTGAAGACAATGTGATGAACCATACCCCTAACCTACAAATGGTTTAAAATCAACAAAACTTATTTTCCGGAAAAATCATTTTGATTAAAACAAACTTAAGTGTTTTGAAATCATAATGAGAAAATAGTTTTGTGTAAGGGGGAGTTCTGATTGTTTATGCCAAGTGGATGGCGATTTGAAGTGATTCGATATCGGTTGTCAAGTTTTGTACAGTTTGATTTCAAATTTTACTTTAAATGTGTTTGCATTTTAGGGGGAGTAGAAAATTTCAGAAAATCCAAAAACATTAGAAAATTTGAAAAAGACAAAAACATGATAAAATCAAAAATGAGTTTTTGTGTCAAAGAAGAGGAAATGATAGTACATCAGTAGACCAGTCACAGTATGCTAAAGAAATGTAATGATTAAATAGCGTTAAACGGTCTCACTGATGATATGCCGATAGGTTTTTACACATTTAGTAAACTTTTTCGGGATATAAACATAAATTCAAACTTGCTTATTTTGTGGGGAACACTACTTGGATATATAGGTAACCCCTGAAATCTCGTTTGAAAGGTCCCTCTTTCTGAGATACTAGGTCTTTATGCTCAGTGATATCTGGGGTATTATCCCGGGACTTCTGATTTTGCGGAAGCAATGGCCTAGTCCCCGGAGAATACTTTCCGCATGCTTGAAATATAGCGCAGCCCTCAGCAAATTGATGAAACAATAAAATTGATAGTCATTGCTGTTGTAATGCAAAAGATCCTCTAAAGGGGACACACCGAAAGTCGAAGCCGTCATCTCTCTGCGTATCGAAAGATCGACCTGAGCTCTCACGGCCCTCGCACTATAATTTATTCCCCTGACAGATATCATCTGTGGTATACTCACCTGTAAGACTGAATATTGGGATTTGGATACGGGAGTATATTCAAGAGGTGGGACACATGAATGAGTTTAAGTTCTTAAAATACTTAACTCATATCCTGAATCAGTTGAAATGTGTGTGAAAATTTAAGTGGATCAATATATTGGCAATCTAAGTGAATTGTTTAATTCTTAATGTGTAACTAAGCTCAACGGTACCCGTGACTTGTTTTAATCTGATATGATCCTCTTACACAAAACTCACAAAAATATTGTCTGTAAATATTTCTTTACTGCATTTCTTTAAAATTCAAAAATACAAAAAGATTTTCAGTGTGTTTTAGCATAAATTTTTGAAAAAGTCAAAAAGATTTTCGACAACTGATGTTGGAAAGCTGATTTTCAAAGTTCCGAGTGCTAAACATGATGACATTGTTGTGAGGGGGAGTGTGTTTTGAAATGTCAAAATGTTTTTTTCAAATTAACAAGTGGTTCATCATGAGTTTGTGATCTGAGGGAGAGTGATTGTTGATATTTATGTTTATGAGAGGGAGTCATCTGATTATATCAGAATGTTGGTGCATTTAAATTGTTAAATTTAGAAATTCATTTCTGGGTTAAGAATGTGCAGGTCTAGCCAAGTTTCGATTCTGGAAATTGAAGATTCTATAGAGTGCCAGGTTTAAGATTCTGAAGACAAAGAAAGCCAGACAAAGATCCTGATGTAGATGTTGCTGAAGAACAAAGAAATGCCAGCAGATCGTTAGGGAGAGTCTGAAGATTTTCAAGTTAAAGAGAGTCTGTTGAAGAAGATAAAGAGAGAAAAGCCCAGAGACTGATCAAGACTGAAGATGTGAAGATACAGCATTGTCGTGACTCGATAGTCGACTCGTCAACATCTGAGGGGGAGTCGAGTATCAGTTTGATTCAGTTGCTTTGATAAGTTGTTTTTAAAAAACTGATTGTGTTTTGTTTGTTTGTGTACATCAGGTGATACAGGTGTGAAACATGGATACCGAATTTTACAACGCATTTGCAACACCGTCTGGTCCATCTACTATTGCTCAGAACATGAATTTGGAAAACGAGACGGGAACCACCCAAAAGCCCCCGAAATTAATGAGTATCGAAGAATACTATGGGTGGAAAGATAGATTCGAGAACTGGGTTCAAGCTAATCATCTTAGGTCATGGGAATGTATTTTGAAGAAATATGTTTTGACACAGACTGATTTGAAAGTTAATAAAAAAATACATGAATTTAGTAATGAAGAACGTGATATGTATAGATCTGAAAAGATGATGATTAGTCTACTTCAGCAAGCTATCAAAGAAGACATTTTCATACTGCTTCAGCATGATAAAACTTCAAAGTCAATATGGGATGCACTTAAAGTCAAATTTGAGGGTAGTGAGAAAATGATTAAAAGCAAGAAGGCACTGTTAAAGAAAGAGTTTGATCTGTTCAGCAGTCTACCAGGTGAAGACACAAAGAAGCTGATTGAAAGATACTGTCACCTTGTGCGATCTATGTCAATGCTTAGTATAGAAAAGGAGTCTGAAGAGTGGGTAGACAAATTAGCTGATGCGTTACCGCAAAAAGAGTGGGGAACTTATTTGATGATTCTGAAAAACACAGGAGTTTATGATGGGTTATCAATTGGTGAGTTTATCGAAAAGATTGAGGGTCAGGATCTGGAACAACAGAAGATCGCGAGGATGAACAGTTCAAGTGGTCAACAAGATGTAAAAATGTATTATAAAGGGAGTGTTCCGGTTCCAGATGCTGAGAGAAGTCCGAAAATCCAGACTGCTTTTAGTGCTGGAAATTCAACGGAAAATGTTGATCAAAGTTCAAACAAAAGCAGCAGTGGTTTCTCATTATATCCGAGTGTCAATCCAAAGAGTTCATCAGAAAACTTTCAGTCTCAGAGCACAAAGACAGGAAATGGATATGTGATTCAGTGTAACATAGCTCTAAATCTTCCAGAAGGTCAAAGTTTTTCAGAAGACACTGCTAAAGACCACATGGCTCTACTTGGTTCTGTCTTGTTATCTTATGAAGGTCTAGTTGCAGGTCGGATCGGAAATCCTATGCTCACAAAGGAAGATTACGATCAGATAGACGCCGAAGAGATGGAACTGATGGATATCAAATGGTGTCTTGCTAGTGTTCTTAGACGTGCTGAAAAGTTTAAGACGATTACCGGGAGAAATGACTTTCTTGATGCTTGTGTATCTACTTTAGGTTTTGATAAATCTAAAGTTACTTGTTTTCGTTGCAGGGAGAAAGGCCATTTCAAGCGGGAGTGCAAGAACAGGGAAGCTAGTGGAGCTCAGAATCCGTTCGGAAAAGACGATTACTACCGGAAAGCCATTTATCAGCAAGTTGGTCAGTCACAAGACTCACAAACGGCTCATGGTAGAAAGATTGAGGATTCAAAGAGAGGATGTTTGGTAGATTTCAACTGGAACAATTATATCTCTCCTGATAGCAAAGCATGCATAGTCGATCAAGATGATGAGAGACTACCTGAAGGTTTCAGCTGGGATATGTTTGTTGATGAAAAGGGTGATTTCAAAGCTTTCATTGCAAAGATTGTTAGAGAACCAGACATGTTCACCACATGGATGAAATCTATTGGTGAGACAGTGAAAAGTGTGAAGGAACAGTCTGTTACATCTGAAGAAAGCTCAGAAAGTGCTGATGAAGATTCACTAAGTGCAGATGAGAGTGTGCAAAATGATGTTACTTCGGAAAAAGAAGTTGTATTTGATCAAACACCGTCTGATTCTGGTGTATCAGATGCTGATTCTGAAAAATCTGTACAGTTTGATCAGTCACCAGTTGATAGTAGCAGTGATGATGAGGAAGAGAAATATATCAATATTGCTAAATCTCATCTTTCTCCTGAAATTTTTCATTTCTATTTTGCAGATCGCATGGAAAAACGAGCTGCTAAAGAACAACAAATAAAGAAATCTGAAGATGTTGTTAAGAACGAGAATGTTGAAGTTGTTGTTGAGGAGATGGTTGAAACTGAGCAAGTGAAGGAAGAAGAGAAGGTGGTTGAAGAAGAAAAGGTGGTTGAAGTGGTGAAGACAATCGAGATTGAGAAGATTGTTGAAGTGGTAAAGTCTTGCGAAAAGTGTTTGGAAGCTTGCAAGGAATGTACTGCAAAAGATGACATAATTGCTGAGTATGAGAAGAAGAAGGAGCAGTTACTGTTCAATCTTAACTATGTGAAAGAATCTTATGATGTCTTGAACAAAACAGTAACTGGTCTCCAAAAGACAAATTCAGAACGAGAACAAGCACTTACGATGATGAATGCTGTAATGATGACAAAGCAAAAAGCCATCAACTTTTACATCGAAGAGAGTGCTAAGTGGAAGCAAGAGTTGGAAACGGAGAAGATTGAGAATGAGAGAATTAGACGTTTATTACAAAGTTATTCTAGTTCTGATTATCTCATTGATCGTATTTACCCAACTGTTGCAGGTATGGAAGTTTTTCAAGATGAGAAGCCAAAGAAGAAAGATAGTGGTAAGAAACCGACTGTTAGATATAACAAGTGTCCGCCTCCAATTTGGGAAGGGTACTCTCCTAGAAAACCAAACGAGGAGCAACTTGAAAAAGCAGTCAATATAAAGCTAAAAACCGACACAACTGATGTTTTACCAGATAACATTGATATCACGTTTACCTCGTCCGATACTGATCATGAGTCTGAGTTAATCAAAAAGGTGGTCGATCAGGTGTTAGATACTGAGGAGGAGTCCGAGTCAAAGTCTGAGTCTGGAGGGTCAAATTCGTCAGTCAACAGTCCAAAGTCGTCGGTCAAAAAGGCTTATAGTAAAGAATTTTTGTTATCGAAAGCAAATTTGGATGATGAAACATTTGAAGTTGCATACACTTTAAATGATTCGGACAAATTATACACTGACAAAGAGTTTCCAATAAGAAGTGTTCGTTTTGACATGATCAAAAAGGTTTTCAAAATGACAGAAATTAATTTTTCTGAAATAAAAGATTTAAATCTTACTGAAAAACCTAAAAAGTACACTTCAAGAGTTCAACAACGTCTAAACAAGAAAAAGGGTTACAATTTTGGTTCTGGTTTTCAAAAGAAACCAAACCAAAATCGTAGCTACAAAAAGAAAGGTCTTGGATTTATTCCACCAGAAAATCATAAAAATTTGAAAAATTCTAAAACAAAAACAGAATTTGTGTCAGGTGGACTTGCAGAAGAGGAACAGAAGAAACCATTCTGGAGACAGTCAAATCAAGAGTTTCTTGCTGAAAAGAAGAGGAATGGAACTGAAGTTTGTCACTCAAAAGAAACTAGAACCTGTTACAAGTGCAATGAAGCTGGTCACATTGCATGGAACTGTCCGAAAAATGCCAAGTCAAAACAGGGAGTTTCTAATAAGTTGAAAGAAAAGGTTGTTGATGTTGAACCACCAATCGAAAAATTTAAAATTTTTGAAAACTCAACTTATGAGATTGGTGAGTGTTCTAAAAAGAATTTTTATAAAAAGAAAGAGAATGACAACCAAGTGTGGGTTGTTAAGAAAGTTGATGTGAATGTCGGCGATGAATCTGGTTCCACAAAGCCAGAAGAGCCACAGGTTGAGGTGAAAATTTCAGTGAATGATGATGAGTTTCCATCACTGAAATTTGAGGAGGTTAAAAAGAAAGTTGGTAAAATTGAAATCTCGAATCAGTTTTACACAGAGAAAACTAAATTTGATGTCGAGAAAACATTTAATGGAAGTGTAAAGAAAATTTTTGGAAAAATGTTGAATGGGAAAGCTAAGGGGATTAAAGATTTTTATGCAACTAAAAAGGCAACTTACAACCCCACTGCGCAAGAACTGAAAGCCATCAAGTCTGAGAAGACTTGGATGGAAGTTTGTTTCCCTTGAAGTCTTAGGACTTTGCCGGAGATCCCAAGTTTGTAATCGTGGATCAGGAATCGGCATTTTTTTTAAAATTGATTTTTGTGATTGAATTTTAAAAATGTTTAACTTGTTACAGGAAAAGTGTGAATTGCCGGAGCTTCCAGGTTGGTAAGTGTGAAGCAGGAATCGGCATTTTAATTGGTAAAATGGTTTGTGTAGAGGTTTCTTCCTACATAGGTTTGTATGTTGTGAATATTTTTACAAGAGGTACAGAGGTTGCATACTTGCATGTGGTAAATCAGGGACATTAAGTTGTACTTGATCTACTACAAATGGTTGAAGACAATGTGATGAACCACACCCCGAACCTACAAATGGTTTAAAATCAACAAAACTTATTTTCCGGAAAAATCATTTTGGTTAAAACAAACTTAAGTGTTTTGAAATCATAATGAGAAAATAGTTTTGTGTAAAGGGGAGTTCTGATTGTTTATGCCAAGTGGGTGGCGATTTGAAGCGATTCGATATTGGTTGTCAAGTTTTTGTACAGTTTATTTTCAAATTTCTTTTAATGAGTTTGCATTTTAGGGGGAGTAGAAAATTTCAGAAAATCCAAAAACATTAGAAAATTTGAAAAAGACAAAAACATGATAAAATCAAAAATGAGTTTTTGTGTCTAGAAGAGGAAATGATAGTACATCAGTAGACGGTCACAGTATGCTAAAGAATTGTAATGTTTGAATAGCATTAAACAGTCTCACTGATGATATGCCGATAGGTTTTTACACAATTAGTAAACTTTTTCGGGATATAAACTAAATTTCAAACTTACTTATTTCGTGGGGAACACTACTTGGATATATAGGTAACCCCTGAAATCTCGTTTGAAAAGTCCCTTTTTCTGAGATACTAGGTCTTTATGCTCAGTGATATCTGGGGTATTATCCCGGGACTTCTGATTTTGCGGAAGCAATGGCCTAGTCCGCGGATAATGCTTTCTGCAAATGCTTGAAACATAGCATCGCCCTCAGCAAGCTGATGAAACAATAAAATTGATAGTCGCTGCTGTTGAAATGCAAAAGATCCTCTAAAGGGGACACACCAAAAGTCGAAGCCGTCATCTCTCTGCGTATCGAAAGATCGACCTGAGCTCTCACGGCCTTCGCACTATAATTTATTCCCCTGACAGATATCATCTGTGGTATACTCACCTGTAAGACTGAATATTGGGATTTGGATACGGGAGTATATTCAAGAGGTGGGACACATGAATGAGTTTAAGTTCTTAAAACACCTAACTCATATCCTGAATCAGTTGAAATTTGTGTGAAAATTTAAGTGGATCAGTATATCGGCAATCTAAGTGAATTGTTTAATTCTTAATGTGTAACTAAGCTCAACGGTACTTGTGACTTGTCATAAACTGATATGATCCTCTTACACGAACTCACAAAAATATTGTCTGTAAATATTTCTTTACTGCATTTCTTTACATTCAAAAATACAAAAAGATTTTTAGTGTGTTTTAGCATAAATTTTTTGAAAAAGTCAAAAAGATTTTCGACAACTGATGTTGGAAAGCTGATTTTCAAAATTCCGAGTGCTAAACATGATGACATTGTTGTGAGGGGGAGTGTGTTTTTAAAATGTCAAAATGTATTTTCTAAATCAACAAGTGGTTCATCATGAGTTTGTGATCTAAGGGAGAGTGATTGTTGATGATTATGTTTATGAGAGGGAGTCATCTGATTATATCAGAATGTTGGTGCATTTAAATTGTTAAATTTAGAAATTCATTTCTGGGTTAAGAATGTGCAGGTCTAGCCAAGTTTCGATTCTAGAAATTGAAGATTCTATAGAATGCCAGGTTTAAAATTCTGAAGACAAAGAAAGCCAAACAAAGATCCTGATGCAGATATTGCTGAAGAACAAAGGAATGCCAGCAAATCGAGAGGGGGAGTCTGAAGATTTTCAAGTTAAAGAGAGTCTGTTGAAGAAGATAGAGAGAGAAAAGCCCAGAGACTGATCAAGACTGAAGATGTGAAGATACAGCATTGTCGTGACTCGATAGTCGACTCGTCAACATCTGAGGGGGAGTCTGTTGGTGCACTACATCTGTCGACTTCGTCTTGTATCGAGTCTTAGTTTTAGATTGTTAGATCAGGGCATATTTTACGAGAAAATAGGATGGCATATAGGTTTAAACTGACAGGTCCGCTTATATGGACATAGGAGGTCCGCTTATGTGTCAGGTCCGCTTATATGGACATAGGAGGTCCGCTTATGTGTCAGGTCCGCTTATATGGACATAGGAGGTCCGCTTATGTGTCAGGTCCGCTTATATGGACATAGGAGGTCCGCTTATGTGTCAGGTCCGCTTATTCGTACATGTCCGTATAAGCGAACCTACCAACACTATAAATACCCCATAAGCGGATCTCATTAGTAACTTTGTCGAATTCCATACCGAGGTGCTGCCGGTGTGAAGATCGAGCTGTAAACGTTGTCAGATTAATTAAATCAGTAGATTAAGTGAATTGCAAGCTGTCTCTACCTTCGTTTCTTGTTATTCCGCACCTGAAACGAAGTTGAACGCCTCTGAACGACTCATTCGGGTCGAAACACGATCCTACATTTGTTGATACACTTTCTTCTTACGACGCGTGAAGACTTTGAAGATCCTCCGACATGAAAGACACAGAAGACGAACCATCACAGAAGACGAACCTCACGAGTAGCATCCAAGGGGGAGTTTGTTGGTACACTTTATGTAGACGCGACTCGGCTCGGTTCGAGTTGGTTTCGACACGGTTAGGTCCGGCTCAAGCCCGACGTCACGACATTCCTCCATCGTGCGCCCCAGAGTTCGACACGCGAAGCACGGAGAGCCGCGAACCTTTTCCTGGTGACACATCACCATGACATCATCATTGTGATGTCATGATGATGTCATAGTTGACTAAACTTTACAAATTGATATTTGTTGAATCTGTTTCGTAAGGAATGGATGATTGGGCCGAAATCTTCAGTTGGGCTTTGATTTTCAACTTGGGCCAACACAATCGACGAAACAGAATATGGATTAAATGTTTAGGTGACGAAACACTTTTGTTTCGTCACTTTGAATTGTGTTTCGTCGAGTGCTGTTTAGTTTCGTCATGTCTGTTGTTTTAGTATAAATACCCCTCACAGTTTCTGTGTGAAACTGATGAGCACAGAGAGACTTAGTGAGAGTCTGTTAAAACATTGTTTGTATATGTTTGTGGTTGTATTCATCCATAATCAATAGATATTGAATCTTTGGTTACCCGTGTGTTTTACACTTTGTTTGGTTTGCACCGTCACGGGGATTCCGCACCTGTTACCGTGTTCGTGATAAACAAGGATAGGTGTTCGTTATCGATCCTCACCGGAAAAACGGGACCTACATTTTCAACGATTGATGAAATTTGAATGTTAAAAACACTTATTAACGATCGAATCGAACGAGTCAAGTGGATCAATTCAATATCACGAGAAAAAATGAGAAATTGTATGAAATTAAATTGGGTTTCTTTAAAAAAGTTGAAAAACATGTTGATTAAGTGTTTGGATCGCTGATTGATGACGAAAATCGCAGTATGATGTGTTGATTATTGAGATAGAAAGTGAAGAAAAGGGTTAAAGATTGTTGGTTTTGAAAATGATGGGTTTTGAAGTTGTAGGGAAAGAGAAAGAGAGAAGATGAGATAAAATTGACTAAAATACTCTTTCCCTTTATTTTTCAATTTTGCCACATGTCACAAACTCAATTCTTTCTATCAAAAATATACTTCCTATTTGATCTCTCTCTTGGAATATATTACAGAACTAGTTCTACTAATCTACCACATAATAGTTAAACAAGTTCCCAATATACAAGTAATTTATAAGATATTCTCAAAATTATCAGTCTCAACAATTAATGCTACAAACATTTTATTTGACCCACATATACAATTAAAATTTTATTTGACCCACATATACAACTAAAACCACAAACACCTGATCATGAACTACAAATACGATTAAAGGAAGTGAATAGACTAAAACAACTTGCTATAAATAAAACAAAAAATTTGTGGTCTACTCTTCTTTAAACCATAAGTTCTATCGATATTATTTTCAGTCCTGTAAAACGACACAAGTATTATTTTCATTTACTTTTGGTCTACGACACGTGTTTTTATCAATTACTTTGGGTCTAGGACATGTCATGGATGCAAAGTAATCCAAGTGCTTTAGAACAAAATAATGAAAAATATAAGTAAATTAAAGACATTTTTAAATCATTACTCACAACAATTAAAACTACTATAAACAGTTGATCTGAACCATATATATGAATTACAACCACAAACAACTTATCGATAAATAAAGAAGATCAAGACTGTTACGACGATATTAATTAGAGGCACAAGTGTTGTTATCTATTACTTGAGGTCTCATTCTAATTAGAGGTGTTCAAGGAGGCAAAGCAAAACCCGGTTGCTTTAATAAGAAAATTCAAAGTTTGTAGAAAATATAGATTGAAATCTTCGAAAATATTGATTCTCAATAACCTAATCATTATTTAGGTTTAAAGATTAGCTACATACAATCATACTATACGAATACAATCCAAATAAAACAAACACTGAAGCCATTTAAAAGTGAAAAATTTCAAAACTATATGAAATTTCATGTTTCGGACCGAAAACCAAGATTAGTGTGAGATTAGTTCAAAGATACAAGATTATAGATAGATAGATAAAAAAAAAAACTTTATTGTATTAATTTGGATATCATAACGTTCTAAACCGACACATAATAAGCCATCCTATCAAACCGAAAGAGCATACATCTTGGAAACCGGGAGAGACCAAAACCTTGGTTTGCAAATGACACAAGAATAAGTATATATAGGTCCACCACTAGGGCTGTAAACGAACCGAACGTTCAGCGAACAGTTCATGAACCGTTCGACGGGAAGTTCGTTTATGTTCGTTCGATTAGCTTAACGAACGAACACGAACAAAAAATTTCGTTCGGTTAACTTAGCGAACCAACACGAACACAGGTCTTGTTCGTTCGACTGCGTTCGTGAACGTTCGGTAATGCGTTCGTTTGATTATATTAAAAAATAATAAATAATAAACCTTTTATCTAAACATACTGAAAACTTGAAACCCAATATTTTTCTAAGTTAGCTAAAATTTGGACATTCTACGATATTTTTTGGGATAATTATGTCTAAGTTAGTTAAACTTTATTCATGGTTTGGTGGTGTGGTAGACTTCTTGTGTTTTGATTTATCATTTGATGATAGTATTTAACTACTCATATCGAATGTTTAAGGATAACAATGTTTTCATTTTTTTTATTTTCAAGTTAACTGTTCATTTGCGTTCATTTGTATCTGTTTGCGTTCGTTTGTGTTCGAGAGCAGTGTTCACGAACTGTTCGTGAACAATTGAATTTCCTTAACGAACGAACACGAACATAAACTTATGTTCGGTATGCGTTCGTGAACAGTTCGCGAACATGTCAATTTTCTTAATGAACGAACACGAACATGGCCTTGTTCGTGTTCGTTCGGTTCGTTTACAGCCCTATCCACCACACTCACTTAGAAATTAACCTTCACTTAGAAATCCACCTTCACTTGGAAAATCCACTTTCACTTGGATAATCCAAACTACAGTGGAGTGGACTGTCACTTACAAACATAGAAAATCAAACGAAAAATCCTTTTGCTTGACCACTTCAAATGAATGGATCTAAACACATTACTAACTATTACATAATCATCTTAAAATGTAATCTAATCTATTCGTAGCGGACAAAAAAAAAACACTAACACTGTAATGAATAACCTAATCACTATTTACGTTTAAAGGTTAGTTGCATACAATATTTCTATATTAATACAATCTAATAAAACAAACAATGAAACCATCTGAAAGTGAAAATTTTCAAAACTATAATATATTTGTGCATTTTATTTTCACACGTAACATTTGAAGATATAAAAATCATAAATATGATGTCATTTTTAGAAAAAAGATACAGATTATTTTTAAGTTTATTTTAAAAGTTTATTATTGCCCGCTCATTAGACATGAGTAGCATACAATAGTAGTCTCCTCTGTTTTAAGAAAAAAATCCCTAGTGAAATAAAATAAAAAAAATTTTTTCATCTATTATTAAAATTTATACTTATCTGCTTCTTTTACTTCTCTCTTGAACAAAGAACACAAAAAAGTTAAGTTTTTGTATGCATTTTGAGTCAATATTACTATTTAATAATCCAAGATAACTAATCACGCATGGCTGTAGAAACTTTATCTCCTTTTATAAAATTTAAAAGATATTTTTTGTTCAAATAAGGTTGATTTTTTTAAATGCTAATTTACACACTCACTAAATTTATCATTAAATCTACACCAATGATACTGATGGGTTCAGGAATTATTTTTTGGGGTAAGAACGAGATGTTCAACAAAATTTTCAAGGAGCAGGATTTTTGTCTACAAAATATACTAATATTTATAAGAGGGGCAGGGCCGGCCCTGGAGGTGGGCGGGGAGGACCACCGTCCAGGGCCCGTGATTTCGTAGGACACGTAATTTAAAAAAAAATCCGATATTATATATCTAAAAAAATTAATAGGGTATAGTCAAACAAATACTAACATAACATAGGCCCACTTACAAAAAAAAAATTATATGGTTTAGATTAGTTAGCCCATTAGAATTAGGTTAGGGAGCCCAATACCCAAATAATTTTAATAACTAATAAAAAACAATTAGTCCATGTTTGGCGGCAACTAGTGCCCTGTGGATATTGAAACGTCATTTAGCAGGAGAGTAGGAGACAGACCCGGTTCGACGAAGAACTCACAGAGTCTGCACACACAGAAGCCACAAAGTCTGCACTCTTTTATTCTTCGATTTCAGTCTTGCACGCAACCACGGGCCACCACGCATAGAGTCTGTTCGACGAACTCAGTCTCATGATCACGGATCACGTATTCAGGTAAACATCAAATCATCAATCGTCAATCGACCCTTGTTCAGTACTTCAGTTGTTATGTTTTGTTTTTGGTCGAATTCACTCATTCAAGCCCTTATTAGTTATTAATTATTATGTTTCTTTTTGTCGAATCCAGGCCCTTGTTTAGGCGATTAGTTATTGTCGAATTCATGCCCTTTTTCTGTTGTGTTGAAGACTAAATTGTTGGTATTTTATACAAAAATGATTGTCAAATTCAGGCTCGCATTCTATTTTTTTTTTTTTTTCGAATTCAGGTATGATTTAAACTGTGAAGAGTTGATTCACCAATTTGCTATCAAGAATGCAAGGAGGGCTTCACGAATCATTGGTTAGCTATTAGCTTATTATTGTTTACGGTACGTGACTCATTCGAATACTATATTTTGTATTTTGTTAATTGCATTGTTTATCGAATGCTATATTGTTGTCAGTGGTTCACGGTTGTATGAAAAACTAGTTTAAATTATTTATTTCGTTAAAGCCCGATGACACGTTTTTTCGAACTCGAACAGAGTACAAGAATTCTCAGGGCCGGCCCTGAAGAGGGGCCTCCGTCCGTCCACCCACCCATTCACTTGGGTCGATCTGCTCTTGGTTATTAGAATCATCAACCATTTGAAAGTAACACTTTTACTACACTCTTTGATATTAATTAGTAGGATAAAAGCAAAGATTAATATAATAAGAAAAAATGTTATACTTACGTTGAGCCTAAAAGTTTGAACAAATTTTCCATCACTGCATGTTATTACATAACTTGACATGAAAAACAAAAACACAAATCTTTTTTAAATTTCGCCTACAGTTATGATGCTTTACAACTTGTACGTTGTTCAAGAATACGTGTACATTAATCTGGATTGAAGAAAAAGAAGGAATACAATCCCACATCTCATTCCCTATATAATACGACTCTTGCTGGTTAAAATTAATCAAACACATACACAACTACTCGAAACCACCATGGCCTTCACTGTAAGCACACCACTGCTAATATTATCAATCTTCTTCTTACTCAATTGTATTTCATCCCCATCACTCTCTTGTCCTTCCCATCAAAAACAAGCACTTCTTCACTTCAAATCCACCATTACCACCACCCTTAATTCTACTTCTTATCAGATCGTACAACTAAAATCATGGAGTCCTACTTCCGATTGTTGCTCTTGGGAGCGTGTTATTTGCACCGAAACCAAAACTGTCACAGAGCTCCACCTCGATGGTTTAATCGTTTCTCTTCCTGATATTGATCAGCTGGCTCCCGTTTTTTCCGATATCTTGGCTCCGCTTTTTTATATTAAGTCACTTAAACTACTTGATGTCTCCAACAATTCGTTACGTGGCGAAATCCCTGGTGATGGGTTTGTGAATCTCACCGAACTGGTTCACCTTGACTTGTTTTACAACCATTTCAATGGCTCAATCCCCCGCCAACTTTTTTCGTTGACGAATTTAAGCTACCTGGACATGGGATACAATATGCTCAAGGGGGAACTAGGACCAGAGCTCGGGTCGTTTCAGAACTTAACTATACTGGGGTTAAGTATGAATTATTTCGAAGGTGGGATTCCTTCTCAACTTTTCAAACTCAAATCGTTACGAGTTCTTGATCTGAGTTATAATTATCTAGAGGGGAAACTAAGACCTGAATTTGGGTCTTTTCAAAGTTTAACTGCACTATGGTTAAATGAAAATAATTTCCATGGTCTGATTCCTCGTCAGTTTTATGAACTCAGATATCTTCAAGATCTTGATCTCAGTTATAATAATCTTGAGGGGGAACTAAGCCCCGAACTCGGGTCTTTTGGGAATTTGACTGCACTACGGTTAAAAATGAATCATTTCCATGGTCCTATTCCTTCTCATCTTTTCAAACTCGATCTCCTTCAAGTGCTTGATCTAAGTGACAATATTCTTGATGGGGTTTTAAGCCCTGAAGTTGGAAATTTAATCAAGTTAACTGTATTCTCTTTACAAAAGAATCATTTCTCCGGTCCAATCCCATCTTCAATTGCAAAGCTCAAGAAGCTAGAAAGTCTAGATTTGTCTGAAAATTCTTTCTCAAAGCAAATTCCAAATTTCATAGGAAGACTACCCAATATGACCGCAATTGACCTGAGCAAGAACCAGTTTACCGGACCAATACCAACATCAATGCAAAACTTGAGCATGTTAGAAAGGCTTCGGCTCAATGACAACAAGCTCACCGGGGAAATCCCAACTGGGTTATTCGAAATCAGATCTCTGGAAGAATTACACATCGGTGGAAGTGGAAGCAACTTGATTTGGAATAACAAAGCAAAGATTGTTTCTAGATGTAGTCTGCTATATGAGCTCTCTATGCCTAATTGTGGAATTTCAGGTAAAATTCCTGAATGGATTTCTTCGCACAAACATTTGTATTATCTTGATTTGAAGGATAATGAATTGGAGGGAAAATTCCCAGATTGGCTAGCTGAAAGTCGTCTTGAAATAATAATCCTTTCAGATAACAACCTCAATGGATCAATCCCTTCACGCTTATTTGAAAGTATGCATTTATTATTTCTTGATTTGTACGGAAACAATTTATCCGGGGAGTTACCGGAAAATATCGGCAACGCCAATGGGATCATAAGACTTTCTTTAGGTGGGAATGGGTTTTCTGGCAAACTGCCTCCTAGTTTGACTAAATTGGTCAACCTCGCATATCTTGATATTCATGAAAACAACATTTCAGGGAAGTTACAGGATACCCTCCCTCAAATCCCTACTCTTGAAGTTCTTATCCTAAGAAATAATTCTCTTGAAGGATATCTCCCTGCTAGTATCTCCAACCTTAGTTCTCTTCGAATTCTTGATCTCTCCCATAACAACCTAACCGGAAGTATTCCTCGAGAGATAGGAAACTTTTCAAGTATGATCAAGGCCACGAACATTTCAGGATCCCTTCAGTCCCAATTCATTTGGGAAGACTTTTTTAGTATATCAACAGAGGCTCCGGAATTAATTTTGGATTGGAAGAAATCTTATCAAGGTCTACCAAACCTTAACCTTGGCATATACTCTTTGTTGGATTTGTCACACAACAGAATATCTGGTGAAATCCCACAATGTTTAGGCAATCTCAAGGCCCTAAAACTTCTCAACATTTCACATAACATGATTTCTGGCCACATTCCGGTGTCTTTTGGTGATCTAGAAAACATAGAAAGCTTGGATTTATCACACAATCAAATCTCAGGGCGGATTCCTGAATCACTAGTGAAGCTTCACCAACTTACAATTCTGGATGTCAGCAACAACAAGCTCATAGGAAAGATTCCCATTGGTGGGCAAATGGACACTATGAGTGGTTTTGAAAACAACACCGGATTATGTGGCATGCAAATTAATCGCACATGTCCTCAGGATATCCGGCCGTTAAAAGGAAAGGACGATGAAAATGAGAATGAATCATGGTTTTCATGGGAGGGAATTTGGGTTGGTTTCTTGGTTGGGTTTCTCTCAACAGTCTTGATCATTGGCCACTTTCTAAATTTTACACAACTCTGTAAAATTTAGTGAAACTTTCATCAATGATCAATATTGTTCTCTAGAAAGTTCATGTAAGTAATCCTACAAACTAAGATGTTTATATTCGTGTGTTATGTACTTACACGTTGTTCATATAAGCTATCCATAAAAAGTTGTAAACGTTTAGATATATAAACCAGTTATTAGGTTTCAATTAATATATAAAGTGATTATTACATGTGACAAAATAGGAATATCTATCTCTAAATTACTTTATACTATCCGCTAACTTAATATCAAATTTTCATTTTACTATTTTCATGTATAGAGGATATCATCCGTATGGATTTTTTTCTGTTCTTTTTTTCATAACAAAGCATTTCAAATTTGGCCTTTGTACGTCTTCATTTCAATCTACTTAAACTTTATTGTTTTTTGAGTAAACTGCCAAAATAGTCTCTGAGGTTTGGTAACTTTTGTCAATTTAGTACAAAACTCAAAACTTTTGAATCTGTATCCATGTGGTTTCAATTTTTTTTCATTTTCATCCAAAATCCTAATTTGGACAATTTTTTTAGTTAACATCCAACTTTTTTTTTATCGTTTTCCTCCCTTATAATGAAGGGCAAAATGGTCAGTTTTTTTAATTTGTTATAATAAAGCGTTAAAACACCATTTTGCCATTCATTAAAGGGAGGAAATGACAAACAAAAAAAAACTGGATGTTAACTGGAAAATCTAACCAGATTTTGATTTTGATGAAAATGGCAACAAAAAACCACAAGGACCCAGATTCAAAAGGTTTGAATTATGGACTAAAGTGACAAAAGTGACCAAACCAGATGGACCATTTTGGCAGTTTACTCTTTTTTTTTCTTTTTGTTGTATATTTAGTTAGAAAATGGAATATACATTGAGAAACAATATATGTTTAATAATCCATTTAACAATATTAAAGAGGGGGAAAGTTCATTTGAGAAGAAATTTAACATGAGAAGAAAAAGAAGAAAGGGTATATTAAAAAAATGCTATTTCATTTATAACTCATATCATTAATTTTTCTCTCTTTAATTAATTATCCTACATATAATCTACAAAACCTACACATATCAAATTTTTCCTTCATATACCCTACACATTATAGAATTTTATTCTACAGAGTCGAAATTTATCCTACACACCTCGAAATATATATTCTACACAACTCGTAATCTATCCTACACAACTACTAATTTATTCTACACTTTAAATTAAGTTGTTTTTTTTTTAATTTGGAAAAGTATATATTTTGAAAAGGAGTTACAAATTTAATTTATCTAGCTATTAAAGGGAAAGAATACAAATTAATGATTTATGTATGTTTACCAATATACCCTTATATTAAATTAAATACAAATATTAAATGAAATAAAATGAAGTATTTTTATTGGTTAAAACTTCTTCTTTTTTCTTCTTACAAAAAAATTCTTCTCATTTGAACTCTCCACTATTAAAGAGCATCGTATATAACAATTAATAATTAATTACACGGACAATGTGGTAACACGTATGGGTACTAACTTTTTAAAGTCACAAGTTTGATGTTCATTATTTTAATTTCGTAACAAGTTTGGAGTTTAAGACCTAACTTTTGTGTTATGATTTTGCTATGTCCCTTTCTGAGATTGATTCCAAAGAAGTACCAAAGATTAAACCAACCTGCAGATAGCAGCTACAAGGGCAGCAATTTCGCAGTGAAGGTTTCATGATTTTCTGTTATTATAGTTAACTAAGTATCTGGTTGTTCTAAAACTAGCACCTAAAAACGTGACATCTATTAAAAGAAAATTTTAATAGCACATGTACTTCTGCATGTGTTGTGGGGGCACATGGATTCAGTGGATCATCTCATTTGCATGCAAAGCAATGGGAATTAACACCACAAGTTTTGAAATTGTGAAGGATTTTTGTAACATAACTTCATTTTCTTTCAATCTGTTCATTTGTGTTGATGCACTATTATATGTCGCTAGTGATGTTCGGTTCGCGACCACGTCGACGACGTTCCTCCGTCCTGTGATACAAGGACCAGAGCTCGGGTCTTTTCAGAACTTAACTACACTGAGGTTAAGTATGAATTATTTCGAAGGTGGGATTCCTTCTCAACTTTTCAAACTCAAATCGCTACGAGTTCTTGATCTGAGTACTAATCATCTCAAGGGGAAACTAAGACCTGAATTTGGGTCTTTTCAAAGTTTAACTACACTATGGTTAAATGAAAATAATTTCCATGGTCCGATTCCTCGTCAGTTTTATGAACTCAGATATCTTCAAGATCTTGATCTAAGTGATAATATTCTTGACGGGGTTTTAAGCCCTGAAGTTGGTAAGCTCCGAAATCTTGAATCACTTTTGTTGAAGGCCGATTTTCTTTCAGGAAAAATCCCAGAAGAGATTGGAAAGGGTCTACATATTTACACACCTTAATGCCTATTTCCACACCCTTCAAGACGCCTCGTATAGACCTATACGAGGTGTATAGGGTTGCTTTTCCGACCAGCTCTGCACCAAAGCACAATGTCAAATAAGTCACATCAGATGGGGAGTCTAGGTCTGTACGAGGGAAGGATACGAGGCACTAAGACGCCTCGTATAGGCCTATACGAGGCGTCTTCAGTGGCTGATTTGACTATACGTTTGACAAGTGACTTAAAGCTATACGGGGTGTCTAGAGCTATACGATGCGTCTATGAGCAACATAAAGTACAACATACAGTGTATTCTTTGTCCACCCCGAGCATTCATCATTTCCTTCATTCTGTTTCTTTTGCTTCTTCTTCTTCTTCTTCTTCTTCTTCTTTCATTCTGCTTTGCATTTGTGTTCTTATCATCCCGAAGTGTTGAAATGTCATCATACTGGGACGGCAACTATGTCTTCGGGCAGTATTCTAGCGAGAACTGGGTGCCCGAAAGCCATCCGGTAATAGTTATTAGCTTAAATGTTTTAATTAGTTTTTGTTTTAGTTTATTATTTACTAATGATGATACGGTTCTTCATTTTGGAGGAGTCTCGCGTTCCCGATTCTAATGAGCAAGAGGAGGTTGTGTCTAGTATACAAGGAGAACAAAACAAACCATTTCTAGATTTGAACAAGCATCCCCCTGTTATGAAACAGCCCCTGTAGATGACTCATACCATGCTTGTCAACCAAGTTATCCGACGCAACAAGGGTATCCGGATTATAGATACGGGTGTGAATACGGAGGAGACGGTGGATACGGAGGAGACGGTGGATACGGATGAGACGGTGGTTACAGAGGAGACGGTGGATACAGTGGATACGGAGGATATGGTGGTTATGGTGGATATGGTAGATATGGTGGTGAGACACCTCCCATCCAGGACAGTCCGTACTTAAAAAGGCAGGTATTAATTACTATTTTTTATTATTATTTAATTATTATTATTATTATTAGTATTATTATTAGTATTATTATTAATATTATTATTATTATTATTATTATTTATGTTGATACATATTGTGTGGATATGGCTCGGCTCGGTTCAACTCGGCTACGAAGTGAAGGCCGTAGTCAAGATATCCTCCTATCTTGACTCGATATGCGTTTGACTTCGTAACATTTGATGTAATTGCGACTGCGTGTGTGCAGTATGCAATTTAGACTAAGTTTATGTGTCTGTTAGTTTGTTTGTCTTAGTCCATGATGAAACCCAAGTCCCTAAAGCCCAAGCTTTGGCCCAACATGAGAAGAAGCCCAACATGTATGACGAAATCAGAAGTGATTTCGTCAAAGCCACATGTGGGACGAAATCACCCAAGTGGTGAAAACACTTTATGGATGAAAACCAAATAGGACGAAATCACCTGATTTCGTCCATATTCTTGATTTCGTCCTATGTGATTTCGTCTGGGACTTGATTTCGTCAGTCTTATACTATATATACACTCACAACAGACATAACACAGTCACGCAAATCTGAATAGATTTGAGAGCGAACATTGTAAACACACACACACTGAGAGTTTATGAGAGCATCTTGTAAACATTGTATTGTAACCGTTTTCTAGATTAATACAATGGAGTGTTAATCGTGAATCTTGTGTTTTACGTGTTCGTCACTTGGTTTAACTTACCCGTTTGGATTCTGCACTTTCGGGTTTGGTGGAAAACAGGGAATAGAGGTTACTCGATCCTCCGGGTGGACCTACAATTGGTATCAGAGCATTGGCTCGATTCCTTGTTTAAACCAAGTTGTTTTTCTTGTGTTTTTCAAAGTTTTATAGGTGTTTTTCTTGATTTTTGAACTTAAAGATCATACATTTTCTGGAAAATCGCTTTAAAATTTTCGAAAAACCTTGTTGTTTTGCCGTTTGTTTTGTTAAAAATCTTGTTAAAACTTATGCATATTTGTTAGAATTGGGTTATTATTGAAACATTGTGCAAAACTTGTGCTCAGAAATTTTCCAAGTCACTGGTAAACTCATAATTTCGCCGGAAATATCATAGAGTTCATCCTGATCTTCATATGTTCTGGGTTTCATATCTTAATATTTGAATATTTGAGTTTTTACGAATTATTGTTGTTGATTATAAAATAGTTCTTTGACAAATGTGTACAAGTATCATGATGAATTGTTGAAAATAAGAAACTTCGAAATCAGGAAAGTATGGTGGTTTGACAAAAGAAGTCTTTGTTGTCAGTAACTGATAAGGTTTGGTTTGCAAAATATCTAGTTTGTCTGAGTACCTTTTGTCAACGAAATCACTATCACCTTATAGTTCCAGTCAACGAAATCAACATCAGTCAACTATATCATACAGCCGAAATCACTACACTTGTTGGACGAAATCCCACTTGGGCCTATAATCACTCCCGGGAGGAAATCAACAACATCAGACGAAATCAGTAACCTCCATCAAGACACTCTTGCCGAAAACACATCAAGACACTCTTGCCGAAAATCAGTAACTTACCAGCTCAACGAAATCACATTTGGCTGAAATCACTTGTGGGCCGAAAACACTACCTGGGCCTTTTATAAAGTTGGGCCGAAATCACTTCCTTCATCAGCGAAATCACCTTGTGCTTTTGTCTCCAGCCGAAATCACTTATCAACAAATACCAATTTGTCCTTGGCCGAAATCTCTTATCCAAGAAGTCACTCTCCACGAAATCATACCTGGGCGGAAATCAGTTCTGGGCCCAAATAAGACCTGGCCGAAATCTCTTGTCAGCTCTTGGACGAAATCAAGTTGAAATTACAACTCCTCAGCCGAAAACACTTCTTGTTTTCATCAAGTCTTGGCCGAAATCACTTGCTGGTTCATTTTCACTTGTGTTTGTCTTGTCTTGGACGAAAAGCCTTCTTGTTTTCATCAAATATCAGCAACGAAATCACCTACAACATCTGATTTCGTCAACTTGTTACTCAACGAAAACCTTTACGATTTCGTCAAACATTCTTATGCTTGTGTTATTTTTTTAACAGAAGACTTGCAATTCATATTTAACTGTTTGATTTGTGTGATTTGTTCAGGTATTAGTCATTAAACATCAAAAATGAGTTCGAACTGGTGGGGTAATCCGTCACGTTTATCTCCATCATGGGCCGAATCTCCCGCACCTGCATCTAATACAGAAAGCAAGTATACAAACACGCGTTTGTCGCCATCATGGGCTGAATCTCCGGCACCCGCATCTTCGCAAGCAAATCAAACGTCAACCGGTCAATGGGCGTTTGTTTCAAATCAAACTCCAAGTATTCAAAGTATATTCCTCAGCGAAAGCGAGACCGGAAGTCTGAATCGTCCACCGAAACTGATGCACCTAAACGAATATCCTGGTTGGGTTGATAGATTTCAGACGTATGTAAATGGGCAAAACACGGAACTGTGGTTACGTTTTACTACAGATTTCGATCAAACTCTTGAGGTTGCCGCTTCAACTGCCACTACATTTGCAGATCTTTCGGAAGACCAGAAAAAGGTATATGATTTAGAAAAGAAAGCATATGCTATTCTGACTCAGGCGTTGAGCAAGGATATATATCATCAGTTTGTCAGTTTCAAGACGCCAAAGCGATTGTGGGATGCTCTGAAGACAAGAGGTCTAGGAAATGAAAAGTCACGTCAATTGCGGCATGATTTACTCAAGAAGGAGTTTGATGGTTTCACTTGTATGGAAAATGAATCTTTGGCAGATATGACAAGTCGATTTCATCACTTGCTGACGAGCAATTATGAGGTAGTAACAACTTCAACACAGGTTGTCACAAAGTTTGCCGATGCACTGCCACCTCACTGGAATAGTTTCTTGGAAATCCAGAAATACAATGGCACATTGGCTACGACAAACATCAATGACTTCGCTCAGCTCTTGGAGAAGAAAGATCAGGAAGAAATCCTAAACGCAAAAAGGGTTCCAATGCGACAAAATACTGATATGTATTATGGAACTCCTAGCAATTCTACAATACAAGTGCGACATAATCCTGATATGTGTTATGGAACTCCTAGTACTTCTGCAAGACCTGCTTCACATGCTCCACTTCAGACGGCGTTTGTCACAAGCACAGATTTGTATGGCAATCAGTTACAAGTTCCTGTAAAGCCAGCTCCGACAACAGATATGTATGGATATCCACTTCCACCTTCCTCAATACCAAAGGTTGTTGCACCAACCACAGATTTGTACGGCAATCCACTACCTGTGCAACAGCAAGCCTGTTATGGCAGCACGTCATCAGCTGGTCGGCCATCTAATACAGTACGACTGGACACATCAAGTTTCTCCAAAGTTAGCGTTGAAGTAGCTAAGGATCACATGGAGATATTGAACACATTGGTGAGCGCGTATTGTGGGTTGATAACAGGTCAGATCGGGAACATCAATCTGACTCAAGAAGATTACCAGCAGATAGATAAAGAGGAGATGGATATGATGGCCATCAAATGGGCTTTCGCCAGTGCTGTAAGGCGAGCTAAAGACTTCATGGAACGGACGGGTCGAACCAGCTTGGAAAGCAAGAAAGATACCAAGTATGGGTTCGACAAGCAATCCGTCAAGTGCTTTAACTGTGGTGAACGTGGTCACTTCAAGAGGGAATGCACAAAGCCAGCTCAGCATGGGAACCAGAATCCTTTCAGAGGTCAAGGAGGCAACCAACAGAATCAGAATCAACCCAGGAATGATGATCACGCTTTGGTCCCTGCAAACAATCAAGTAGGACCATCGAACACCAATCAAGCTCTTGTGGTGCAAGTAGATGAAGGTTGTGACTGGTCAATGCAATTAGGCATTGGTGATCAAGGAGAAGCAACTTGTTTTGCTGAAGCTGCTAAGGATTTGAAGCACGCCAGTGGTGGAGAATCTTCCACCAGTGGTGGTGAATCTTCAGATGAAGAGAGTTCTGGTGATTCAAGGATTTCAGATGAGGAAGTCTCGACCTCAGGCGAAGATTTTTCTGATGATGTATCTAGTGGGAGAATCGATGAAGATATCGATGAATTATTAGGAGAAGCTGCATCAAGGAATGATAGAAGATCTATTCTGGTGGATCAAGCTGCTTATTCTTCTTCTTCTCTTCCTTCAGCCTTTATGGCTAATGGCAACAGTTCATCAAGCCAGGTATGTGTCGATGAACCAACTGTTGTTAATTGTGATAATTGTGCTAGCTTAAGTGTTAAATGTGCTGATTTGGATGCTAATATGTCTGAGTTGCAAAGCAAACATGATGCTTTAAATGTTGAATTGTTTGACTTTCAAAATAAACATGTTTCATTAGATACTAAGTGGTGTGATTTGCAAAGCAAACATGAGGATTTGCAAAACAAATTTGAATTGACAAATATGCACAATCAAAAGTTGATAGTGGATCTTTCAAAATGCAAAGAGGCTAACATGTTTTATGAAAACCATGAAAAAGAATTTAAAACGATGGTTGAAACTTTAAGAAAAGATAAAACCGAACTGACAAAAATGGTTTCAAGAAAACAAACTGACATAAACCTTTATATCAGTCGTCTTGAAAGCATGCAAAAAGAGTTAGCCTGCACAAAGTGTGAAAGTGAGGCGATCCGGCTTAAACTAGACAGTTATTCTAACTCTAGATACGTGCTGGATCACATCATTGGCACACAAAAAGAGAAAAAGGATGTCACGTGCATTGGATATAAGAAATGTCCACCACCTGTTAGACAAAATTATGATGCACTGCCTGATGAGGAGTTTAGAACTCATTATGAAGAATCTGTTCCTTTAGACATTGAGGAATTTGCAACGGGACTTGGATACAAACAGGAAGTATCACAGATTCGGATGTGTCAGCAGATACTGTTGTAACTGCTGAACAAAATCAGGATCCTCCAATCATTGTTGAGGATACTGATTCTTCAGATGATGAATCTAATGATACTGACTCAGCACAGTCAGATGCGGTAATCAAAGAAGAGGACATACCTCTCGAGAATCATATTCTGTGTGATCCTCCTGCAAAACCTGCTACGACTGTTCTGACCGAGTCCACGTCTACTTCCTCACAAGAGTCTAAGAGTGTGAATTTGCTGTACACTCTTATTGGTGATGAAAAAATCTACTCTGACAAAGATTTTCCTATTAAGAATGTTAATCAATCTTTAATTAGTAAAATTTTTGAGGATTCAACAAGTAAGTTTTTGGGAAAGACAGGATCACACGTTGTGGTAACACACTGTCCTCCTATCCCAAAGGCTGAAGTTAGAAAACAATGTGGCAATCAAAAATTACCAACTGAGAAAGTTCAGCAAAATCGCACCAAACCTAAAAGTAACTCACCGACTCAATGGCAAAAGAAACAGACCAAGAAAAAGGACAAGAAAGTGAACTTTGGGAAATCGAAGGGAACAGATAAACTTGAAACATTTTACAATAAATCTAACTTAGATCATGTCATTGAAGTTAATTCTTTGAAAAGAAACGAACCAAACAGTTCAAAACCTAGTACCTCGGGATCACAAAGTTCATCGACAAGACAATCACATGATACTACGGGGTTTGTAGAACGTAGATCATGTTTTTCATGTGGCACAATTGGACATATCATTCGAAATTGTCCATATCTTCATAAACAAAAAGCCAAAGTTGATGATCCCCATGACCAAATTGACCGCAAGCGATCTGTTTCATCAAAACCAGATCCCCATCTTGTAAAAGAAAGGGAAAAGAAACAGAAACGCCAACAGGTCAAGAAAATTGAAAAGGCGATTAAAACCGATGTGGTTAACAAAACATCTGTTTCTGTCAAACCAGACAATTCAAAAACTTCAGACAATCATGAAGTTAAGATTTTAAAGAATAACACTGGTAAAACAAAACAGACCTGGAAACCAAAAACGGTTATTGAATCAGGGGGAACATCACAATTTCCGCAACATCGAGAAGTTCAAGTAACTTACGTTGATGAAAATGGAAGACCCAAGACCACAAAGGCTTGGTTCCCCATCTCCAACTAATCATGTGAGTACATGTGCAGGGTGTTCCAGGAGGAACTTTCAACAGTCATTGGATTGTTGATAGTGTTGCATCTAGGCACATGACAGGCGACATGAAGCTTCTCTACGATGTTAAATCTATTAGAGGAGGTTATGTTGCTTTTGCTGGAGATAAAGGCGGATATATAACAGGAGAAGGAATGGTATCCAACGGGGTTGTAAGTTTCGACAAGATCAACTTTGTACAACTGCTTGATCACAATCTTCTCAGCGTTTCACAAATCTGTGATAAACAGTTTTCAGTACACTTTGATGCAAATGGATGTTACGTGCTGAAACCCGGCTTCAAGATTCCGAAAGAATGGATTCTCTTATCTGCTCCAAGGATAAATGATTTGTATGTCCTTGATATGAGCCAAGCTATAACAACGACTGCACAAGCAACTTGTTTCATTACAAAAGCCACGGAAAAAGACTCAATCTCTTGGCACAGACGTATGGGTCCCATTCACTTATGCAAAATGAATCATTTGGTGTCAAATGAATTAGTGAATGGTGTTCTTCTGAAAAATTTCCATCTTCAAGACGTCTGTGTTTCATGCCAAAAAGGAAAGCAAACGAAGAAGCGACATCTGACAAAGAAGATCAATACGGTGGCAGTTCCTCTTGAACGTTTGCACATAGATTTGTTTGGTCCTGTCAAGCACAAAAGCATCAGGAATGATCAATACTGCCTCGTGATAACTGATGATTATTCAAGATTTTCTTGGGTGGCGTTTATGGCTCACAAGAGTGCAACTTTCGGTATTATCAAAAACTTGATCATTCAGATTGAGAATTTGTATAAGTTGAAGGTTAGACGGATACGCAGCGACAATGGTACTGAATTTAAAAATCAAGCCATGGCGGAGTTTTGCACATTAAAAGGTATTCTTCACGAATTTAGTGCAGCTTATACTCCTCAACGGAACGGCGTCGCTGAACGTAGGAACCGTACATTGATCGAGACTGCTAGGACTATGTTGGTAGAGTCGCAGTTGCCCATTCCATTCTGGACTGAAGCTGTGGCCTCCGCATGTTACACGATGAATCGAGTCCTTACAGTCAAAAGGCACAACAAGACCTGCTTCGAGCTTCTTCAGAAACGGAAACCAGATTTGTCATATCTTGAACCGTTTGGAGCTCCTTGCACAATGATCGATCCTAATGGAAAGTTTGGGGCAAAAGCTATTGAAGGTCACTTTCTTGGTTATGCCACCCCGAACTTAAGAGTCTGGAATCTAGAGACTAAAAGGGTTGAAGAATGGTCTGAGGTCAGAGTACAAAGGCACACATTGCTAGTCAGATGTCCTGGTCAACCATGGATGTTTGAGTACGATGACTTTTTCAATTCGATCAATGTTGAAGCGGATGAAGAAACTGCTGCGGCAAGGATGTTTTTCGAGAGTGATAACGCAACAGATTCATCGTTGGTTCGTCCAATTATTGTCAATCAAGAACCATCTTCAGTGAACAATAATGCTCTCGACAATGAGGATTTTCATGATGCAACCGAACTGAACGAATCTTCAGAGGATGAAGAATTTCTAGATGCAGATCAAGAAGCTCCTACATCAGCTGTTCATGGTACTTCAGAGGCTACACCTCCATTGGACGCCCCTATAACAGCTGAAGTTACTGCATCATCCTCTTCGTCAGTTCCGGGTATTGAATTGGTTGTTGATCTAAATCTCAACAATCTGGGTATAAACATTCCAATTCCAGAAAACCCGGAAACAAGAATTCACAATACCCATCCTCAACAAAACATCATAGGCAATGTACAAAGTGGCATACAAACAAGAAACATGTTGCGCAACAACAACAACGCAGGCTTGTATGCGGCGATTCGAGAATCTGGTCAACAAAACGATTGGTCTTTCGCGTGTTATGTCTCACAGGAAGAGCCAAGAACTTGGAAAGACGCTTTGAAAGATAACTCATGGGTTGAAGCTATGCAGGAAGAATTGCAACAATTCCAGAAACTTGGTGTCTGGAAACTCGTAGAGAAACCTGCTGGTTATAAGAAGATTGGTACCCGTTGGGTGTATAAATGCAAAAAGGATGACCGTGGAATCGTTATTCGCAACAAAGCTAGATTGGTCATTCAAGGTTTTCGTTAGATTGAAGGTATAGACTACAACGAAGTGTATGCACCTGTTGCACGTCTGGAAGCAATTCGGATCTTTCTGGCTTATGCCTCATTCAAAGGATTCAAGGTTTACAGGATGGACGTCAAAAGTGCATTCTTACATGGTCTAGTGGAAGAAGAGGTGTATGTTGAACAGCCTCCAGGTTTTGAAGATCCTATCCATCCCGATCGGGTTTGGTTGCTGAACAAAGCTCTCTATGGTTTACATCAAGCACCGCGAGCTTGGTACGCAACCTTATCATATTATCTGTTGGAGAATGGATTTCGCAGAGGTCTTATCGATTGCACTCTCTTCATAAAAGAACAAGATGGAGATCTTCTACTGGTTCAGGTATATGTGGATGATATTATATTTGGTTCTACTAACAATGTTATGTGTAGGGATTTCGAGCGTGTAATGCAGGATAAATTCGAGATGAGCGCTATGGGGGAGATGACTTTCTTTTTGGGCTTGCAAGTGCAACAAACGAGGTCTGGGATTTTCATCCATCAGACTAAGTATGTCCAAGACATCTTGAGCCGATTCTAGATGTCCGACACATTGCCCATTGGTACCCCACTGCAGCAAAATCACGGAATCAATCCAGATTTGAAGGGTGAAGTTGTTAGCTCTTCATACTACCGCGCGATGATTGGATCCCTTATGTACCTCACAGCATCAAGACCAGATATAATGTATCCAACATGCCTGCTAGCCAGATATCAAGTGAACCCGAAGGCCTCACATCTTACCGCTGTAAAAAGGATTTTTCGTTATTTGAAGGGTTGCCCAAACACCAGTCTATGGTACCCTAAGGATGATAACTTTGAATTAGTCGCTTTAAGTGATTCTGATTTTGGCGGATGCAAAATCGACGGAAAATCCACAACGGCTGGATGCCAGTTTTTAGGAACTCGCCTTGTAACGTGGCAGTGCAAGAAGCAGACTTGTGTCGCTACATCAACTTGTGAAGCCGAATACATTGCTGCCTCAAGTTGTTGCCCCCAAGTCCTGTGGATACAACAGCAAATGCGCGATTACGGTTTTGAATTCCTAACTACTCCTATTTATGTCGATAATTATGTTGCCTTATCTATCACTAAAAATCCTGTGCAGCATTCAAAGACTAAGCATATCGAAATTAAATATCACTTCATACGTGATTGCTTTGATAAAAGACTAATCGATGTTGCTTACGTCCACACTGATGACCAACGTGCCGATCTTTTTACCAAAGCATTTGATAAATCAAGATTTGACTTTTTATTAGTGATAAACGGCATTAAGGTCAAGCAAGACTAATCCGCATCGGAAAATCGTTTTTGTAAATATCTTTGTGTTTTAAAATTATTGTAAGTTTGTTGATTTTAGGGGGAGTAAATCCAAAATTTGAAAAATTCAAAAACATCCAAAAATTTCAAAACCCAAAAACAATAGAAAAACAAAAATGAGTTTCCTGGCGAGCAAAAGAGAAAATGATAGTACATCAGTGGTCTGTCTAAACCTCTTTAAACTGAAATGCAAAATTAAAAATGTTAAGCAGCTCTATATAAGATGTATCGGTAGGCTCACATTCATATTAAAGTGTGCAGGGTGATATAAATCTTAAATCGACTGAAGACCAGGTGGGAACCACTCATTGGCATATGGTCTTAGTACCGAAATTTCGTTTGAGAGATTGCCGAGGTTCTGAGATATGTGGTCTTTATGTTGTTTATCATCTGGGTATCATGGTTGTTTCTTTTACCGAAACAAACGGAGACGAAGTCTAGATCTTCCATGATATCATACATACGTGTACATACTGCATACGACCTCAATAACTGATCAACAATCACATGTCCACAAAACAAGTGATATTATATCACATTTATCCGGGAGTCAAGTTCGTCTCTCTACTGTACAAAAGTACTGACCTGTTCACGGACTTGCTCTTGTGCCCTTCATGCATCTGAAAATCAAGTTCCTCATCAATAAGTGATTCTATCACATAGGGCTTGTTTTCAATCAAAATAAGTGAGTTACTCACATCTTTTTATACGTCAAAACAGATGATAAATGGTATACTCACCAGTAAGATGAACTCTCGTGCATACCTCGATACGAGAATGTGTCGTGATGTGGATGAACACCGGTCGGTAAGTATAAATTATACCTTAACGTATCCCCTCGCCATGATTACATCTGATAAGTTGAGCTTATGTGGATAACAATACCGATAATCGTTATAGGATGTTTATCAAATTGTTAACAAAAAGAACAACAAGAGCGTTTTGGCATGACCGTACACTAATATGATTCTCTTACCCTCGAAACTCGCAAAAAGAATGTTTGTATATATTTACTTTTCTTAGTTTCTGCAACTCTGTATATATTTATTTACTGCTTTCAGACTTTAAGTTTGAAATATTCAAAATACCAAAAAGATTTTAGGTGTGTTTTAATATAAACTTTTTAAAAGCCAAAAAGATTTTATTTCTACTTTAGTTTTGATTAACCGATGTTGGAACACGAATCTTCGTTACCTGAAATCTGATGAAAAACAAAACGATTGAATCTTCATAAACGGTCAGAGTTTGCAAGTTTTGAAAGTTAATAATTAAAATTGAAAAAATCTGTTAACTTTTCAAACTAAACTGTCGGACGGTAGTTGAATAAGAATTGGTCACATGTGTGTCATTTGTTTAATGTTAACTATATTCCAAGCAGTTGTTCCAATTACGCGTTTAGCTTTCTTGCATGTGCAGATGCTAAAGGCAAGGAGAACATGTTCGATGACAAGCTTCGGAATGAAGGCATGACATGGAGGCACTCAAATGATAAAGATGATCGAGTTGCCGCTGATCAATCACCAACACCACAAGGATCTCAAGCATTGAAGTCAAAAGATTCCCAAGCATAATCAAAGGGGGAGTTTATTGATACACTTCCTAAATGAAAAGGGGAGTTTGTTGATACACTTTCTACTTACAACACGTGAAGACTTTGAAGATCCTACGACAAGAATGAATGAACCAGCAAGAGATGGAGAACGAGATTACTAACCTCGCGAGCAGCATCCAAGGGGGAGTTTGTTGATACATATTGTGTGGATACAGCTCGGCTCGGTTCGACTCGGCTACGAAGTGAAGGCCGTAGTCAAGATATCCTCCTATCTTGACTCGGTATGCGTTTGACTTCGTAACATTTGATGTAATTGCGACTGCGTGTGTGCAGTATGCAATTTAGACTAAGTTTATGTGTCTGTTAGTTTGTTTGTCTTAGTCCATGATGAAACCCAAGTCCCTAAAGCCCAAGCTTTGGCCCAACATGAGAAGAAGCCCAACATGTATGATGAAATCAGAAGTGATTTCGTCAAAGCCACATGTGGGACGAAATCACCCAAGTGGTGAAAACACTTTATGGATGAAAACCAAATAGGACGAAATCACCTGATTTCGTCCATATTCTTGATTTCGTCCTATGTGATTTCGTCTGGGACTTGATTTCGTCAGTCTTATACTATATATACACTCACAACAGACATAACACAGTCACGCAAATCTGAATAGATTTGAGAGCGAACATTATAAAGACACACACACTGAGAGTTTATGAGAGCATCTTGTAAACATTGTATTGTAACCATTTTCTAGATTAATACAATGGAGTGTTAATCGTGAATCTTGTGTTTTACGTGTTCGTCACTTGGTTTAACTTACCCGTTTGGATTCCGCACTTTCGGGTTTGTCAGAAAACAGGGAATAGAGGTTACTCGATCCTCCGGGTGGACCTACAATTTATTTATTAAAATTATTTATTATTATTGTAGATGTTACAGGTTTTCAACTCTTTAGATGAACTAAAGAATCAGATATAAGAAATAGCAAACGCGGATGGTTTCGTTATTGTCACCCGTCGATCAAAGAAAACCGGGGGAAGAACCGGGAGGGTATGGCTTGAATGTGATCATGGTGGTGAGCACTAGACTACAGCAACACTTAGAAAAGCCGGAAGCAAAAAAACCGGTTGCCCGTTTTACCTGCTGGCTGTGCGAAACCACCCGTATGAAACCTGGGAGATTAAAGACGGAAAAATTGATCATAACCACGAACTTTGTGAGGACCTGTCAGCCCACGCGTTTGTGCGAAGGTTTACTCCAAGCGAAATGAAACTGATCGAGCAGCTGACAGCTCAAAACATGGAGTCGCGCAAAATATTTCAAACGATAAGGAAGCAGGACCCCGGCAAGTTTCATATTCAGAAAGACGTTCAAAACGTTGTGGCAAAGATTAGAGCCGAACAAAGACAAGGATTGATTCCCATGCAGTCACTAGAAAACAAGCAGATAAACAACGACTTTATTTACGAGACACGGGAGGAACCCGGAACAGAGATCGTAACAGAGATCTTCTTTCTTCATCGGGACTCGAGATGCATGTGGCGTGCATTCCCCCACGTCATGCTGATCGATGCGACGTACAAGACAAACATATACAATATGCCCTTTATCTAGATTGTTGGTATGACGCCTACCAACAAATCGTTTATTATGGCGCATGCCGTTGTTAGTAAAGAACGGGGTGATAACTTTGTGTGGGTGCTTCAGAGGGTCAAGTCAATGGTGGATGAATGCATGGAGCCACGTGTGATTTTAACCGATAGAGACCTAGCCCTTATGGGCGCGTGTGCTAAAGTATTTCCAGACGCCCCCAGGCTTTTTTGCAGGTGGCACATACAACAGAATGTTATGAAGCACTGCAAGGGTGCCTTCACAGACGAAGACTGGAAGAAATTTTTGTCATTCTGGGGGACATTGATTGAGTCTCCATCCATACTTATCTACGACTACCACATGCGCAACATGTGAAAACGACTTGTGGAGTGCAAACGTTCTAGAAAGTTTTTATAATAACATACGACTCACCTATGCAAATTTTATTAAATTATTTTTACTTTTAGGAGTCTTCAAATACGTGTACGATAACTGGCTAAAAGACTATAAGGAGATGTCGTCTTTGCGTGGACTGATAAGAGGTGCAACTTTGGTAATCGTACCACAAACAGAGTTGAGAGCCAACACGCCAACTTAAAGAGATACGTCCTAGATAGGAGCTCGCTGGACCGTGTAGTTGGTTGTGTCCAGGATATAGTTGAGACACAGTTCGGTGAAATAAGGAAGACTTTTCAAGATAGCATCGAAAAAAGAATGACCCACCACAAACACCTGTTGTTTCAACACCTACTTAGAAAAGTATCCCATACAGCCCTTGTCTTGTTGAGGGGCGAGGCAATTAGGAAGGTAGATGTCTTGGAGAGCTTTCATTCATCATGTGGTTGCCAAATGTGGCACAGCTGTGGGTTGCCCTGTGCTTGTAGGATAGAAAAGTACATTCTTGAAGGTAATAATTGTTAAACGTACAACACTTGTGTGATATATTTCCGTTAATCATGTGACTTAAACAATGTTGTTTTTAACCGTGCAGAGCGTCCGATTCAACTCGAAGACATAGACGTCTTCTGGCGGAAACTTTACTTCCAAAGTTGTAAATTGATTGACGATGACGTGGACGTGGTCGAAGAGCTAAATATTGTTAGACAACAATTAGAGTCGCACCCCCCAGCTCAGCAAAAAAGCCTGATGTCAAAGATTAAAGCGGTGTTGACTCCAAAGAAATCTACCAAGAAACCACCGGTTGTCCAACAAAATACTCGTGGCTGACCAACAACAAAGCAGGTACAACAAAGGTTGGACGAGGCCTCTCGTATAGATGAAGAATTGAGGAGAAGCTCATTCGGTGATGCAAACACGTGCTTTGAAGGTTCTCGACAAAGTAAGTACGATAAACCTCGCCACAGCTCGTACGTTCCGTCACAGGCCTCTCAACAGTCGGTTATAAGGTCCCAAAAACCCAAAGCGAGCCTAAGCCGTTCAAAGAGTTCTAAGAAGAAAGAGACATGAGATGCTCACGGTTTTCCGTTAATCATTGGGGACGAGTACGTGGGAATCATCGAACAGTTTAAGTATGACATTCCGCTAGTGTTCCATCCGTACGTCTCGTGCATACGAGATGTGATGCCGGACGGTCATTGTGGGTTTCGGTCTGTGGCTGTGGGCTTAGGTATGGATCAGAGTTCATGGGGGCTCATTCGAAGGCACCTTGTCCAAGAAATGGATCAGAACAAATCGATCTGGTTCCCAATATTTGAAGCATGGGGTAAAGGTTATTTTTACACGCATCGTCAGGGCCTAATTTGGGATTCAGTGTCCGGTTGTGGGGGGGATCACTGGATGGACTTCCCCTTTGCAGGACTTCTTATTGCACAAACGTACGGTATCGGGGTGCACCTGTTAACGACAACCATGGGTGCGAGTTCCACTTTCTTCCTGATACTAAGTCCTCCGGCTAATCAACAACCATTGTTCATAATGCTTACTCATGTAAACGAGAACCACTTCATACATGTTAAGCTGGAAGGGGATTATCCAATGCCACCAGCAGACGGGCTATGGTTGACCCACCGAACACCCCATACGGAACAATGGGAAGATATGTACTTGCCACGTCTAGAATGGTATACATCGATAATGAATCCTCCGCCAAGATCAAACCCCAGTCTTAATTACATCGACAGTGATACGGAAGAATGATTTTTGTAATTAATAGTATTTTTTTTTTGTAATTCCAATTAGCCCCTGGTATGGCCCCAATCTAGGCTTATTTCAGGGGCTAAAAGGTCATTCTACAATCCCCAGACGCCTCGTATAGATCTATACGAGGCGTCTATTTGAGCGGGTTTTTGAAAATTTGAATATTTGAAAATAAAATTTTGAATTTTTTGAATAAGGACGATTCGTATAGATCTATACGAGGCGTCAATAGTGTCGGCTTTAGTCAGGGGCAAATGACCATTTTGCCCCTGTAAAGCCCCCAGTATAGGCTTTAGTCAGGGGCAAAATGGTAATTAACCATTCCAGAAATATCTTTTTGGATTGGTTAATTACCATTTTGCCCCTGAATAATGCCTATACTGGGGGCTTAACAGGGGCAAAATGGTCATTTAATAAAAAGCGGGGACGACACGTATAGATCTATACGAGGCGTCTATGCCTCGTATAAGGCTGGGGGGCCTAGACGAGGCTGGTTATAACCCCAAACAAAAAAACAAAACCACATACGGAGAATACACATCTATACGCCTCGGATTCGTATTTCGACCGTACTTTCGAAGATTTGAAGCATCACTGGTACGTATTTCATCCCGTAGTTTAGTATTTTTGCCTCGTTTTTTCCTTTAGACCGTAGGTTTGCCATGAAATTTGGTTTTTGTTGGGTTTGGGGTTTGAACATGAGGTTGAAGATGAATCATTTAGAACAGGACGCCGAGTATAGCCCTATACGAGGGCTATACGAGGCTCTGCAATTTTTTTTTTGTTATTATTATTATTATTATTGTTAATATTATTATTATTATTGTTATTATTATTTATTTATTAGTATTATTATTATTATTATTATTATTAGTATTATTATTGTTAATATTATTATTACTATTGTTAATATTATTATTATTATTGTTATTGTTATTATTATTTATTTATTAGTATTATTATTATTATTATTTATTAATTATTATTATTAGTAATATTATTGTTAATATTATTTTTATTATTATTATTTATAAATTATTATTATTATTAGTATTATTATTGTTATTATTATTATTATTTATTATTATTATTGTTAATATTATTATTATTATTGTTATTGTTATTATTATTTATTTATTAGTATTATTATTGTTATTATTATTATTATTCGGATTTATTTATTATTGTTTTTATGCGTATACGTTATTTATTTGCATATTGATTATGGAGGGCGATGAGATTCAGATAGAGCTTGATGGGGCACCGCCGGGGGGTAAGCCGGCTCAGCAGGTTCAGCAGGGTCAGCCGGTTCAGGAGGGTCCACGACGGAGACGGCGGCCGCCTCTGGAAACGCTGCAGGGTTGTCCGTATCTAGAGTTTCCCGCGGGCACCGATGCCGTCCGCCATTGCCAGAAGCTTAGGAGGATGCACATTGGATCGCATGCATCGATCGACTGGGATGCGATGGACCAGCTTGCTGAGACGGCTAGAGTGCGTCGGTTTATACCTCTCGATTCGCCGTGGCATCGTCTTTTTGATTTGGCGCACACGCCGACCTACAGGGAGCTGCTGGTCGAGTTCCTTTCGTCATTCACATTTCACCCTCCTGGGGTCCCAGTGCCGCTTCCGTACCCAGATGCTCCCCCTCCGCCTGAGATTTCTTTCAGGCTCGCTGGCGTTTTGCGTACGATGACGCTAGCAGACTTTGCGGTGCGTTCTGGTTTATACATGCAGGGGGAGATCGAGACTGAGGTTTACACAGCGGGGCTAGTGGTAGTTGACAAACCCACTCTTTTAGGGTTTTGGCAGGTGATTGCGGGGGCAAATCATTGGGAGCACGATAAGTCGAAGGGGAGGGTGTCGTTTGTTATGGACCCACTGTACAGGTACGTACGTTTATTACGGAAATTATTGTGATTATGTGCATTGTTTATTAATTTCTGTTTCTGTATTTCGCTAACACTATCTGCAGGTATCTGCACCATTTGCTGGCTACTTCTATTTCAGCGCGCGGGTACAGCCGTGAGTGGTGTACGACCACAGATCTTTTTTTCCTTTATTGTTTGTTGTATATGAGGTCGTGCGCGCTAGCACACGGTCTAGCCCAGTACTACGCCTCCGCCCATCACCGGCAGGAGCGCGGATTTTTGTATGGCGGGGCGTACGTGACCGTCATTGCCCGTTCATTTGGCCTCGTACTGCACGAGGACCCACATCTACGGACGCCGCCAGTCATGCCGACGCGGATGGGCATGCAGTCGCTGTGGGGGATGAAGGTAATAAAGAGGTTCCCAGTTGGCCCGCGGTTTAAAAACCGCGACACCGGGGGCATATGGACAGAGGAGGCCCTACCAGAGCTTTTCGAGCCCGTTTATCCTCCTGTAGATCCTGCTGATGTAGTGCTCGTGGAGGAGCCTCCGGAGGATGTAGACGGTGCAGCGGTGCCACAGCCACCACCACCTGCCGGGGCGCCTCAGTTTACAAGTCACATTATTCCAGGTCATGCCCCAGGAGCTGCGCTACATCCGGATGTACGAGCCGAGCTTGACAGGCTCAATGATTTGGTAGGTTGGCTGGTACGGTGCGAGCAGGATAGACGAGAGAGAGAGGGATGGCCCCCGATACCGCTTCCACCGGCTCGAGCACCACATCATCAGCAGCAGCAGCAGCAGCCGCAGTAGCAGCCACATCCAGATTCGGATTCGGATTTGGATGTATAGACTTGTTGTTTTTATTTTCAATTATGGATGTACAAACTTATCTTATATATTTTTGTTATGGATGTACAAAGTTATCTTATATATGTTATATTTATGTTTGTTTTCAGTTATTCGGTTACCTAATGATTGTTGTCTTAAATTGAGATAATACGGAAACAAAATATGTTTTGAATATAATACGGAAACAATATATCCGCTGAATATAATACGGAAACAATATTTGAACGAGATCAAATTTTAATCGGAAGAATAAAAAAGTAAAATGTTAAAAACATTAAAGAGCAGATTTAATCGGAAGCAATATTTTATGGATATAATATATTTAAAGAGCTGATTTTTAAAATAGTTGATTTTTAAAAAACAAAAACTTTTTTATAGTGTAAAAAACAAAAAAAAAAACAAAACTTTTTTAAAAACAAAAAAAATTTCAACCAAAAAACACATCTTCAAAAACTATCCAAAAAACCATACCAAAACCCACCAAAACCCCCCTTATTTCAGCCAAAAAAAACCCAACGTTAGACGCCTCGTATAGGTCTGTACCCTTCGTATAGGGTTCCTTAAACTTTGTGCCTGACACCCTCTGAGACCCCCCTTGAATTCAGTGCTTAGACGCCTCGTATAGCCCTATACGAGGCGTCTAGGGCACAAAAGTGTCCAAATAGGCGCAGAGGGTGTCCAAATATCTCCACCCATTGGAAATTTAACCAAGCTAACAGTATTCTCCTTGCAAAAGAATCATTTCTCCGGTGAAATCCCATCTTCAATTGCAAAGCTCAAGAAGCTAGAAATTCTAGATTTATCTGAAAATTCTTTCTCAATGCAAATTCCAAATTTCATAGGAAGACTACCCAATATGACCGGAATTGACCTGAGCAAGAACCAGTTTACCGGACCAATACCATCATCAATGCAAAACTTGAGCAAGTTACAACTCCATCTCCATGACAACATGCTCACCGGGGAAATCCCAACTGGGTTATTCGAAATCAGATCTCTGAAAGCATTACACATCGGTGGAAGTGGAAGCAACTTGATTTGCAATAACAAAGATATGATTGTTTCAAGATGTAGTCTATATGAGCTCTCTATGCCTAATTGTGGCATTTCATGTAAAATTCCTGAATGGATTTCTTCGCACAAAGATTTGTTTTATCTTGATTTGAAGGAGAATGAATTGGAGGGAAAATTCCCAGATTGGCTAGCTGAAAGGCCTCTTGAAATAATATTCCTTTCAGATAACAACCTCAACGGATCAATCCCTTCACAAGTGGCGGAGCCACACTTTGAACAACGGTGTCGTCCGACACCATTGAATTTTGTGTAGCAAATACAACGTATAATAGAAAAAATTCGAGCGACACCATTGTCTTTTTACAAACGACGCCATTGTTTTGTTTTCTTCTAAAAGAATTACATAATAAACAAATTTATATTTAAAAAATTAAGCCCAGTTACTAGAATTTAATTAGTATACTTTAAATCATTAAAGGTCCATGCTTAATTTTTAATTTTTTCTAATCCAGTAAGCATTATAGCCCCATGTCTAATTGGTTTTGTTTCAGTTGTTTAACCTAACAGGATGTTTGATCATTTGAATGATGCGTGCATTTGTTTGTTATAATGAAAAAGAGGTTTCTTTTGCAAGTTGCCATTGAAAACAATATGAATCATTTTCAAAACATGAACATACGTACAGAGCAACTATTAAATGCATTTTTTTATATATTTCAAATGACTTTTGTAATTCCATTATGTGTTTATTGTACTTTTACTGTGATATTTACTTTTATTATGTGATTTGACCCGACCAGATCTGAACCGATCCAAAAAGTTTGACTCCGGGTTACTATAAACCGGAATATCCATAAAAATGACACCATAAGAAAAAATTTCTGACTCTGCCACTGCCCTTCACGCTTATTTGAAAGTACGAAATTATTATATCTTGATTTGTACGGAAACAATTTATCCGGGGAGTTATAGGAAAATATCGGCAACGCCAAAAGGATCTTTAGACTTTGTTTAGGTGGGAATGGGATTTCTGGCAAACTGCCTCCTAGTTTGTCTAAATTGGTCAACCTCCGATATCTTGATATTAATGAAAACAACATTTCAGGGAAATTACAGGATACCCTCCCTCAAATCCCTACTCTTGAAGTTCTTATCCTAAGAAATAATTCTCTTGAAGGATATCTCCCTGCTAGTATCTCCAACCTTAGTTCTCTTCGCATTCTTGATCTCTCCCATAACAACCTAACCAGAAGTATTGCTTGAGAGATAGGAAACTTTTCAAGTATGATCAAGGCCACGAACATTTCAAGATCCTTTCAGTCCCATTCCATTTGCGTAAGCGATTTCTATCTTGAGGCTACGGAATTAATTTTGGATTGGAAGAAATCTTATCGAGGTCTACCAAACCATAACCTTGACATATATGTTAGAAAATAACCACTGTTTTTAATCCACTGATTATAAACCACTGATCAGTTTGTTAAACTACTGATCAGTTTAAGCACTGATCAGTCTAACCACTGATGAGCTTAACTACTGATCAGTTTAAGCACTGATCAGTCTAACCTCTGATCAATTTAAACCAAACCACTGACCAGTTTAAACTGAACCACTGATCTGAACAAAACCACTGACCAGTGAAACCACTGATCAGAAACTGCTGATCCACCACTGTCGGTTTGAAGCAGTGGCAAGTTAGAACAGAAACAGTTAACGAGTGAACCGGGCTTGTGTTTAACACAATTCCCTTAAACAGATTCGTCGTCTGTTCCCAGGGTACGCCGGTTCGAAGCAGCACCGCGCACTGCCGGACTTGAGCACTTGCCTGAAAAGAAACAAGAAGCTGTGTTACAGAGATAGAGAGAAGAGAAGTTGTTTTCTGTGTGTCTCAACTGATCAGCTTTGCCTTCGATTTATAGTGCTAGAACCATAACCGAAATCAGCAAATTAAAGACCAAATAATGGTCATTAGAGTATCAGTTACGAAACTGATAGTCAGTTTGAAAAATGAAATAATGATCCTCATTCATTTCAGTTTCAAAACATAAATCAGTTACAAAACAGAAAGTCACGAGTGCAAAAAACTGCTCCACGCGGACCCGGGTTTTCGGAACTGCATTCGTGTCCGCAGGACGTGCGGGCGTACACGAGTTCAACTAAATCCGGTTCCATTTTTTGCACCCACCCTGCGTGCGCGCGGGTAGGACTTGTGGTAAAACATGTCATAAGACTTCAAAGGCTTCATTAAGGTTTCACCTTATAAATAGCCTATCTTTTCACTCCCACACCGATGTGGGACAAGGTGAATTACCAACTTGAGACTTTCATTCACACTAAACTTCCAACAATCCCCCACATGAATGGAGGTCGATCTCAGAAACAACATAATTCCTTGTTACATTTCAGCAGTTGAGTTTTGCATACGATAGGTAGGTGTTACCCTTTGAATCTTCGCTCATGAAATGCACTTAGCCCACTAGCTCTGAGTAGAACTCGATGTCTTTGAACTCGTCTGCCGTTTGTGTAGACGACAATGCACTTCACACAAGACTCTCCCTGACAAAGTCAAGTCCTCATAGTTATGTTCGTTATGGTCATGAACATGATGCCTGGTTCTGCGAGAGCCATTAAGTATTGTGCCCCAACAATACCCTTCGAAGCGACCCCACTTCTCTCTCACATAGGTGATTCACTATGTATGTTTACTTTAGTCGAATCATTAAAAGCCATAGGCTTAGCCTCACACTTGTCACTTTTAGGAATGGACTAGGAAGTTTATAAATCTTTATAATAAACTACCTTATTAAATGCGTAGGGTTATCCCCCACAGTGACCTTGCTTATTCATACAATTAGGTTTTCCTATTGAACTCAATTCTTGGGATCTCCAGTCTATTGAGTTAGGTTTCCATCATATGAACTTCATTTTTCAAGGGCTTCAGTCCCATTCCCACGGACGACTTATGTACTAACTCTCTACTTAGGCCTTTTGTCAGCGGATCCGCAATATTATCCTTTGACCTCACGTAGTCAACAGTGATAATTCCTGTAGAGATTAGTTGTCGTATCGTATTATGTCTACGTCTGATATGTCTGTTCCTACCATTATACATTGTGTTACGAGCTCTGCCAAGTGCCGATTGGCTATCACAATGTATACAAATGGCCGTTGCCGGCTTAGGCCATCTTGGTATATCCTCAACGAATTGACGTAGCCATTCTGCTTCTTCACCTGCTTTATCTAAAGCGATGAACTCAGATTCCATCGTGGATCTAGCAATAACCGTTTATTTTGATGATTTCCACGATATCACTTTACCTCCAAGTGTGAATACATACCCACTTGTTGCTCTGGAATCATTCGTGTCAGATATCCAATTTGCATCGCATTGTCCTTCTATAACTGCTGGATATCTGTTATAATGCAACCCGTATTCCCGAGTGTATCTTAAGTAGCGAAGCAACCAAGTGATACAGTTCCAATGCATTGAACTTGGGTTGCTTGTGTATCTACTTAGCTTGCTCACAGCAAATGCTATGTCTGGCCTAGTACAACTCATAAGATACATCAAGCTACCAATAATTCTTGAGTATTCCAATTGGTTTACGGGTTCCCCTCTATTCTTGGCTAGATGTTGACTTGTGTCAAGTGGAGTTCTAGCTTCATTAGAGTCATTTGCATTGAACTTCTCAAGAATTTTATCCACATAGTGGGATTGACTTAAAACGAGTCCACTTTGGGTTCGTGTGATTTTGACCCCCAAAATCACATCCGCAAGACCCATGTCTTTCATGTCAAATCTTGCTTTTAGCATGTTCTTTGTAGATTTTATGATTTTGTCATCGCTTCCAGCAATGAGCATATCATCTACATATAGACACAAAATGACATATCCATCAGATGTGTCCTTCACGTACACACACTTGTCACATTCATTGATTTTGAACCCAGCATCAAGCATGACATGATCAAACTTTTGATGCCATTGTTTTGGAGATTGTTTCAATCCATACAGGGATTTCACAAGTTTACACACTTTCTTTTCTTGCCCAATAGCTGTGAAGCCTTCGGGTTGCTCCATGTAGATTTCTTCCTCTAGAATTCCATTCAAGAAAGCTGTTTTCACATCCATTTGGTGAACTTCCAAATTTCTAATGGCGGCAATGGCAAGCACCAACCTGATGGATGTTATTCGCGTAACTGGTGAATATGTATCAAAGTAGTCTAAACCTTCTCGCTGTTTATATCCTTTGATCACCAACCTTGCTTTGTACTTATCGATGGTTCCATCTGGTTTCATCTTCTTCTTGAAGATCCATCGATATCCTAGTGGTTTACATCCTTGAGGAAGATCCACTAGTTCCCAGGTATGGTTCTGTAAGATAGAGTCTATCTCACTTTTGATTGCCTCCCTCCACTGAGGTCCTTCTGAGGAATGTACCGCTTGTTGGTACGTTTGAGGTTCATCTTCTACCATATAGGTAAGAAACTCAGGTCCAAAGGATTTTTCAGTCCTTTGTCGTTTACTTTTCCTGGTTTCAACTTCCTCAGTCGTAGATTGTTCTCGAGGTTCATCGTTTTCAACTTCATCCTCGGGAACAATTTTCTCAACCGGTCTAGAAGAACTCGGTTCACTTTTATCTAAGCATGGGAACACATGTTCAAACCATGATGCATCCTTAGATTCGATTATGGTGCCTTTGCATATTCCAGGGTTCTTGGAATCATGCATAATAAAACGATAAGGACCATAAGGACGAGTGTATCCTATAAATACACAATCCACCGTTTTGGGACCTATTAGTAGCCGCTTAGGTGGTGTGACCACCACCTTAGCTAGACACCCCCACACTTTCAAGGATTTATATGGTGCTTTCTTTCCCGTCCATAATTCGTAAGGAGTTACATCCTTTTTCTTATTGGGTATCATGTTCAACACATAATTTGCCGATAAGATTGCATCCCCCCACATGTTTTGGTTTACACCGGAGCTTATCATCATGGCATTCATCATTTCTTTCAAGGTACGATTTTTCCGTTCCGCTATGCCATTTGATTGAGGGGAGTAAGGAGCTGTGAGTTCATGGATGATTCCACTTTTTGTACATACGTCAATAAAAGGTGAAACATATTCACCTCCTCGGTCGCTCCTTACAATTTTGATTTTCCGATTTAGTTGATTCTCAACTTCGGCTTTGAACAAGATAAACTTGTCAATAGCCTCGTCCTTACTTTTAAGTAAGTACACATAGCAATACCTTGTACTATCATCAATGAACGTGATGAAGTACTTGTTTCCACCACGGGTAGGAATTGCTTTTAGATCACACACATCAGTGTGGATCATCTCGAGGGGTTCAGTGATTCGTTCCACCTTTTTGAATGATGATTTCGTTTGTTTTGCTTCTACGCAAGTTTCACATTTATTAATTGAGTCGATATCGAATGTTGGTATGCAATCAAGTTTGATTAAACGACGAATGGAATTATAATTTACGTGACCTAGTCTACCATGCCATAAATTAGAAGACTCAATCAAGTAAGTAGAACTAGTAGCGTTTTCTTTCATTGCATTCACGACAATTACATTGAGTTTAAACATTCCATTTAGGGCATAGCCCTTACTAACATACACACCATTTTTTGGTCAACACGACCTTATCCGACTCAATCACCATTTTGAACCCAAACTTGTTCAATTGCGACCCCGAAACAAGGTTCTTACGAATTTCTGGAACATACAACACATTGGACAATGTGAGTTCTTTTCCAGACGTCATCTTCAAAACTACGTTACCCTCGCCTTTTATTTCCGCCGTGGCAGAATTTCCCATGAAAACCTTTTCTCCATTAGTCACCTCCTTGAAGGTGTTGAAAAGGCTTTTGTCAAAGAACACATGTCGAGTAGCCCCCGTATCGACCCACCAATCCTTGTTATTTTGCCCAACTATGTTCACTTCCGTGACCAAAATCGAGAGGTCCGTGACCATGGCAACAAGCTTATCGACTTCGTCTACCATGTTCACTTGTTGAACATTTTCCTTCTTCTTGGGAAGCTTGCACTCGCTAGCCTTGTGGCCTTGCTTTTGACAATTGTAACAAATTCCAAGGAACTTCTTTTTCCCAACTCCCCCCTTAGGACCAAGGTTGGAGCGTTTCCCATGACTTTTCTCCCCGCCCTTTCCACTGTTTTTTCCCTTCGAAGATTGCCCATGTTCAACAAGATTGGCCTTCACAGTTTCAGGACCATCAACCTTTTTTAGGGCCACTTTGTTATCTTCTTCAATCCGAAGATGAACAACAAGATCTTCAATGGTCATCTCCTTTCGCTTATGCTTGAGATAGTTCTTGAAATCAACCCAACTTGGTGGCAGTTTTTCAATCATTGCTGCAACTTGGAATGTCTCGCTGAGGACCATTCTTCCGCATGAATATCATGAAGAATAACTTGCAATTCTTGAACTTGACTCATGACAGTTTTTGCATCTATCATTTTAAAGTCCAAGAACTTAGCCACCACGAATTTCTTAGTGCCCGCATCTTCTGTTTTGTATTTGCGATCCAACGACTCCCATAATTCTTTGGCAGTCTTGGCTTTGCAATACACATTATACAATGTGTCCACCAAACCATTCAAAATAAAATTGCGGCACAGGAAATCCGAATGATTCCAAGCATGCATCGCGCTCACAGTTTGAGTATTCAAATCCCCTTCATCAACATGGGGTTTAGGTTCAGTCAGGAACCTTGCCAGATTCAACGTGGTCAAATAAAAGAACATCTTTTGCTGCCACTATTTGAAATTCACACCACTGAATTTCTGTGGTTTCTCAGCATGCGACACTGCATTAGGCAGTGGTGTCACCAGACCGGTAGTGACGGTAACAGCGGAAGTCATGACCGCAGAAACAACACTGGTCATGACAGCGGAAACAGCAGTAGTCATTGGCTGAGATTCCATTCTGATCAGTTTAAGCACTGATCAGTCTAACCACTGATCAGTTTGTTAAACTACTGATCAGTTTAAGCACTGATCAGTCTAACCACTGATGAGCTTAACTACTGATCAGTTTAAGCACTGATCAGTCTAACCTCTGATCAATTTAAACCAAACCACTGATCAGTTTAAACTGAACCACTGATCTGAACAAAACCACTGACCAGTGAAACCACTGATCAGAAACTGCTGATCCACCACTGTCGGTTTGAAGCAGTGGCAAGTTAGAACAGAAACAGTTAACGAGTGAATCGGGCTTGTGTTTAACACAATTCCCTTAAACAGATTCGTCGTCTGTTCCCAGGGTACGCCGGTTCGAAGCAGCACCGCGCACTGCCGGACTTGAGCACTTGCCTGAAAAGAAACAAGAAGCTGTGTTGCAGAGATAGAGAGAAGAGAAGTTGTTTTCTGTGTGTCTCAACTGATCAGCTTTGCCTTCGATTTATAGTGCTAGAACCATAACCGAAATCAGCAAATTAAAGACCAAATAATGGTCATTAGAGTATCAGTTACGAAACTGATAGTCAGTTTGAAAAATGAAATAATGATCCTCATTCATTTCAGTTTCAAAACATAAATCAGTTACAAAACAGAAAGTCACGAGTGCAAAAAACTGCTCCACGCGGACCCGGGTTTTTGGAACTGCATTCGTGTCCGCAGGACGTGCGGGCGTACACGAGTTCAACTAAATCCGGTTCCATTTTTTGCACCCCCCCCCCTACGTGCGCGCGGGTAGGACTTGTGGTAAAACATGCCATAAGACTTCAAAGGCTTCATTAAGGTTTCACCTTATAAATAGCCTATCTTTTCATTCCCACACCGATGTGGGACAAGGTGAATTACCAACTTGAGACTTTCATTCACACTAAACTTCCAACAATATACTCTTTGTTGGATTTGTCACACAACAGAATATCTGGTGAAATCCCACAATGTTTAGGCAATCTCAAAGCCCTAAAACTTCTCAACATTTCACATAACATGATTTCTGGCCACATTCCGGTGTCTTTTGGTGATCTAGAAAACATAGAAAGCTTGGATTTATCACACAATCAAATCTCAGGGCGGATTCCTGAATCACTAGTGAAGCTTCGCCAACTTACAATTCTGGATGTCAGCAACAACAGGCTCATAGGAAAGATTCCCATTGGTGGGCAAATGGACACTATGAGTGGTTTTGAAAACAACACCGGATTATGTGGCATGCAAATTAATCGCACATGTCCTCAGGATATCCGGCCGTTAAAAGGAAAGGACGATGAAAATGAGAATGAATCATGGTTTTCATGGGAGGGAACTTGGGTTGGTTTCTTGGTTGGGTTATTCTCAACAGTCTTAATCATTGGCCACTTTCTAAATTTTACACAACTCTGTAAAATTTAGTGAAACTTTCATCAATGATCAAAATTGTTCTCTAGAAAGTTCATGTAAGTAATCCTACAAACTAATATGTTTATATTCGTGTATTATACACTGTTCATATAAGCTATCCATAAAAAGTTGTAAACGTTCAGAATCTAACTTATAATAAAAGACTCTAAATAATGACACATGTCATTCTCTCATTCAACCTCATAAATTTTATTTATATTTGTTTAATAAATTTCTTTTAATATTAATCAATATATAGATATCACTTATTTTTATCCTTATCTTTATCTAGAATTAATAAATAACTTCAATTTTGTAATTTAGACCCTTTGTTTTTTTTTTACTTTTAACCCAAAGTTTTTCATCTTTTGCAATTTAATCTCAACTCTTTTTATTTTCAATTTTGGTCCACCATACTTTTCATTTTTCCTAAGTTTTTCGTTTCGTTCTAAATTTTGTGAGTTAACGCACTTCAATGTGTGTGTGGGGTTCAACATTTTTTCGTGTATTTTTTCCCGTTTGACTTGCTCATCGCGTCACATCTATTTTTATGCGTTTGACAAGTTCATCCAACACGCGGGTCCTGGATGGACTTAGTTATTATTTTCTATATTTTACGTTTAGGTTTAATTTCTCAGCAACGAGCGTTCGTGATTCAAAGATTTTACGTCTGCTTTTCACTCAACGTTAATTTTTCCCGTTTTTATTTATTTTGTTTTTACGAGCATTTCCGGTGTTTGTGGTCGCTGACAATAGTATAGTATTGCTACTACTTAACACAGTTTTATGACAAACGCTGCAACGCAGGGGCTTAATACTAGTATATTATAAAAAGTGATAAACGTTTAGAATATATAAACCACTTATTAGGTTTTAATCAATATATAAAGTGATTATTACATGTAGTAAAATAGGAATATCTATCTCTAAATTTTAGGGTGAGATCGGGGTGCTCCCCTCAACTCTCCTCACCGGAGCAAATGAAATTCGTTCATGTCAACTTCCCTCTCCAACTCCCCTCAAGCACTTAATCACAAAGGTTGGTTTCACCCGAACCATTTTTTCAAAAAAAAGGGAAGGAAAAATGCATGATTGGTTTGAAACCCCTCTCTCTCCACTTCCCTCGTCTCCCTAAGCGGTGACTACTCCCCACACATGTAACACCCTGCGCGGTGAAGGGGTTCACCGCCCTCTTTGCCGCATGCAGCCCGTTAAACCTTAGACTATCTGCTAACTTAATATCAAAATTTCATTTTACTATTCATGTATAGAGGATATCATCCGTATGGATTTTTTTCTGTTCTTTTTTTCATAAGAAATGTTGGATCTGAGTTTCTTTTTGATTGTATTTTTGTTTGAAATTAAGATGGAAATGAAAAAGTTGTGCAGCGGAAATAAGATGAAAGCAAACTTTGCATACAATCAAACGAGAGTAATACTTTTATCAAACATCTTTTCACAAAGAATCGAAAGATTGAATTTATTTCAACAACGATTACAATGATTGATGTAAGAATGCAAACTCCCCCTCAGCCAGAGCTCAGTAGTTTGTTCGTGCAAAGAAGACGATGTGATCAAAAGAGCTAATAGAACAGTACAAAGTACTGAACTATTTATAGGCACTTGCAAACCACTGAGCATCTTAGCTGACGTCACCATGAAAGTGACATCTAACCTCCTAACAAACTCTAACCTCTGATCTATACAAACACTGATGTAGTAACTACTGCTATTACAATTTATTACATAGAAGACACTTAAACAGCTGCTGCATCCTTCCACTACTTGTGAACCCAGCAGTGCTTGTCCGGATCAGCAGTACTTGACTCAAGACAGTAGATTGAGTTAGCAGAGCTTTGGTCTTCCATCAGTCTTTAACATTCGGCAGTAGATGCAAGGCAGCAGTTGTGGATCAGCACTTGGTAAGATCAGTAGATAGGAGGTCAGCAGATACAACGCCACTTTCAAGGGGAGAGATTTGCATGAACTAATCTGTAAACGTCTGCTTATTCTGGATCCACTGCTCTGATCCAGTTTTGGCTTTAATTATATGTTCCTCTGATAGGGTTCAATCCCAACAATCTCCCCCTGGAACAGATAATGCCAAAACTCTTCATTATTTGTGGAATTCTTTATTGCCTCATCAACAGTTCCCTTATCTGACCTTTAAATTGTAATTCAAAGTCTAGGGCATCTGTATCTTCATCATCCCTGCTGAGTGGAAGATCAAGGAGATCCTGCAAATCTTCAAGACTCAGGCCAAGAGCTTGTTCCCTTGATATTTTCTCCACTCCTCCACCAGACCTGAGCAAAGTCAATACGCAGGTCTGTTTGTCAGTTTCCCACTTTTGTATTTTTGAGCCTGGTGGGTTTCTTGGGAGATGCTTATTTGCAGAAGTATTTGGAGAGGCTGGCCTATTCATGACTGGCTGAGCAATACTTGCAGTTTGATCCAAACCAAGAGTTTCCATGATCATTTTCTTTATACCCTCTTTTCCAAGGTCTTCACCTTCCATTAACTATTTGATGGTTTCAGCAATCAGCTGTTTGTGTGGCCTTCTTTTGTAGATGGCAGCACCAACTGGAGCTGTGGATCTCCTGATTTGCAGCTTTGATGGTCTTTTTGAAACCGCTGCTTCAGGATAGTCAGGATTTTGAGGAACTGTGGGATCTTTCTTTCTTAATTGTTCCAACTTTTTGTAAGTAGCCCTGACCACATCTTCTTTCCATCTAGCAACTTGTCTTTTGTTACCATAATCAGCTGCTACCAGTTCCTCTTTCATTCTCTTCAGCTCTTCCTGTTTGTCAGGTACATTCTTTCTAAACTTTGCCCAGTTAGGAGGAGTGTGAGTGACCTTCCTTTTTATCATGTCTTGAATTCTTGCAGCTTCATCTTCAAGCTCAGGAACAGTCCACTCTTTGTACATATATCTCTCTCCTTTGTACTTTTTGTGAGCCATGATGCTTTCAATGTAGTCTTTCTTCAGAGATTCAGCTGCTCTTTCAGAAATTTGTTGACTAACATTTTTTGCAAATTGCTCTAGGGATCTGACTTGTGTGAGCAGATATTGATAATTTCTTGAAATTTCTTTGTCAGACTTCCCTTGTGTGTTTCTTTTTGAGATATCCTCTGCTTGCTTGGCTTTGATTTCCAAGTATTCATCAACATTTTTAGGCCAAGGATATCCCTTTATTGATGGCAAACTCCTTCTGGAAGGGTCATCCTCATAGTAGAAGGATTTTACTTCATCTCTAACAGCTGCTAGTTCAAGAGGAAATTGAACACCTGCAGGAGGTAAGGGCTTGTACATTGGAACTAAAGAGAGAGGAACAGGTTTTGGTATTGTGACAAGAGCTAAAGATTTTGAAGATGTTTGTGATGGTGATGTGTCATCATCTTTTAAAATTAGCCTTCTCCTTTTTGGTTTAGGAGAGACTGATGATGTTTTGGATGGAACAGTGGTGGTAGATGTTTTGGCAGTGGATTGTGATTGACTAACAGCTGTTGAAACAACTGGTGTTTCAACCACTGTTGTCATTACAACAGATGTTATAACATCTGCTGTCTTCTGCTGTATGTCAGCAGGTGTTGTTTTTGGTGGTGATGATGGTAAAGCGGTGGATGTTGTGTGTGTTGAAGTGGTGTGTGTTGATGAAACAACTGTTTGACAAGCAGTAGTTTTTGTAACTCCTGCTGCATCAGCTGTTTTGTATGGTGGTTTTTTAGCAGACTTTGAACGTCTGATAGGAATGGATTTGGGTTGCCTTACTTTTCTAGTAGGCCTCTTCTTTTCCTCAACAGGATTTTCATGATCCCTTGACCTAGAAGTACCCTGATCTGGATGATCCATTCTGTCCACCCTGGCTTTCCTTTTGGCCTCTCTATCTCTTTTTACACTTGCAACTGCTTCTGCTAGTGCATTTGTTGTCACATCAATCTTCTTACTGCCATCTGGCAAAGGGATCTTTTTGGTCATGTTTGAATTCTCTGGTTCAAGATAAAGACCATCTTCTATACCCTTCTTTTTCCACTCCTTAATTTTCTCCCCCTTTTTGGCATTATCTTCTGGGAGGTCATAAATGAAGCGTACTTTTGGAGGAGCAGAGCCAGTGGTGTGCAAGATCTGAGTTTTGAGAGCCTTTAAGTCAGCCTGAGTGTTCTTGAACCTTGACTCCATTGCATTTCTCAGCTGTTGTACATGTTTTTCATGTTGCTGATCTGCTAATTGTGCTTGTTGTTGGAGAAAAGATTGAAATAGGTTCCAGAGCTCATTTGTAGCAGGTGCCCTTTGTGGAGCAGATGCTTGAGGTGGAACAGTAGTTGATTGTACCTTCTGAACTTGTAACATCTGTTGTAGCATATCCTTGAGTTCTGCAACAGAGTTATCAAGCTTTGCAATACGATCCGTCAATTTCTGGTACTTTAAACCATCACCCAAGTTAATGGGATCATCTGATTTCCCACTAGCAGTGGTTTTATCAGTGGTAGATGTAGGGAATATACTCCAAACATTAACCACTGATGCCCCTTTTTCTTGGTACTGGGGTCTTCTTCCTTCAACACTTGACAACCGTTTGATGTTGCCAGTAGGATAAATAAATCCACTGGTGGTTGGCAGAGGTGCTATAAAAGGAATTGCCTCCAAGGAAGTCTTATGAATGTAACCACTGTCCAAATGTAACCCAGTGGGTGTAACAGTTGTAGTGGCTGCTTCACTTGGATTACCACCAAGAGTTACTTGTAACTCAAGGGGTGTAACCTCCTCAGGTTGTGTTAGTGGGTTAGCAAAGATTGATACATCAGACCCAGTCAGTGGTTGAGGTATATTCTCATTAATAGGTGATTGAGAAGGACTGGATAATGCCTGGTTCAAATCAATTGCATCCAACAATGGTTTTATTGGTGAGGGAATTGTGGATGTGATGGTTGGTGTAGAAATAGGATGTGTCCCGGGCATTGGACTGTGGATGATAGAAACGAGTGTTTCCAGAGCATCATGATGTGGAGACCCTATTTGTACAACCTGTTCTTTTTGTGAAGAATCAGGAGGAGTTTTGGTTATGGGTTGAGATATTTGTACCAACTGCTGTGAGGAAGTAGCAGCAGTGGTTTCTTGTGACTTTTGTGTTGTCACTGGCAGGAGCTCTGGTATCTCATCCTCCAAATATGCCTTTTTGATGGGTTTGGGGGGTTTTTGTGTTTTTCTTTTTGTTGGCTTTTTGGTGATTGTAGGTGTGGGTTTCAAAACAGTTGTGCTGCTGCTTTGATCACCTTGAGCAGTGGGCTCAGCAGCAGATACCTGAGGAGCAGTTGTAACTGCTAGAATCTGCTCAGGCACCTCTGCTTGTGTTTTGCAAGGTGCTAACATCCTTGAAAAAAATTCAGTAGTTAAACTGTTTATTTGAGTAGGATCACCTTGGTTTATTACAGCTAAATCATCCTTACTGAATTTCTTTGAAAAATAGTAACTTAAAAACCTTGGAAACAGTAAGAATGATTTTGTTTCAACATTATTAACCAAATCTTTAAAAATTTCCCGAGAATAGTTAAAATTTTCTCCTTGAAGAATAGCATATCCCAGATTTTGAATCTTTAAAGGGATTTCATTGAAAGAAGTGGTTTTGTTTGAAACACATAGTAGGAGGGTATGAAATAAAAATCTGGTTGCAGAAGGAAAATAACCTTTTTCTAAGGTAATTTTGTTCATCATTGTGGCTTCATACCCTCTCTCAATGAAGTCGGTTTGCAACTCGTTTTTAGTGAAAGAAATTTTACCTTCTTGATCATCGAGTTGAAAGACCTTTGAAATGGATTGTGGCGTGATTTGGACAGCTTTACCCTTTATAGAAGAGTTTATGGTGGTTGCAGTGTCTCCTTGTTTTTCAAGGGTTGCATTCTTCCAAAACTCTCTTTGGGTCGCCAAATAGATTGGTGCATCGGCGATGAACAAAGTTTTATACTTTGATTTAGCCATGATGTCAATGATGGAATCGAACACGTTGGTGGTTCCTGGTTTTGTGAGAAGACCCAGGAGATTGTGAGATGGTTTGTGTGGAATTTCAGTGGAGATTTCCTTTTGAGAGACTGTTTTCGATGAAGATTTGGATGAGGGTTTTGAAGATTTCTTTGATTTTGTCATTTTGAGGATGATTGATCGAAGAAATTTGTGAAGAAATGTGAAGAAAAACTGCTTTGAGAAGAGAATTTTTAAGAATTCAATTCGACAGTAAAACCCTGTTTTGGTGGTGAGTGGGGGATTTTATAGGGAAGAAAGTGAATGCTGAGGTGGCAGCCGTTACAAAAGGTCTGACCAATATGTACTGTCCACGTGACAACCCCTGTTGAAAGTGAAGGACAGTACTTTTGTGAAAGTGACTGATCAAGTCAGTGGTATGAAAGCAGTGGATGATTTTTACTATCAGTGGATAGCATATCAGTGGATAAGACACTGCTTTTGAACAACAGAGTTTATCAAAATAATGAGAGAGCAGGGGTTGACTTTCAGCAGTGGACAGACTTTTGAAGTAAAGCAGACTTTTGAACAATCAGTGGTTAATGGCAGACTTTTAAGGACTTGAATGAAAATTTTCATTTTTAGCTATTTTTAAAGATGGAGTTTTGATTTTCTGAAAACATTTTGTTGCTTTTATTCATAGAAAAACAAGATGTTGCTTGTTATTCCATGTTCAGCTTTCCAAACTTAGAGACCAAACTTTCAAAAGTGGCTGTATCAAGTGCTTTTGTGAGCACATCAGCCAGCTGGTCTTTAGTTGGGACATGATGCAGAGAAATCAAACCTTTTTCATAGCAATCCCTCACAAAGTGATGTCTGATGTCGATGTGTTTGGTGGTTGAATGGGAAACTGGATTTTTGATGATATTTTCTGCTGCCTGACTGTCCAACATGAGTGGTGTCTTTAAGGCAGTGATACCAAAATCCAGCAACTGATTTTGAAGCCACAGGAGTTGGGCTGTACAGCTTGCAGCAGCAATGTATTCAGCTTCAGCAGTGGATGTTGAAACAGCTGCTTGCTTTTTGTTTTGCCATGAAACTAAGCAATCACCTAGAAACTGGCACCCTCCTGATGTGGACTTCCTTGTGGTGTGACATCCAGCAAAGTCACTGTCTGAGAAACCTGAAAGCTTGATGTTCCCATTAGCTGGATACCAGATACCAAGTGTGGGAGCACCTTTTATGTATCTGAAGATCCTTTTTACAGCAATGAGATTTGATTTTCTGGGAGCTGATTGATTTCTTGCACAGACACATGTTGCAAACATGATGTCTGGTCTAGATGCAGTTAGGTACAATAAAGACCCAATCATGCTTCTATAAAGTGTTTGGTCAATCAGCTCATCTTTTTCATCAGACATGACCATCTTATTTGTTGCCATGGGTGTGCTGCATGGTTTACAATCATTCATATCAAATTTGGTTAAAAGTTCTTTAGCATATTTGCTTTGATGAATGAAAGTTCCATTTTGCAATTGCTGTACTTGGAGACCAAGAAAGCATTGCAGCTCACCCATAGCACTCATTTCAAACTCAGCTGTCATGAGTTCTCTAAACTCTTCACACATTGAGTTACATGTGCTTCCAAAAATAATGTCATCCACATAAATCTGGACAATCATTAAATCCTTCCCTCTCCATTTTAAAAACAGTGTTTTATCAATGGTACCTCTTTTGAAACCATTTGAGAGTAGGAAGTTGGAAAGAGTTTCATACCAGGCCCTTGGTGCTTGTTTCAAGCCATACAAGGCTTTGTTTAGCCTGTAGACATGATCTGGATAAAATGGATCCTCAAAACCTGGAGGTTGACAAACATACACCTCTTCTTGAATTGTACCATAGAGGAAAGCACTTTTGATATCCATTTGAAACACCTTCATATTGTGGTTGACAGCAAAGGCCAGGAACAGTCTAATGGCTTCCAATCTTGCAACAGGGGCAAATGTTTCATCATAATCAATCCCCTCTTCCTGTCTGTAACCTTGAACCACAAGCCTGGCTTTATTCTTGACAACAATACCCCTTTCATCAGTTTTGTTCTTGAAGACCCACTTTGTGCCAATGGGACTAACCTCTTCTGGCAGTGGTACAAGCTCCCATACTTGTTGTCTTTTAAACTGTTGGAGCTCCTCTTGCATGGCTTCTACCCAGCTGTTGTCTTTCAGTGCCTCTTGGTACTTGACTGGCTGATGGAGTGATAGAAAACCAGCAAAAAGACAAATGTTTTGGGTTTGGCTTCTTGTGAGCACCCCTTCATTTATGTTGCCAATGATTTGATCAGGTGAATGAGATCTCAAGAAGATTAAATCTCCTTGGTATGGTATGATGGAATTGGTTGGTGAAGGCTGCAAATGTGTATCATCTGAGCTAACCACTGCTGGGGACTTTGATGATCCAGCAGTGGCTTCAAAAGGTGGTGGTATAGGAGGTAATGAAGTGGACAACTGCTGACTTTTATCCACTGTTTGAGGACTTTTGTCAGCAGTGTTTGAGGATGTGGAAGCAGTGGTTGATGGGCTACTTTGGTCAACAACTGTTGAGGTAGCAGTGGTAGAGCTTTGACAACTGTTTTGAACAGCTGATGCTTTTCCTTTTGTGGCAGACCTTTGAGGGATGATGATTTCATACCCATAGTCTGGTGTTGTATCCTCTGATGGACCTGCACTGTTAGTCTTGACAGCAGTATTTTCAAAAGTGAATTTTTCAAGATCAAACAGATCTGCAGGGTTTGCTGGGATTTTCATTGATGAAAGTTCATTGAACTTAACATTCAAAGTCTCCTCCACTGCCTTGGTCCGTGTATTAAACACTTTGTAGGCCTTGGCAGTGGTTGAGTATCCCAGATGATAACCACAATCAATTTTGGCTGCAAATTTTGAAATGGAATCTTTTAAGTTCAAAATAAAGAATGGGCAGCCAAACACTTTGAAATATGAGATCAGTGGTTTAATTTTATACAGAATTTCATAGGCAGTCTTTTTGTGCCTGGGGTTTACTAAAACTCTGTTCTGAACATAGCAAGCAGTGTTTACTGCCTCTGCCCAGAAAGTTAAAGGCAAACCTGAATCTGCAAGCATGGTTCTGGCAGCCTCAATCAGAGTTCTGTTCTTCCTTTCCACTACCCCATTCTGCTCTGGTGTTCTTGGGATGCTGTACTGCCTTACAATCCCTTTCTTCACACAGAAGGCATCCAACTCCCTATTTTTGAATTCTGTGCCATTGTCACTCCTGAAGCTTTTCACTGGAAGGTCAAATTGCTTTTCAACCTGTATTACAAAGTCTTGCAAAATGCCTGCAGTTTCATCTTTTGAGTGCAAAAAGAAAGTCCATGTGAACCTAGAAAAGTCATCAACAATAACCAAACAATATCTTTTCTTTTTAAGGCTCATGACTTGAACTGGGCCAAACAAATCCATGTGTAGCATTTGCAAACACTGGGTTGTTTTGGACTCTTCAATGGACTTATAAGAACTTTTATGCTGTTTTCCTTTTAAACAGGAAATGCAATGTTCAGGACATGAAAACAATTTTTGTGGTAGGCCTCTCACCAAACCATTTTTTGAAATTTCTGTGATTGTCTTAAGATTTGTGTGCCCCAGCCTTCTGTGCCAAAGTTATGTCTCTTTGTTAGAGGCAGCTGAGAACAGACAGGCATCAGCTCTGGGACACTCTTTAGACATGTCAACAATATAAACATTGCCACTTCTTTGAGCAACAAGTTTAGTGTGACCAGTTTTGATTATTGCTTCAATCTTTTTGACCATTTCTGGTCCAACAATCCTACAACAGTCTTTTGTGAAGAATGACCCAAATCCCTTGTCACTCATTTGGGACACACTCAGAAGGTTGAATTTTAGATTGTCTATTAGATTGACATTTTCAAATTTTACATTTCCAGGTTGCACTGTTCCAGACCCCAGAACTTTCCCTTTACTATTATTCCCAAAGGATATATCACCCCCACCATGGATTTTAAAGTCTTTGAGGAGGGCTTTACATCCTGTCATGTGCCTGGAGCCTCCACTATCTACATACCAAAGACTATCAAAGCATGCAGAAGCTCCCTGCACATGAAGTAAAAGAATTAGTTCATTAAGGTCTCCAAAGCCAACAAGGCTTTGGATGGGGACTCAACAGTGTCTGGGATGGATGCAGAATGATGGGCAGTGGTTAGGTCAGGAGTTTGAACTGTTTTAGGACAGTGTTTCTCTAACCACTGTTGTGGGTCCTGACCAATCATCTGCTGGTAACCAAAAGGATGCCTGTTCACTTTGGGTTTAGAGGGCCTTTTGTAGGCCTCATAAACGTGTGGAATCCTTTGGTAAGACTGTTTATCCTTGCCTTTCCTGAATTGATTAGCAGGGGGTGCATCTGTAACCTGAACATCTCTTTTGACAGATGTTTGGTTCAGCTGTTTTGTAACAGCTGTTTATACTGGCACAAACAGTGGTTGTTTCTTGGTGAATTTGACAGATGTTGATGGTGATGATGGACTCAAGGATGTTTTAGCAATGTACTCATTCTTTTTCACATCAAAGTTTTTGAGGTACACACATGCTTGAGTTTTGTGGTTTGCTTTACCACAGACAATGCAGCTTTCTGCTGAAACAATGACACTTGTTTTGTTTAGATCATAAGCTTTTAAGTGGAAACAGTCTTTTGTTAGATGATTCCTTTTCTCACAGAATTCACAAAACAAGTTATCAATTTTTTCTTTCTTGTTTCTCTTTTCAGATTCCTTTGCAGCAGAGGTTTTAACCACTGCTGGGATATCTTTGGGCGGTATGACTTTAGCTTTTGGAGCTTTAGCACCATCAATTGATGTAAAGTCCATTGGCTTGAAATTTTCAAGAATATCACACTCATCAGACCATTTTGGTTTAAACTGATGATCTTCAAGCTCCTTGAAAGTGGAGGATCCCATTGGTCTGTTAAGTGTGATTTTGTTACCAAGTTTGTCAGTGATTTTCACTTCTTGGCCATTCTTGTTTGTGGGGATAAGCACAGTAGCTTCATCAGTGGTTTGAACAAAGTTTTCAAAAGCAGTGTTTTCATCATCATATTTTCTATACCCAATCGCAAACTTCACATTGCTTTTTCTCTGTTTTTCAAGCATAACCTCATATCCTTTGCAGGATTCCACCCATCTTTCACAAGTAATCTGGGCAGACTAAACTCCTTTTTGCAAACTTGGTATTTTTCTACCAAAGTTTGAAGTTGGGTTTTGGTTATACTTTGCTCTTCTTTTAAACAGCTATTCTCTTTTTCTTTTTCAGTCAATTTGATTTTAAGTTCTTTTAAAGACCTTTCAAATTTGACCTCATCAGACAAGATTTTATCCCGAAGGTTTTCATTCACCTCTTTAATGTTAGCAAAAGCAATTATGCAATTGTCAGAACATAGTTTTTCAAGAACTTGAGGAGATACCTTGGCAGCTGCCATCATTGCACAATCACATTGATGATCTTTATCATCATCAGCTTTTACCTTCTTTTCACCAGCCTTTTCTTCGTTCTCTTCTTCTTTGTCCTCTATGGACCATGGATCTGTCATTGGTTCAACCAGGATACCTGAACTTTCTCCCAACAGTAGTTCACCAGCCACAGCAGTAACCACTGCTTCAGTCACCTCTTCCACTGTTTCAAAGCACTGCTGTTCCTCCTCAGCTTCAATCCCCTCATGTATTGACTCTAATGCCATCAAACAAAACTCATCATGTGAGGGTTCATTAAAAGGATAGAGTGCAAAATTTTCATCATTAAGGTCTTCAGGCATACTGCTCCAGTCAACAAACCCTTGAGTGAAAAAACTTTGTTGATCTGGTTGTGCTGCTGCTGGAGCAGTGGTTTGAGGTGCAACAGGTTGCACTTGTACCTGTGGAACAGGGGTTTGAACATATTGGATTTGTGGAACAGTAGTTTGGACATAATGTACTGGCACAGGGGCAGCAGCATAGTGAGCAGTGTTCACTTGAGCTGCTGGGGCATATTGGGCATAGTGCATAGTGTTTTGGTTTTGAGGTCTAGGATTTGAGCTAGGATGAGTAATTATGGGACCTGTAGTTTGACTCCTACATTCCCTAGCGAAATGTCCCAACCTATTACACTTGTATATGAGATGCAGATGCCCTAGAGTTTGAATTACAATTTAAAGGTCAGATAAGGGAACTGTTGATGAGGCAATAAAGAATTCCACAAATAATGAAGAGTTTTGGCATTATCTGTTCCAGGGGGAGATTGTTGGGATTGAACCCTATCAGAGGAACAGATAATTAAAGCCAAAACTGGATCAGAGCAGTGGATCCAGAATAAGCAGACGTTTACAGATTAGTTCATGCAAATCTCTCCCCTTGAAAGTGGCGTTGTATCTGCTGACCTCCTATCTACTGATCTTACCAAGTGCTGATCCACAACTGCTGCCTTGCATCTACTGCCGAATGTTAAAGACTGATGGAAGACCAAAGCTCTGTTGACTCAATCAACTGTCTTGAGTCAAGTACTGCTGATCCGGACAAGCATTGCTGGGTTCACAAGCAGTGGAAGGATGCAGCAGCTGTTTAAGTGTCTTCTATGTAATAAATTGTAATAGCAGTAGTTACTACATCAGTGTTTGTATAGATCAGAGGTTAGAGTTTGTTAGGAGGTTAGATGTCACTTTCATGGTGACGTCAGCTAAGATGCTCAGTGGTTTGCAAGTGCCTATAAATAGTTCAGTACTTTGTACTGTTCTATTAGCTCGTTTGATCACATCATCTTCTTTGCACGAACAAACTACTGAGCTCTGGCTGAGGGGGAGTTTGCATTCTTACATCAATCATTGTAATCGTTGTTGAAATAAATTCAATCTTTCGATTCTTTGTGAAAAGATGTTTGATAAAAGTATTACTCTCGTTTGATTGTATGCAAAGTTTGCTTTCATCTTATTTCCGCTGCACAACTCTTTCATTTCCATCTTAATTTCAAACAAAAATACAATAAAAAAGAAACTCAGATCCAACAATTGGTATTAGAGCTGGGACAGTCAAATTTGATTTAACAATCATTTTGACGTAAATAGTTCGGCTCATTACAGTTGATACTGATCGTTTGTTCGTCCGTTGAAAAACAGAGCAAGGATTAATCACCATTAAAGTTGATTTCTCAGTGTCTGTAAAACAACAAGAATGACGTCACAATCTCAGGATGATAAAAACAACATCGGCTCACTTTTTAAACCACCTATGCTAAAAAGAAATGAGTACAACATCTGGCAGAGGAGGATAGGTCACATCCTCGCTCAACAAAGCACAGGTTGTTGGAGGTCTGTCACCTTTGGTCCTCATGTTCCTTCAGTGCCAAGCGCTGAAGATGCTAAAAAGTTCGTTCCAAAACCAGTTGAAAATTACACCGAAACCGATTTTCAAAAGATCGAACTAGATGCTAAAGCGTTTAGCATCATAGCATCAGCGCTACCCAATGAAATATATGCTGGACTGTTACACAGTAACAGTGCCAAAGAATTGTGGGACGCACTTAAGGAACAGTTTGGAGGTACTGAAGAAGTCATAGAAAACAATAGGGAAATCCTGAACCAACAGTATGAAACATTTTGTCATGTTAGAGGTGAATCACTGACTCAACAATTTGAGCGGTTTAGTTGTCTCATCAGTGAACTGAGGCTTGTTAATACTACCTTTACAAACTCGACTCAAAACAGCAGGTTCCTCAGGTCACTGCCCGAAAAATGGGACACTATAGCCTTTGTCACCAGAAATTCACCTGAATTCAAGGATCTGACCTTGACCCAACTCCACGGTCGACTCCTGACCTACGAAAGGGAGTTGAACCAGAAAAGGAAGTTACAAGAGTCAGGAAAAGCCGTTGATGATTACACATTCGATAACACTGCTCTTCTGGGTCAAGAAGAATCTGGGAGCAGTGGTAAGGATCAGGGTTATGATCACTTCATTGACATAACTGCTGGTGCAAATTTTAACAACCCTGATCCTCACTCTGCAAGTTATGCATTCACTGCTAACGAAAACCAGATGTCAGACAATTTAAGTTTTGAACTAAATGATTTACAACATTTTGATCCCACTGATTTAGAGGAAATGGACATCCTGCATCAACTGGCTTTCCTAAGTGTTAGAACTAGCAAGTTCTACAAAAGAACAGGGCGAAAATTCCCAGGGTTGCATGGGAATCTAAGGGTTGGGTTGGATAAATCGAAAATCAAGTGCTACAAGTGTAATAGGTTGGGACATTTCGCTAGGGAATGTAGGAGTCAAATTACTGGTCCCATAATTACTCATCCTAGCTCAAATCCTAGACCTCAAAACCAAAACACTATGCACTATGCCCAATATGCCCCAGCAGCTCAAGTGAACACTGCTCACTATGCTGCTGCCCCTGTGCCAGTACATTATGTCCAAACTACTGTTCCACAAATCCAATATGTTCAAACCCCTGTTCCACAGGTACAAGTGCAACCTGTTGCACCTCAAACCACTGCTCCAGCAGCAGCACAACCAGATCAACAAAGTTTTTTCACTCAAGGGTTTGTTGACTGGAGCAGTATGCCTGAAGACCTTAATGATGAAAATTTTTCACTCTATGCTTTTAATGAACCCTCACATGATGAGTTTTGTTTGATGGCATTAGAGTCAATACAGGAGGGGATTGAAGCTGAGGAGGAACAGCAGTGCTTTGAAACAGTGGAAGAGGTGACTGAAGCAGTGGTTACTGCTGTGGCTGGTGAACTACTATTGGGAGAAAGTTCAGGTATCCTGGTTGAACCAATGACAGATCCATGGTCCATAGAGGACAAAGAAGAAGAGAAAGAAGAAAAGGCTGGTGAAAAGAAGGTAAAAGCTGATGATGATGAAGATCATCAATGTGATTGTGCAATGATGGCAGCTGCCAAGGTATCTCCTCAAGTTCTTGAAAAACTATGTTCTGACAATTGCATAATTGCTTTTGCTAACATTAAAGAGGTGAATGAAAACCTTCGGGATAAAATCTTGTCTGATGAGGTCAAATTTGAAAGGTCTTTAAAAGAACTTAAAATCAAATTGACTGAAAAAGAAAAAGAGAACAGTTGTTTAAAAGAAGAGCAAAGTATAACCAAAACCCAACTTCAAACTATGATAGAAAAATACCAAGTTTGCAAAAAGGAGTTGGAGTCTGCCCAGATTACTTGTGAAAGATGGGTGGAATCATGCAAAGGATATGAGGTTATGTTTGAAAAACAGAGAAAAAGCAATGTGAAGTTTGGGGTTGGGTATAGAAAATATGATGATGAAAACACTGCTTTTGAAAACTTTGTTCAAACCACTGATGAAGCTACTGAGCTTATCCCCACAAACAAGAATGGCCGAGAAGTGAAAATCACTGACAAACTTGGTAACAAAATCACACTTAACAGACCAATGGGATCCTCCACTTTCAAGGAGCTTGAAGATCATCAGTTTAGACCAAAATGGTCTGATGAGTGTGATATTCTTGAAAATTTCAAGCCAATGGAATTTACATCAATTGATGGTGCTAAATCTCCAAAAGCTAAAGTCATACCTCTCAAAGATATCCCAGCAGTGGTTAAAACCTCTGCTGCAAAGGAATCTGAAAAGAGAAAGAAGAAAGAAAAAAATGATAACTTGTTTTGTGAATTCTGTGAGAAAAGGAATCATCTAACAAAAGACTGTTTCCACTTAAAAGCTTATGATCTAAACAAAACAAGTGTCATTGTTTCAGCAGAAAGCTACATTGTCTGTGGTAAAACAAACCACAAAACTCAAGCATGTGTGTACCTCAAAAACTTTGATGTGAAAAAGAATGAGTACATTGCTAAAACATCCTTGAGTCCATCATCACCATCAACATCTGTCAAATTCACCAAGAAACAACCACTGTTTGTGCCAGTACAAACAGCTGTTACAAAACAGCTGAACCAAACATCTGTCAAAAGAGATGTTCAGGTTACTGATGCACCCCCTGCTAATCAATTCAGGAAAGGCAAGGATAAACAGTCTTACCAAAGGATTCCACACATTTATGAGGCCTACAAAAGGCCCTCTAAACCCAAAGTGAACAGGCATCCTTTTGGTTACCAGCAGATGATTGGTCAGGACCCACAACAGTGGTTAGAGAAACACTGTCCTAAAACAGTTCAAACTCCTGACCTAACCACTGCCCATCATTCTGCATCCATCCCAGACACTGTTGAGACCCCATCCAAAGCCTTGTTGGCTTTGGAGACCTTAATGAACTAATCCTTTTACTTCATGTGCAGGGAGCTTCTGCATGCTTTGATAGTCTTTGGTATGTAGATAGTGGAGGCTCCAGGCACATGACAGGATGTAAAGCCCTCCTCAAAGACTTTAAAATCCATGGTGGGGGTGATATATCCTTTGGGAATAATAGTAAAGGGAAAGTTCTGGGGTCTGGAACAGTGCAATCTGGAAATGTAAAATTTGAAAATGTCAATCTAATAGACAATCTAAAATTCAACCTTCTGAGTGGGTCCCAAATGAGTGACAAGGGATTTGGGTCATTCTTCACAAAAGACTGTTGTAGGATTGTTGGACCAGAAATGGTCAAAAAGATTGAAGCAATAATCAAAACTGGTCACACTAAACTTGTTGCTCAAAGAAGTGGCAATGTTTATGTTGTTGACATGTCTAAAGAGTGTCCCAGAGCTGATGCCTGTCTGTTCTCAGCTGCCTCTAACAAAGAGACAGAACTTTGGCACAGAAGGCTGGGGCACACAAATCTTAAGACAATCACAGAAATTTCAAAAAATGGTTTGGTGAGAGGCCTACCACAAAAATTGTTTTCATGTCCTGAACATTGCATTTCCTGTTTAAAAGGAAAACAGCATAAAAGTTCTTATAAGTCCATTGAAGAGTCCAAAACAACCCAGTGTTTGCAAATGCTACACATGGATTTGTTTGGCCCTGTTCAAGTCATGAGCCTTAAAAAGAAAAGATATTGTTTGGTTATTGTTGATGACTTTTCTAGGTTCACATGGACTTTCTTTTTGCACTCAAAAGATGAAACTGCAGGCATTTTGCAAGACTTTGTAATACAGGTTGAAAAGCAATTTGACCTTCCAGTGAAAAGCTTCAGGAGTGACAATGGCACAGAATTCAAAAATAGGGAGTTGGATGCCTTCTGTGTGAAGAAAGGGATAGTAAGGCAGTACAGCATCCCAAGAACACCAGAGCAGAATGGGGTAGTGGAAAGGAAGAATAGAACTCTGATTGAGGCTGCCAGAACCATGCTTGCAGATTCAGGTTTGCCTTTAACTTTCTGGGCAGAGGCAGTAAACACTGCTTGCTATGTTCAGAACAGAGTTTTAGTAAACCCCAGGCACAAAAAGACTGCCTATGAAATTATGTATAAAATTAAACCACTGATCTCATATTTCAAAGTGTTTGGCTGCCCATGCTTTATTTTGAACTTAAAAGATTCCATTTCAAAATTTGCAGCCAAAATTGATTGTGGTTATCATCTGGGATACTCAACCACTGCCAAGGCCTACAAAGTGTTTAATACACGGACCAAGGCAGTGGAGGAGACTTTGAATGTTAAGTTCAATGAACTTTCATCAATGAAAATCCCAGCAAACCCTGCAGATCTGTTTGATCTTGAAAAATTCACTTTTGAAAATACTGCTGTCAAGACTAACAGTGCAGGTCCATCAGAGGATACAACACCAGACTATGGGTATGAAATCATCATCCCTCAAAGGTCTGCCACAAAGGGAAAAGCATCAGCTGTTCAAAACAGTTGTCAAAGCTCTACCACTGCTACCTCAACAGTTGTTGACCAAAGTAGCCCATCAACCACTGCTTCCACATCCTCAAACACTGCTGACAAAAGTCCTCAAACAGTGGATAAAAGTCAGCAGTTGTCTTTTGAAGCCACTGCTGGATCATCAAAGTCCCCAGCAGTGGTTAGCTCAGATGATACACATTTGCAGCCTTCACCAACCAATGCCATCATACCATACCAAGGAGATTTAATCTTCTTGAGATCTCAACCACCTGATCAAATCATTGGAAACATAAATGAAGGGGTGCTCACAAGAAGCCAAACCCAAAACATTTGTCTTTTTGCTGGTTTTCTATCACTCCATCAGCCAGTCAAGTACCAAGAGGCACTGAAAGACAACAGCTGGGTAGAAGCCATGCAAGAGGAGCTCCAACAGTTTAAAAGACAACAAGTATGGGAGCTTGTACCACTGCCAGAAGAGGTTAGTCCCATTGGCACAAAGTGGGTCTTCAAGAACAAAACTGATGAAAGGGGTATTGTTGTCAAGAATAAAGCCAGGCTTGTGGTTCAAGGTTACAGACAGGAAGAGGGGATTGATTATGATGAAACATTTGCCCCTGTTGCAAGATTGGAAGCCATTAGACTGTTCCTTGCCTTTGCTGTCAACCACAATATGAAGGTGTTTCAAATGGATATCAAAAGTGCTTTCCTCTATGGTACAATTCAAGAAGAGGTGTATGTTTGTCAACCTCCAGGTTTTGAGGATCCATTTTATCCAGATCATGTCTACAGGCTAAACAAAGCCTTGTATGGCTTGAAACAAGCACCAAGGGCCTGGTATGAAACTCTTTCCAACTTCCTACTCTCAAATGGTTTCAAAAGAGGTACCATTGATAAAACACTGTTTTTAAAATAGAGAGGGAAGGATTTAATGATTGTCCAGATTTATGTGGATGACATTATTTTTGGAAGCACATGTAACTCAATGTGTGAAGAGTTTAGAGAACTCATGAGAGCTGAGTTTGAAATGAGTGCTATGGGTGAGCTGCAATGCTTTCTTGGTCTCCAAGTACAGCAATTGCAAAATGGAACTTTCATTCATCAAAGCAAATATGCTAAAGAACTTTTAACCAAATTTGATATGAATGATTGTAAACCATGCAGCACACCCATGGCAACAAATAAGTTGGTCATGTCTGATGAAAAAGATGAGCTGATTGACCAAACACTTTATAGAAGCATGATTGGGTCTTTATTGTACCTAACTGCATCTAGACCAGACATCATGTTTGCAACATGTGTCTGTGCAAGAAGTCAATCAGCTCCCAGAAAATCAAATCTCATTGCTCTAAAAAGGATCTTCAGATACATAAAAGGTGCTCCCACACTTGGTATCTGGTATCCAGCTAATGGGAACATCAAGCTTTCAGGTTTCTCAGACAGTGACTTTGCAGGATGTCACACCACAAGGAAGTCCACATCAGGAGGGTGCCAGTTTCTAGGTGATTGCTTAGTTTCATGGCAAAGCAAAAAGCAAGCAGCTGTTTCAACATCCACTGCTGAAGCTGAATACATTGCTGCTGCAAGCTGTACAGCCCAACTCCTGTGGCTTCAAAATCAGTTGCTGGATTTTGGTATCACTGCCTTAAAGACACCACTCATGTTGGACAGTCAGGCAGCAGAAAATATCATCAAAAATCCAGTTTCCCATTCAACCACCAAACACATCGACATCAGACATCACTTTGTGAGGGATTGCTATGAAAAAGGTTTGATTTCTCTGCATCATGTCCCAACTAAAGACCAGCTAGCTGATGTGCTCACAAAAGCACTTGATACAGCCACTTTTGAAAGTTTGGTCTCTAAGTTTGGAAAGCTGAACATGGAATAACAAGCAACATCTTGTTTTTCTATGAATAAAAGCAACAAAATGTTTTCAGAAAATCAAAACTCCATCTTTAAAAATAGCTAAAAATGAAAATTTTCATTCAAGTCCTTAAAAGTCTGCCATTAACCACTGATTGTTCAAAAGTCTGCTTTACTTCAAAAGTCTGTCCACTGCTGAAAGTCAACCCCTGCTCTCTCATTATTTTGATAAACTCTGTTGTTCAAAAGCAGTGTCTTATCCACTGATATGCTATCCACTGATAGTAAAAATCATCCACTGCTTTCATACCACTGACTTGATCAGTCACTTTCACAAAAGTACTGTCCTTCACTTTCAACAGGGGTTGTCACGTGGACAGTACATATTGGTCAGACCTTTTGTAACGGCTGCCACCTCAGCATTCACTTTCTTCCCTATAAAATCCCCCACTCACCACCAAAATAGGGTTTTACTGTCGAATTGAATTCTTAAAAATTCTCTTCTTAAAGCAGTTTTTCTTCACATTTCTTCACAAATTTCTTCGATCAATCATCCTCAAAATGACAAAATCAAAGAAATCTTCAAAACCCTCATCCAAATCTTCATCGAAAACAGTCTCTCAAAAGGAAATCTCCACTGAAATTCCACACAAACCATCTCACAATCTCCTGGGTCTTCTCACAAAACCAGGAACCACCAACGTGTTCGATTCCATCATTGACATCATGGCTAAATCAAAGTATAAAACTTTGTTCATCGCCGATGCACCAATCTATTTGGCGACCCAAAGAGAGTTTTGGAAGAATGCAACCCTTGAAAAACAAGGAGACACTGCAACCACCATAAACTCTTCTATAAAGGGTAAAGCTGTCCAAATCACGCCACAATCCATTTCAGAGGTCTTTCAACTCGATGATCAAGAAGGTAAAATTTCTTTCACTAAAAACGAGTTGCAAACTGACTTCATTGAGAGAGGGTATGAAGCCACAATGATGAAGAAAATTACCTTAGAAAAAGGTTATTTTCCTTCTGCAAACAGATTTTTATTTCATACCCTCCTACTATGTGTTTCAAACAAAACCACTTCTTTCAATGAAATCCCTTTAAAGATTCAAAATCTGGGATATGCTATTCTTCAAGGAGAAAATTTTAACTATTCTCGAGAAATTTTTAAAGATTTGGTTAATAATGTTGAAACAAAATCATTCTTACTGTTTCCAAGGTTTTTAAGTTACTATTTTCAAAGAAATTCAGTAAGGATGATTTAGCTGTAATAAACCAAGGTGATCCTACTCAAATAAACAGTTTAACTACTGAAACTTTTTCAAGGATGTTAGCACCTTGCAAAACACAAGCAGAGGTGCCTGAGCAGATTCTAGCAGTTACAACTGCTCCTCAGGTATCTGCTGCTGAGCCCACTGCTCAAGGTGATCAAAGCAGCAGCACAACTGTTTTGAAACCCACACCTACAATCACCAAAAAGCCAACAAAAAGAAAAACACAAAAACCCCCCAAACCCATCAAAAAGGCATCTCTGGAGGATGAGATACCAGAGCTCCTGCCAGTGACAACACAAAAGTCACAAGAAACCACTGCTGCTACTTCCTCACAGCAGTTGGTACAAATATCTCAACCCATAACCAAAACTCCTCCTGATTCTTCACAAAAAGAACAGGTTGTACAAATAGGGTCTCCACATCATGATGCTCTGGAAACACTCGTTTCTATCATCCATAGTCCAATGCCCGGGACGCATCCTATTTCTACACCAACCATCACTTCCACAATTCCCTCACCAATAAAATCACTGTTGGATGCAATTGATTTGAACCGGGCATTATCCAGTCCTTCTCAATCACCTATTAATGAGAATATACCTCAACCACTGACTGGGTCTGATGTATCAATCTTTGCTAACCCACCAACACAACCTGAGGAGGTTACACCCCTTGAGTTACAAGTAACTCTTGGTGGTAATCCAAGTGAAGCAGCCACTACAACTGTTACACCCACTGGGTTACATTTGGACAGTGGTTACATTCATAAGACTTCCTTGGAGGCAATTCCTTTTATAGCACCTCTGCCAACCACCAGTGGATTTATTTATCCTACTGGCAACATCAAACGGTTGTCAAGTGTTGAAGGAAGAAGACCCCAGTACCAAGAAAAAGGGGCATCAGTGGTTAATGTTTGGAGTATATTCCCTACATCTACCACTGATAAAACCACTGCTAGTGGGAAATCAGATGATCCCATTAACTTGGGTGATGGTTTAAAGTACCAGAAATTGACGGATCGTATTGCAAAGCTTGATAACTCTGTTGCAGAACTCAAAGATATGCTACAACAGGTGTTACAAGTTCAGAAGGTACAATCAACTACTGTTCCACTTCAAGCATCTGCTCCACAAAGGGCACCTGCTACAAATGAGCTCTGGAACCTATTTCAATCTTTTCTCCAACAACAAGCACAATTAGCAGATCAGCAACATGAAAAACATGTACAACAGCTGAGAAATGCAATGGAGTCAAGGTTCAAGAACACTCAGGCTGACTTAAAGGCTCTCAAAACTCAGATCTTGCACACCACTGGCTCTGCTCCTCCAAAAGTACGCTTATTCTGGATCCACTGCTCTGATCCAGTTTTGGCTTTAATTATCTGTTCCTCTGATAGGGTTCAATCCCAACAAGAAAGCATTTCAACTTTGGCCTCTGTACGTCTGAATTTCAATCTACTTAGACTTTATTGTTTTTTTTTCTTATTGTACTAGTATTAAGCCCCCGCGTTGCAACGGTTATCATAATAAACTGTGTTAAGTAGTAGCAATACTATACCATTGTCAGCGACTACCAACATCAGAAAAGCTCGTAAAAACAAAATAAATTAAAACGGAAAAAAATAACGCCGAGCGATAAAGCAGACGTAAAATCTTTGAATCACGCACACTCATTGTTGAGAAATTAAATCGAAACGTAAAACATAGAAAAAAAATAACTAAGTCCATCCAAGACCTGCGTGTTAGACGAACTTGTCAAACGTAGAAAAATAGATGTGTTAGTGCATTTATGTGTCTGTAACTTGTCTTGTTTCGTTGTATGCTAAACGGCCTTTTGTTATCGAGTATGTATGTTCCGTCATGTCTACCTAGTCGGATATCCTCCTATCCTACTTGGTATGACGTCTTGTCTTTGTATTTGTATCTTAACCTAATGCTAGTGTGCATTATGTTTAGGGTTTGTGTAATCATGCTTAACTGTCCATGCCTTAGTGATTTCTGTCCATGTTTGCTCATGACGAAATCCCATTTCATCATGAATCATCTCGACGAAATCCCTTTGTTTTCGTCATATATGTGTGTGGCGAAATCCCTGATTTCGTCACACTTGGTTTTCGTCCAAAGGATTTTCGTCGAAGGATAGTATATACACTGAGTATGTTTCACAGTTTAGTTTATGAGAGCATAGAGAGAAACTGAGAGTTTATCGTCAAGCATTGTGTGTATGTGTTTGCAGTTTGTTCTCATCCTGTTAATCTAAGTGAATCTTTGATTATCTGTTTGTGTTATCCGCTTTACATTTGTTTGGTTTGCACCTTTACGGGGATTCCGCACCCGTGATAGTGTTTGTGATAAACAAGGATAGGTTACGTATCGGATCCTCCGAGAAAAACAGACCTACAAGTGGTATTAGAGCACAGGCTCTTTTCCTTGTTTAAAACCAAACATTGTGACTGTTTGAAACAAGTATTGTTAACTGTTTTCAGTTTGGTGTTCCTGAAAAATCATATTTTTTGGAAAATATTGCTGAAAATCTGTGTTTACAAGTGTTATTTTGCTATAGTTTTATTGAAAACCTGTTATATTGCACCTATACATGTTGACATTTGGGTTTTTGTTAAAAGTTTAAGCAAAATCTTGTTCGAAAAGTTTCTCCGATAAAAACTTTGGCCGGAATCTTCAAGTGTGTTCTTTAATATTCAAACTGTTCTTATCATAAATGTGTATTTGATCTACTTATTGTTTGAATCAAGGTGTTTGTCAATTTTAATATATTAAGTTGACTATAGTGTATATGTGTGATGATTAGTTGGTGAGAAAAAGAAGTTTCGAAAATCAGAAAAAGCATGGTCTGTTGAATTTGGTGTCACCAACTTGTCAGAGGATAATATTTTCTTTTGTGTGATAATATCTTACAAATTGTCAACGAAATCACATTTGTCTAGTCAACGAAATCATCTTCGATGAACACCCTTCCTGATTTCGTTATCAACATATCAGCGACGAAAACATCCTGATTTCGTCATCAACATATCAGCGACGAAAAACACCTGATTTCGTCATCAACATATCAGCGACGAACACTCATCATTTTGTCACTTTGTTCTTGACGAAAACCTTTACTTTGTCACCTTCTGATTTGGACGAAAACCCCCATTTTCATCAAAAATTGTTTTGGACAAAATCTCTGAGTTCGTCATACAAGATTTCGTCAACCATACTTGTGATTTTAAACAGAAGCTTTGCAAACATATCTTAACATTTTCTTTTCAAGTATTAATTAAGGTACATTTGTTCTAACATCAATCATCATGAGTACGAGTCCATGGGATTGGAGTACGGACCCACGACAAGGTCAAGATCAGACTTCGGCAGCCGCGTGGTTAAGGAATGTCATGCGTCCACAATCAATAAGTGCAAGTCAATGGGCATTGGTGTCGAATCAAAATCAAAGCATTCAAAATCTATTGCTTAGTGAGAGTGAGACGGGTAGCAACAATCGCCCGCCAAAGTTGAATCACATGAACGACTATCCATCATGGAAGGGTCGTTTCCATACTTACGTTCTAGGGCAAAACACATAATTATGGACGTGTTTCACCCCTCCATACAATACAAACCTCAAAGAAGCAGGTTCCAGTGCGGCGACATTGGCGAATATACTTGAAGACGACAAGAAAGCATATGATCTTGAGAAGAAAGCATTTGCTATTCTCACACAAGCACTCCATAAAGATATCTATCATCAATTCGGCTATTGTACCAGCACGAAAGCTTTATGGGATGCATTGGTAGCGAGAGGAGAAGGAAATGCAGCTACTAGAAAGACACGCCATGATCTATTGAAGAAAGAGTTTGAATCATTTCAATTCTTGGAGAATGAAACCCTAAATGATATGACTTCTCGTTTTTATCATTTGATTAGTGAAATGTATTCTTATGCTGTTATTGCAACTCAACAGGAAATGGTTGCATGGTTCGCTGATGCTCTACCTCCAAAATGGAGCGCATTCATTGAGCTTCTAAAGCATACGGGCACTTTAGCTATTGTCAACATATATGAATTTATTCAGAAGTTGGAGCACAAGAATGATGAAGAAATCTGGAAAGCTAAACGAATTCCTGTTCCTCAAAATACTGAAATGTACCTTGCAGGTTTTAACTCGTTAGCTAGTTCCAGTTCAGTTCAGCAACCGAAGCTACAGACGGCGTTTATGTCGAATACAAGCTCTTTTCCGTTTCCACAATCAGCTCCACCTCAAGTTTTTGATCCGAGTGCTTATCATCCGCCAGCGCACATGATTGCTCAAGCTCATGCTTTTTCTAAACCAGATCCTAGCGCATGGCTACCAACACCCCATGTAACAACCCTCGGTAAACCATCGCCCTCACAAATATTTTAGACGCCTTAGTATATTATAAAATGTCCCCATATATCTTATATTACACCCCGTATGTGAAAACCGAGCCCGATATATGTAATAGTTTATTAAATAAATGAAAAACATGAAATATAGGGCTGAGGCGGGCCGCGTAGACCCACCCCATGCTATTACGCGGGCCGTATGAAAGTGTTGACCGGACTCCGCTGAATTCTTAAGTTCAAGCGGGCCGCGTAAGCTTAAGTTTACATTAACACGGGCCGCGCGTGTTCCAAATGGTGGCACATCCCTGAGCCGACACGTGTCGACATCGTGTCGAGCCTACTTAGTGATCAGGCAAAGCTATATGTTGACCGCGTGTTGACGCGGGCCGCGTAAGGCTTAGCCTTACCTTACGCGGGCCGCGTGAAGAACAGATTTCAGCACTATAAATAGATAGCATCAGTTTACGATTTCCGTCGCTCATTTCTTTCTTTCAATCTCGAAATTCTGTAGAGAAGTTATAATATTTCGGGTATTATACCCATAATTAGCGAGGTTCTGCTCCGTTGTAAGTATTATAACCCCAGTTTCATAATAGTTACGCTGCCCGATTCATTTAGGGTTCCGTAACAACTGTCGTGGTTTTGCCCGACGTAGTTGTTGGAATGTCGTCTCGGGGAGGGTATTATTAATATTTTCAAAGGGTTATGATACTAACCAATGTACATTTGTATAAATTATAGATTATAGCCAGGAAAGCCTTACGAAAAGCCTAAGACAACAATGTGAGTAATCACCTTTTTATTAACAGTTTTTACAAAACCTTAAATGTTTTACAAAGTAATTAAGCAGTGATTGAGTCTTTGTAGTCTTCAATTACTGTCCGGTATGTTGGGGTTTTGTATACAAAATTTGTACTACCTGCGAGTAGTAAGTCGAGTATGACAGTACGTTACCATTGGGACAATTTGTTAGCCAATGTGTAATATGACCCACAAGTCAGTGGATTGATAGTACCAATTGGAGTAATTGTGTAGACATAAACATTGTAATCCTCCTCGATACTGTTTTAATTAAATGTTTCTTGATTAAACTGGGATTCACTCACCAGTATTTCCGACTGACAAATGTTTTTAAAACGCGTTTCAGGTAACCCAATGTGAAAGCCAATTATTAAAAAGCCAGCTGGAGAGCACTGAAGGCTTGGGAAAAATGTGGCTATAAAAGTTACCTAATAAATGATGTTTTAAATTCAATAAAATAGGGTTTATCCCTATAAATGTATTGTAATAAGAAACTTGGGTTTTACCCATGTGTTTATTAATATTAAATATGTTGGTTTTACTCTGATAAACATTTCCTAACTACGATCCTGATGTAAATTCCGCTGCGAGATTAAATAAACCTGATACCACCAAACTCTGAGCTCACGTCCGCCCGTTCCCGGGAATCAGGGATCGGGGGTTGCGACACCCCAACCTCCACCTCAAGTTACCACTACTCAACCACAATTCGATCCAAGTGCTTATCTTCCACAAACTCAACCCCAACCTCACGCCCAACCACAACAACAACAACAAGCACATTATACCAACAATCCTCCACCACAAAACACCAACACTGTCAGAGTTATACTTCGAACCTCTCAAAAGTTAGCATTGAAGTAGCAAAGGAGCATATGGAACTCATTAATACTATGGTCAGTGCATACTGCGGATTGGTCGCAGGTCAAATTGGAAACATCAATATGACTAATGAAGATTATCAACAAATCGATCGTGATGAGATGGAGTTTCTAAGGCCTCCTAATCCAAGATCTCACTCAGCTAAAGCCACCAACAGGTGTGCGGAATCCACCTGATGATTAACCACTGCAGATGAAACACTAGTATGCAAAGATTTGTGAGAGAAATCAAGAATACACTGAGTATTCTTGATGAGGAAGATGAATAACGTCACTCACACAAAGCAGCCGCCAGACAAAACACACACACAATGATTAGGGTTAGGTGCACAGAATTTCACACAGATTCGCCACCTTGTCTATTCCACATGAAGGTATAAATACAAGGCAAAACCCGGACTTTCAAGACAAACTTGAAAGCCCGGACAAACAAACAACACAAAGCTCAGACCTTTTATCCTATACAAAACTCAGACAAAAGGCTCTCCTAAAACTTGGACAAAATGTCCAAGGATAAAGCTAGGACTATCTTTCACTATATGTACAATAAAGACCCTACAAAATGGGAGACATGCACTTATCACCTAAAGTGCATTAACAAACTCCCCCTTGAGCAGTGCATGGTCTTCATTGGTCTTGGATCTTCATACTCTCTTCGAGAAGCTGCTTCCCGCCCAGACTTTGTTCTTCACACAGAATTGAACTACCTTGATGAACTGATCAGCTAGCACACGATCTTCTTCAAGGTATTTTAGAGGCAGGCGCCGAAGCTTCTTCAGATCTTCCATCTTGAGATGAACGAAACAGACGCACACAGCTTCTTCAAATCTTCCATCTTGAGATGAACGAACCAGATGCACACAGCTTCTTCAAATCTTCCATCTTGTGATGAACGATCCAGACGCACACAGCTTCTCCAAATCTTCCATCTTGAGATGAACGATCCAGACCTGAAACACTTAACACCGGATTAAGAATCTTAACCCCGGAGATACTCAGCCCAAACCTGGATCCCAAAAATAATTCCAATACCCCGGAATCAATATTTGAAATATTAAACAACCAATATTTAATAATTTGTATTTCAAAACACGATCATTCAGAACAACTTACTTCAAAACTTATACTTTTGGAAAAATATCACAACTTGGAAGCAGATTTACCGAAACACCTTAAAATGATGTGATTACCCACACACTTAGATGGATCTTGCACGACCGATTTTTATACAAAAAAAAGACTTATTTTAAGATTACCTAACTTGATGTTTAACACCTTATTAAAGAATGTTCACAACCCTTAGAGAATTTTCAAAATGATAACTCGCACATAGAAACAGGAAAGCAAAATCTTTTTGATGTTTTTGTATTTGTTTTTTTTTACTGAATAAAGAAATTAAACCTACGAACGTATTTACACTAATTATCTTTTTGTGAAATCGGAGCAAAGAGATCATATCGGTTTTTCTGTCAGTATCCAACACAAGAACATAGATCATCAGTTTAAGCTCTTAGAATGATATTAACAGTTCAAGACGTTCAACGGTATTGTGGTCCACTTAAGCTTTAGCACGCTTTCGAACACTGTTTTCGAGATATGCGATTAAGTGTATTAATAACTGATAGTAACTATGTTTACCCACCTCAGAATATACTCCCGTATCAAGGTATGCACGAGAGATCATCTTACTGGTGAGTATACCATTTATCATCTGTTTTTGACGTATAAGCTAATGTGAGATACTCACTTATTTGGAAAAGAAAACAAGTCCTTTGTGATAGAATCACTTATTGAGGAGGAACTTGAATTTCAGATGCAAAGGGCACAGGAGCAAGTCCGTGAACAGGTTAGTACCATCGTACAGACAGAGATACGAACTTGACTCCCGCATAATTTTGTGGGACATGTGATTGTTTATCACTTATTTGGGTCGAATGCATCATGAAATAAGGATATTTACACGTATGTATGGTATCATGGAAGATCTAGACTTGCGTCCCCGTTGTTTTCGGTAAAAGAAACAACCATGATACCCAGATGATAAACAGCATAAAGACCACGTATCTCAGAACCTCGGCAATCTATCAAACGAAATTACGGTACCAAGACCATATATCCGAGAGATGTACCACACAAGTTATGCAGTACATTATGTTTATATACCAAAAACAGGTTCTTATTGACGCGTAAAACCTACCGAAGCAACGTATAATGAAGCTGTTACAGTTAACGGTTAATTTTATATATGACCATGTCCTGCACCAGATACGACTAACCGATGTACTATCATTTCCCTTATATCTCAACACGACTTCATTTTATATTTTTCAAATGTTTTTTTTATTTTTCTTAAAAATTTATCCTACAACTAAGTAAAATATTTTTGGAGTTTTTCAATTTTTTGGAAAGCGGTAAGAACTGTACAGTAAACATAAAATAAAGTTTTTATGCGAGTTTTGAAAAGCATTTTACTCGGGGTTGATCATGCCAATCATTCGGACCAGATTTTCAAATCTAGCCCGATCGAATGTCTTAGTAAACAGGTCGGCAAGATTATCCAAGGTGTCTACCCAAACCACTTCTATTAAACCCTTCTCAGCACAGTCGCGAATGAAGTGATGCCTAACATCTATGTGCTTAGTGCGTGAGTGATTTACAGGATTGTTAGTTATGGAAATGGCAGAGTTGTTATCGACAAGAATAGGAGTTCGAGTAAAATTCAAACCATAGTCCCTCATCTGCTGCTGAATCCACAAGACCTGAGCACAACAGCTTGATGCAGCAATGTACTCGGCCTCGCACGTGGATAGATAACGGCAACTTGCTTTTTGCATTGCCAAGAGACAAGACGGTTCCCAAGAAGTTGTGCGCCGCCAGAGGTTGACTTTCTATTCATCGGGCACCCTCCGAAGTCTGCGTCAGCATACGCCATCAAATCCAGACCACCTTCAGCTGGATACCACAATCCAAGCTCAGGTGTCCCTTTCAGATATCTGAAGATACGCTTGACCGCTTTCAAGTGAGACTCCTTCGGAGTTGATTGGAACCTTGCACACAAACAAACAGAGAACATAATATCTGGTCGTGAAGAAGTAAGATACATCAGTGAACCTATCATTGCTCGATATAGAGTCGGATCCACTTCAGGATCTTTCTCCTTATCAGGTGAAAGCTTGAGATTTGTCGGGAGAGGCGTGTCATAGGGTAAGCTATCTTCCAATCCAAATCTTTTGAGAATCTCGTGGACATACTTTGTCTGATGCACGTACGTCCCGGTTTTTTCTTGACTCACTTGAAGACCTAAAAAGAATGATAACTCGCCCATCGCACTCATTTCAAATTTTGACTTCATCACAGCCTCGAACTCACGACACAATTCTTCATTTGAAGAACCAAAAATTATGTCATCAACGTAAATTTGTACAATCAGAAAATCTCCCCCTTTCTTCAATATGAACAGTGTGGAGTCAATCGCGCCACGCGAGAACCCGTGCTCCAATAGATGCTTTGACAACGTCTCGTACCATGCTCGAGGAGCCTGATGGAGACCGTAGAGAGCCTTGTCCAACAGATAGACTTTGTTGTCTAACCCTGGAGCTTCGAAACCCAGTGGTTGGGATACATACACAGTTTCCTGCAATTTCCCGTAAAGGAAGGCGCTTTTCACATCCAACTGATAGACTTTGATACGCATGTGTGCAGCAAAGGCTAGAAACAAACGAATAGCTTCCAGTCTTGCCACCGGTGCATAAACTTCGGTATAATCAATCCCTTCCTCTTGATTGAAGCCTTGAACAACCAACCGTGCTTTGTTTCTGACAACGACACCCTTATCGTCTTTCTTGCACTTGAAAACCCATTTCGTGTTGATTGCATGTTGGCCCTTTGGAAGATCGACCAAATTCCACACCTTTAACTTGTCGAACTGAGCTAACTCTTCTTGCATCGCCTCACACCAAGAATTATCCTTCAGAGCCATTTGATAGTTCTTCGGCTCTATCTGAGAAATAAAACATTCATGTAGGCTAAGATTGTAGATTTCTTCGTTCATGATAGCATAGAACAGACACTGCATATCTGAAATACTCCTTCGCGTTTGCACTCCCGCATTTGGATTCCCAATAATATTATCAACAGGATGATGAATATTTGTTCTTGGAACTGGGATTGCCGGAGCTTGAAGATTGTTTCCCAAATTTGATTGAATCTCCCCCTCAGCATTGCATTACTACTAGAAGCTTGATCATTTCTAGAAGATGCATTAACATTTGGATATGCTGAAAAATCAACGTAAAGATCACCACTTGTAGTTTAGGCAGCTGCATTGGGGATCTGCTCAGCAACATTTTCATTTACGATCGAAGAATCAGCGACTGGTACATTCGGAGACACATTAGTAGGAATACTTGCTCTCCAGCTTGCATCCACTTCATCTTTGTTCACAAGATGTGTGTAGACAACCTCCGAATCCTCTTCTGAAACATCAGGAAGATCAAATGAATCAAATAATTTATCATAATTGTAACCACTTTTAGGACCGAATTCGGACGGTGGAGGATCGTAACTCAAAGGAGTTATATCAAACATGATCTCCACTGAACGCTTCATAATGTTATAAACGCGTTTGTTGGGAGTTCCATTGGCATAACCCAAAAAGAACCCAACTTCACCAACTTCTCCTATTTTAGGAGTATCTTTGGTCCGTTTGATAACACACTTGATCCCAAAAGGTTGAAAACCAGATAAGTTCGGTTTCTTGTTTTCAAGCAATTCATAACACGTTTTATCTTCTCTTTTGACCGTAAGCACATGATTTAACACATAACATGCAGTGTTTACCACCTCGGCCCAGAAGAAAATTGGCAATTTTGATTCAGAAAGCATAGTTCGGGCAGCCTCAATTAGGGTACGATTCTTCCGTTCTGCAACTCCGTTCTGTTGAGGAACATATGGAGCGCTGAACTGATGAACTATTCCCATTTCCCGACACAACTCATCCATATAATGATTTTTAAACTCAGTGCCGTTGTCACTTCTGATTTTCTTAACAGGAAGTGAATAATTTTTCTCAACTTGTTTGAACAAGTCTCTTAAAATACCAGCAGTTTGGTCCTTTGTTTTTAAGAAAAATACCCACCAGTATCGTGAGAAATCGTCAGTGACAACTAGGCAATAAGACATCCCACCAATGCTAGCCACATGGATTGGGCCGAAAAGATCCATGTGAAGCAATTCAAGTGGTTTTTGGATTGAGTTAACAGTTTTTGGTTTGTGAGGCTTTCGTTTGATTTTTCCTTTTTCACACGATTCACATTTGTTGTGCATATTGAAAACTACTCTCAAGGAAATAACTCAAGACCTCACAACAATTCAGCAACTACTTCAAACTCAAGTGCTCGTCCAAGTGGTTCTGAAAATCTTACACCTTCAACAAACAATGCTATGGTGGCTCAATCTTTACAAAAAGTGACTGAGCCTTACGACTGGGGTTGTGCATTGGAAGACATTTCAGGAGCTATTGTGTCACAAGCCTTTATAGCTGAAATTGTCAACGAAGAAGTGTGTGAAGAGATTGTCGAAGAGACTAGCATTGAGGAACTTGCGGTTGTAGCTGAAGAAGTGTGTGAAGAGATTGAGCTAGGACTATCTTTCACTATATGTACAATAAAGACCCTACAAAATGGGAGACATGCACTTATCACCTAAAGTGCATTAACAGAGTTAATGGATATAAAGTGGGCATTCGCAAGTGCTGTTAGAAAGGCAAAGGATTTCATGAGTAGAACTGGAAGAACTTCGTTGGAAAGTAAGAAGGATACGAAGTACGGGTTTGATAAAGATGCGGTTACATGTTTCAATTGTGGCGAAAAGGGTCACTTCAAACGTAAGTGCACCCGACCAAGCAAACAGGGTAATCAGAATCCATTCAGAAATCAGACGAGTACTTCTAATGCTATTCAAGACAATCGTGAACGAAGGATGGTAGCGGTGAACAACAATCAGAACCAGAACCAGAACCAGTCTGGACCTTCAAACACCAACAGAGCATTAGTTGTTCAAGCTAATGAAGGGTGTAATTGGTCTGTACAATTTGGGGAAGGTGATCAAGATGGAGGAGGAACAGCTTGTTATGCAAAGATCATCAATCACATCAAGCACGTTCACACGGAAGAATTTTCTGAAAGTGACGACAGTTCGGGTTATACCGGGAGTTCTGACGAAGAAAGTTCTAATTCGGGTGGTTATATTTCAGAATCTGATGTGAAAGAAGAAGTTACTTCTGATGTTGATGATTTATTGAATGAAGCATAGGAGTTAAAGAGTCAGAAATCTATTCTGATCAAGAAGGCTGCTGTAGCATCTAAAGAAATGGAGAAATTCTTCTCTGAAGATGGATCTTTTTCTTATCAGACTGCCTTTATGGCAAATGTCTCAGCCTCTACGAGTCAGGTAAAATCTGAAACTCCTGCTCCTAGCATTTGTAATGTTTGTGCAGATTTGAAGCTTGAATCTGAAAAGGTTCATAGTCATAACCAAAGTTTGGTTATTGAGTTGTCTAAGTGTAAAGAGGCAAATATGGCTTTAGCTAGAAACGAAAAGGATTTTAAATCTGTGATTGAAACCCTAAAGAAAAGTGTTTTCGAGCTAACAAAAACTGTTTTCAATAAGCAAATTGGTATTAACAATTACATTAATATCCTCGCGGAAATCAAATTGGAGAGTTATTTTAACTCCCGATATGTCCTCGATCATATCATTGATGCTCAACAACTCAAAGGTAACAAGAAAGGTGTAGGGTATAAGAAGTGTTCGCCCCCTTTAAGACATACTTATACTCATATACCTGATGAAGAAGAAATGCCACGTTTTGAGCCCAGTGTGCCTCTTGATTATGAGGAAGTTACTACTGGCCTAGGGTTCAAATCGGACAGTTCTTCAAGTACATCATCTGAGCAAACAGAAACTTCAACATCTACGAAACAAAGTCCTCCAATCATTGAGGACTATAAGTTGTCTGATGATGAATCAGAATCAGATATGAGTGATTAGGATAAATCACTTGACAAGTACATCATCTGAGCAAACAGAAACTTCAACATCTACGAAACAAAGTCCTCCAATCATTGAGGACTATAAGTTGTCTGATGATGAATCAGAATCAGATATGAGTGATTAGGATAAATCACTTGACAAGATGAAGGGAGTAGAATTTCCAATTTAGAATCATATTCTTTCTGATCCTCCTACTCCTGTTGTTCAACCAGTTGTCAAACGAGTGATAGATCCTGTCAAGAGTGACAAGAAATCTGTGTCTTTCGTTAAGAGTAATAACGTGTTGTACACTTTGGTTGGTGATTCTAAATCTATTTAGAACACGATTTTCCAATTAAAAATGTCAATCCATCTTCGATTGATAAAGTTTTTGAAGATTAAACAAACAAGTTTATGGGAAAGACAATTCCAGGAGTCATTGTAACTCAATGTGACCCAATTCCAAAAGCTGAAATCAGGAAACAATTTGGAAATCAAAAGTTACCAACAAACCAACAACTTATTGCTTCTAAGGGTAAACAACCAGAAAGGCGAGCTCAAAAGCCTAACGTTTCTCAATCAAAATTTGAAACAAAAGGGGCTCGTTATCAGAAGAAAAACAGTAATGTCATATTTGTAGCATCGAAGGGTACGGATAAAATTGAGACTTTTGAAAACAAATCAAACACCGATTTTGTACAACAAGTCAAGATTTTAAAACGTAACAGCCAAAACAATTACACTCAACATACAAATGGGTGTGATGAAAAAGCAAGTAACTCAGGTTCTACGAGTTCGACATCTGTTAGTCGATCAGATTCTCCTAAGTTTGTGGAAAGGAGAACATGTTTTAAGTGTGGGGAGTTTGGACACATCATTAAAAATTGTCCAAACACTCCCAAGGATAAATTTGTTGAGAAAGCACCACCTGAAAAGGTTCACCCTCAACGTCGTCCCGTTTCACCAAAACATGATAAAAGAACTGTTAAGGAACAAGAAACGAAACAACGACGTCAAAATGTGAAAGCAGTTGAAAAGGCTTTAAAATCGAAAGTCAAATCAATTAATAGGGAACCAAGTTCTTCACAATCTTTAAAACCAGAAGTTTCAAAATCTTTTTATAAAAACCAAACTGGTATACAAAATCAAACTTGGAGACCTAAGATGGGTGAAAATTCAGGGGGAGGTGTTGTGTTACAAAATCATCAGGAAATTGAGATCATCTTTCGTGATGCTCAGGGATGACCCAAGACCATTAAGGCTTGGGTCCCCATCCTTAACTGATCATTGATGATATGTGCAGGATGTTCCAGGAGGAACTATTAATAGTCATTGGATTGTTGATAGTGGAGCATCTAGGCACATGACAGGCGACTTACGGCTTTTATATGATGTGAGAAATATTAGAGGAGGCTATGTCGCGTTTGCTGGAGACAAATGCGGATACATCAATGGAGAGGGAATGATCTCCAATGGTGTTGTATGTTTCGATAAGATCAATTATGTTCGACAAATTGATCATAATCTTCTCAGTGTTTCGCAAATCTGCGATAAGAAGTTCACCGTGCATTTTGATGATGCCGGTTGTTATGTGCTGAAACCTGGTTTCAAAATTCCAGAAGAATGGATTCTCTTATCGGCTCCAACAGTTAATGATCTTTATATTCTTGATATGAGCCAAGCTATTACGATTTCTGCACAAGTCACATGTTTTGTCTCAAAAGCCACAGAGAAGGAGTCTATATCTTGGCACAAAAGAATGGGGCATATTCACTTAAGAAAAATGAACCATTTGGTGAAAAACAATCTTGTGAATGGTGTGCCTGTGAGAAGTTTTCATCTACAAGATATCTTTGTTTCTTACCAGAAAGGGAAACAAACGAAGAAGTCTCACCCTCTGAAGAAAATCAACATTGTTCGCATGCCTCTCGGACGTCTTCATATGGACCTCTTTGGACCTATGAAACACAAGACAACATTCGGGCATGCTTATTGTTTAGTGGTTACTGATGATTATTCTAGATTTTCTTGGGTAGCTTTTATGGCACACAAGAGTGATACTCCTGGAATCCTCAAGGATCTTCTTACAATGTTGGAAAATCTCTACACGTAGAAAGTTAAGAGGATCAGAAGCGATAATGGAACTGAGTTCAAGAACCGTGTGATGGATGAGTTCTGTACTTCTAAGGGCATTCTTCATGAATACAGTTCTCGATACACTCCACAATAAAACGGTGTCGCGAAGAGGAAGAATCGGACGATAATTGAAACTGCAAGAACGATGTTGGTAGAGTCGGAACTTCCTGTACAGTTCTGGGGGGAGGCTGTGTCGACTGCTTGGTACACATTAAACCGAGTTCTTACAGTTAAGAGACATGGCAAGACTTGTTTCGAACTTCTATAGAAAAGGAAACCGGATCTTTCTTTTCTAGAAACTTTTGGCGGTCCATGCACTATGATTGAGCCGGATGGAAAGTTTGGCGCGAATGCTATCGAGGGTTTTTTCCTTGGATATGCTACTCCGAATTTTCGCGTATGGAATCTGGCTACCAAAAAAATTGAGCTATGGAGTGAAGTAAGGGTTCAAAGGTATATAAGTTCTGTTAGAGCTCTGGGTGATCCTTGGATGTTCGACTACGTTGGGCTATTCAAATCCTTCAATTTGCCAACCTTTGACGAAGAATCTGCAGCTGCTAGAATGTTATTTGATAGTGACAATGCTGCTGTCTCGCCTTTGGTTAGACTTGTTATTGTTAACCCCCAAGGTTCTAATTCGGTTAACGACATAGTTTAAAATGAGGTATTTGAAGATGCTACTGAGTACAATGAGTCATCGGTAGATGATGAATATCAAGATTCGCAGAAGGGACTTCAGCTCCAGTTGCTCCTGTTCAGGGTGCTTCTTTTGAAACTCCTCATATGCAGGATGTTGATACTGCTGAAGGGAATGCATCCACTTCTACGCATATTCCCGGTGTAGAGTTGGTTGTTGATCTTAATATTAACAATTTGGGTATTAATGCTCATGTTCCTGAAAATCCTGAAATGAGGATTTACGATACCCATCCACAGCAGAATATCATAGGAGATGTCCAACGCGGGGTGTAGACACGTAATCAGCTGAGAAACAACCAGAATGCTGGTTTGTATTCAGCCATCAGAGAATCTGGTCTTCAAAATGATTGGTCCTTCGCGTGTTATGTTTCACAAGAAGAACCGAAATCTTGGAAAGAAGCCTTAAAGGATAATTCTTGGGTTGAAGCAATGCAAGAGGAACTACAACAATTCCAGAAACTGGGTGTTTGGAGACTTGATGAAAAACCCGACAACTACAAGAAAATTGGCACCCGTTGGGTTTGCAAGTGCAAAAAGGATGATCGTGGAGTGGTCATTCGCAACAAGGCGAGATTGGTTGTTCAGGGCTTTTGTCAAATTGAAGGCATTGATTATAATGAGGTTTATGCACCAGTTACTTGTCTGGAGGCTATTCGGATCTTTCTAGCTTATGCTTCTTTTAAAGGATTCAAAGTCTACCAGATGGACGTCAAAAGCCCATTCTTGCATGGTATTGTTGAAGAAGAGGTGTATGTCGAACAACCTCCAGGTTTCGAAGATCCTATCCATCCCGATCGGGTTTGGTTGCTCAACAAAGCTCTCTACGGGTTACATCAAGCACCGAGGCTTGGTACGCAACATTATCTACTTATCTGCTGGAGAACGGTTTTCGCCGGGGTCTTATCGACTGTACTCTTTTCATCAAGGAACAGGATGGTGATTTGTTGTTGGTACAGGTATACGTTGATGATATCATTTTTGGTTCTACTAATGATGATTTGTGCAGGCAGTTTGAGCGTGTTATGCAGGAAAAGTTTGAAATGAGCACAATGGGGGAGATGAATTACTTCTTGGGCCTACAAGTACAGCAAACTAATTCTGGGATATTCATCCATCAGACTAAGTATGTCGGAGACATCTTGAGCCGTTTCCAGATGTCCGAAGCGACGCCCATAGGCACCCCACTTCCGACGAATCATGGGATTACTCCGGACTTGAAGGGTGAAAGTGTCAACTCTTCTTATTATTGCGCTATGATCGGATCTCTCATGTACCTCACAGCATCGAGGCCTGACATCATGTATCCAACGTGCCTGCTTGCAAGATATCAAGCTAACCCGAAGGCATCTCATCTGGGAGCTGTTAAGAGGATTTTTCGCTATCTGAAGGGTTGCCCGGACACCGGTCTCTGGTACCCTAAGGATGATAGTTTTGACTTAGATGCTTTTAGTGATTCAGATTTTGGCGGACGCAAAATAGATGGCAAATCCACAACGGCTGGATGTCAATTCTTGGGAAGTCGCTTAGTCACGTGGCAGTGCAAGAAGCAGACTTGTGTCGCTACATCAACTTGTGAAGCGGAATACATTGCTGCCTCAAGTTGTTGCTCTCAAGTTCTGTGGATTCAACAACAAATGCGCGACTACGGTTTTGAATTCCTATCTACCTCTATTTTTGTTGATAATTCTGCTGCTTTATCTATCACTAGAAATCCTGTCCAACACTCCAAGACCAACCACATCGAAATTAAGTATCAGTTCATACGTGATTGTTTTGACAAAAGACTTATCGATGTTGTTAAAATCCATACTGATGAACAGCGTGCTGACCTCTTTACAAAAGCCTTTGAAAAATCTCGTTTTGACTATCTCTTGTTGGTTAATAGAATTAAGGTGAAACAAGAGTAAAACTTCTTTCGGCTGATCGTTTTTAAAAATATTTTCTTAAGCGTCAAAAAATCAAAAAAGATTTCCAGTTTACTTATCTTTTCGCATTTTAGGGGGAGAAATTTCAGAAAATACAAAAACATGTAAAAAAAAATTCAAAAATCCAAAAGTTCAAAAATATGTCGTTTACTTTCTGTCTTTAAGTTTGAAAAATAAAAAATTCAAAAACAATAGAAAATAAAAAATGAGTTTCTTGGAGAAAAGAAGGGAAAGCGATGATATACACTGGTGTGGTCTATCAATATGGTCAAAAGAAAAAGAAAAATTGAAAAATGATAAGTAGCTTTACTAACGATGTATCGGTAGGCTCACAATCAGACTAAAATGTGCAGAATGATATAAACCTAACAGACTTCAAGTCAGGTGGGAACCATTCATTGGCATATGGTCTTGGTACCGAAATTTCGTTTGAGAGATTGCCGAGTTTCTGAAATATTCGGTCTTTATGCTGTCTTATCATCTGGGTATCATGGTTGTATCAAACCGTAAAAATAATGGAGACGAAGTCTAAGATCTTCCATGATACCAAACATACGTGTACATATTGCATACGACCTCAATAAGTGATCAACAATCACATGTCCAAACTAAATAAGTGATAATATATCACAGCTTTCTTGCGGGATTCAAGTTCGTCTCTTTGCTGTACGTTAGTACTGACCTGTTCATGGACTTGCTCCTGTGCCCTGATGCATCTGAAAATCAAGTTCCTCATCAATAAGTGATTCATTCACATAGGGCTTGTTTTCAAATCAAATAATTGAGTTTCTCACATTTTTTTATACAGTTAAACGAATGATAAGCAGTATACTCACCGGTAAGATGAACTCTCGTGCATACCTTGATACGGGAATGTGTCGTGAGTGGATGTACACCGACAAGTAAGTATAACTCTTACCTTAAATCATATCTCCTAATTATGATTACATCTGATAAGTTGAGCTTAGGTGGACAACAATACCGATAATTGTGGTAGAATACTTATCTAAAGCTTTAAACAGAAATCAGAAACCGTTTTGACAAAAACCGTAAGCTGGTAATGATTCTCTTACCTTGAAACTCACAAAAAGATTGTTCATTGTACAAATTCTTTATGTTATTGTCTTTCGTTAGTTTACCGCTCTTTAAATTGTGTTGTAGTGTAAGTTGTAAAACTTGTTTTGATTAGCCGATGTTTAGTAACTCGAAGTTTTATGCTGAAAAGCCTGAAACCGACTCGTTTGTGCTTTCTACTTCATAAAATGTCCTTTTTGCTGTTGGATATTCTAAAAAAGCCAAAATGTTGTTAAAGTTTGTTCAAAATGTGTTTAAAAAGAAAAACTGGTTTGACTAGTCAACGAAAACACATTTTGGTTTGACTGGTCAACGAAGACCTCAATTGGTCTTCGACGAAATCCCTTTGGCTGACGAAATTGGTGATTTCGTCATGATCACTCATGGGCTGACATATATTGGCCCAACAAAGTAATTTCGCCGAGCCCAATGTGATTTCGTCAGACCCAATGTGATTTCGTCGCAGTTGAGATTTCGCCAGGTGGACGAGAGTTTAAAAGGGGTCCCATATGCATTATTGTTCATCAGTTTCAAAATCACTTTTACCAAAACCCTGTACTGTTCATCATCTTCTCCGCGGATACCCCATTTATCCGACTTCAAGTTTCTCTTAATTTCCTTGATAATTTAACAATCTAAGGTACTCAAATGCATCAAAAACTTGATCTAAACCGATTAAATCCACTGTTTCTGTACGGATGCTTATAAAACTCTTTGGGACTCGATGATACTTGATCATTCATACATGTATCTTTTTATATTTTCCATTTGTTTTCTGTACAAGGTTTTTGAAATGTTTGATTGTGATAAGTGTTGTATGTATATTGTGTATATATCTGGGTTTTTGATTTGGTTCTTGTTTCGGGTATCAAACATGGGTGTGGGTTTGGGTTTGTTCATGTTTAATGTCTTGATGCTTTGTATTATATTGATTGTTTGATATTCGGTAAATTGTCGGCAATGAGTATAAATCAACTGGTTTTCATTTGAGTTGTTAACCGATGTCACAGGGGTGTTTTTGATTCAAACAAGGGGTGTGACTATGTTGTTTGATACTAGGTACGGCTGGGTGTTGTTTGATGCACTTTATTTGACAAGAGTGTTTTGGGTTAAAATTCTGGGTATTGGGATCCATATTTTGGTCATATTGCTTTAATTGTTGATGTTGAACCAACTGGTTTTAACAAAATTGACGAAAACAGGAATTGACAAAAACCCCCAAATGACTAAACCCTAACTTTTGCCGAAATCCCCAAATGACGAAATCCCCTTTTGTCGAAATCCCCAAATGAGGAAATCCCCTTATGTCGAAATCCCCAAATTGACGAAATCCCAAAATTGTTTGAAACGGCGAAATCCCTGATTTCGTCATCCCTGATTTTGTCATATGAGTGTGTGGCTAACTTAGTGATTTCGTCACAGGGACAATCATTCAAACAATTAGAAAGATTTTCAAATGTCCAATATTCAACCCTTATACAATATATATATATATATATATATATATATTTATACATGATTAATGTTCAAAAGGTACATTAAATATGTATATATATATATGTATTTTATAAGTGTCACATACCTCGCTCTCATTACGTGTATTTGTTATACACAGAATGGCTCCGAAAGCACGCAAACCCGCCACAAAGAAAACCAACAAGACCGAAGAAGAAATCATGTCAGAACCGCGACATAATATAGTCGCTCATCCTGATCCGGAAGGAAAGTTTGACGATTTCAAGGAAATCACACAATGGCTTAGAGAATCATGGATAAACAAGGCCGTTACTTTCTCAACACCGGTGTACAAGTAATTGATTAAAGCATTCTAGGAAACTGCTCAGATACTGGAAGTTGATGGAAAGGAGGTGATTCAAGGGCAGTTTCATAAGCTGAATGTGGATGTAACTCCAGAGATTCTTAACGCTGTTTTGGAACTTCAAGATGTTGCTGATGCACCATTCTCTGTACCAATCATGTGCACGCGCGGATGTCTACTCAGGATGAAATGTGTTGCTGATATTCTTGCTGGGCAAATCAACAAAGCTTCATTGCCTCTACGGTACAAGTTCTTGCTACATGTACTTATTCAATGTTTAGGCAAAAACCGTGCAGGTTATGATATGGCCAGAAACGATCTCATCGGTTTGATGGTCGCGCTTGTTTTGAATAAGCCATTCAGCATCTCAAAGTTCTTATTCGCAAACATGAAAGACAACCTACGAAGAACTGGATCTCGTACGTCCGGCAACAAATTCTGGATGTATCCGAGATTCATGCAAATGATCATGAATGCTCAACACCCCGATCTTCCCAAAGCTAACAACGACCATCTCAAGATTGAAACTGTGTTGGAACATTCCTTTAAGTTATTCAAAGGTCACTCTACTAAGAAATATCAAGAGTCTGATCCTCCAAGGAAGATGTTTGGTGCACTCGGAAACAGAAACTATGAGGCTCCTGCTGATGACAAGTGGCGTCATGATGACAGTTATAGTGATGATGAGGCACCCAAGTTAGAAAAGATGATGAAAGACAAGTTCAAGCGCAAGCGTGATTCATCTGATTCGTCTGATAGTGATGGTGATGAGGAAGGTGGTGATGCTAGAGCGACAGCAGCTAGTGCACCTGGCGCTAGCAGTGCCGGTGGAGATGAACAAGTAGATTCATATTCTGAGCCCGATAATCAGCCAGATCCTGGATATGAATTCTTCATCAATGAACGTGGGGTTAAAAGTGTACGCAAGATTCGAACTAAGGAATCTGAGAAAGATGCTGATTATGTGCCATCTGACACTGAAGCAGAACAGCTCAAGAGAAAGCAAACTGCTGATCGTCGTAAGAAGAAGAGGAAAAAGCATGGTACTGCACCTGTCCAACAAACATCTTCTAAACCTATTCAAGAAGCTGAAGTTAATCCTGGTTTTGCATTCTCTGCAACTGAAGCTGCAGATATATTATCAGCTTCTCACCCTACAACAATAGAACCACCAACTACAGCTACTCAACCACCTCCTGTGGTTACATCGGCTCCTGAAACTCCAACGGTAACTCCTCAAGCTGCTCCACAAAGATCAATGGCTTCTGTAATCAGAGCGACTACATCTCAGCCTAGTTCTGAGCATCAAAGGCTATTCTCGGAAATGTCTCAAGATGAAAAGAAAAACTTCTTATTTTCTCAACTTGAAGCTGCTGCAGATCGTATACAAAGGCAAACCGATTTCATCAGGATCACCAAGAATGATCAGCTCAGTCAACTGGTGGAAATAAATACGTTGAAGTCCACTGTTGAACAACAACAAACTGTTATAGAACGCTAACAAGCCGAGATCGATCAACTTAAAGCTGAAAATGAAAGGCTAAAAGCGGCTGATAATGCTCGTGGGTTAGAGATGAATCATTTCAGACAAATCAGTGGTGTTCTTCAACAATCTGCTGAAACACTCAAGGCAAAGTATAGTGAAATCAAGGCGTGGCACGACAGTCGAAATAAAACTATTGCTGATGGAGTTAAGACTATGAATACTAATTTCGAAAACCTTAGAAAACATGTTGTTGTTTTGTGGAATGAAAGATGCAAGCAACAGGAAATGTTAAAGAAGCATGATCATGATTCTGAAGATCAGGGTAATCCAGATCCCTCAGCTGCAGCTCAACAACCTCCAGCCTCTACATCTACACAGATCGTAGTTTACCAGCCTCCACAAGTCAAATCTTCTCAAGGAACATCGAGTAGTGCACAAGCTGAAATGAAAATGTTCGAAGGCACTTCCTACGTGGAAAGTGACATGGCTGGTACTTCTAATGTTATTAGCTCTTCTGATATTACCTTACAGGTCGTACCTCCAGTATCTGGGGAACTTTGAGAAGAAGGGGAGTTGGTGGATGATCTATCATATGAGCAGAAACTAGCTTTGGAAGAAATGGAAACAGTTGATGATGTTGTGATTGATCAAATTCCAATTGAACCAGAAACAGCTGACACCGAGAATCTGGATGAAATAGTTTTTGAAGGCGAATCGAGTAAATCAACTTACGTTCGTGCTGACGGAACGAAGTTTGATCCTTTCGATGAAGAATGGCTGAAAAAGAATCTTGAAGACATCAAGGAGCAATTTAATAAACATGATTCTTCAGATGATCCGACAGACACATTCCAAGAATGGAGAAAAAGCTTTTTGTCGAAGATCGAGAAACCAACTCCTCCGGAAGCGCAAGTTGATTACATGCAGTACGTAAAAGAAAAGCCACATGGAAATATGCTCAGTTGGATGTTCGTGAAGGATATTCACTGTGTGGCCATCAAGCGCGAACACGGCATCCAGTATTTCAATTCGTTGCTGAGTATCTCATCTCTGCCATTCTATGACGCTGCTGCCTTAACGAAGTTGAAACTGATCAATCGCTCAAACTATGCTGAAGCAACTTTGTTCGAAAAGAGATTGAGGTTCAATCATCGAAACGGGTGGAAAGATGAACTATATAAACCGCAGTTTCCGGTCTATAAGCAGATCAAGTATACGTTAGATCCAGAGACCAACATGGGTCGATACAAGCTAATCTATCAGCCGCCGAAAGTCATGGATAAAATTCCGCTGATGCCAATGAAACAAAATTTCTTGGAGAACATGCGGTTATGTTGTTACGATTCGGATACGCATGAAGCAGTGATTGTATTTAAAGATCAGGAAAACTTCCGCATGCTAGATCCGATGTCGATTGTCAACATGTCTGCGGCCGACATCAACAAACTGTTTCGGCATGATATCTTCTATGAAGACAAGTACGCTCAACAAGCTTTACTGTTCCAACGCGTCGCTTGTTTCTGCTTTTATCGTGGTATTCATGCCGGAAGCACCTGGTCCGCAAAACACTAAGATTGAAGACTCAAATATCGAAGACCAAGCAATAGACAAAGGGGAGTTTGTTAGTGCATTTATGTGTCTGTAACTTGTCTTGTTTCGTTGTATCCTAAACGGCCTTTTGTTATCGAGTATGTATGTTCCGTCATGTCTACCTAGTCGGATATCCTCCTATCCTGCTTGGTATGACGTCTTGTCCTTGTATTTGTATCTTAACCTAATGCTAGTGTGCATTATGTTTAGAGTTTGTGTAATCATGCTTAACTGTCCATGCCTTAGTGATTTCTGTCCATGTTTGCTCATGATGAAATCCCATTTCGTCATGAATCATCTCGACGAAATCCCTTTGTTTTCGTCATATATGTGTGTGGCGAAATCCCTGATTTCGTCGCACATGGTTTTCGTCCAAAGGGTTTTCGTCGAAGGATACTATATATACTGAGTATGTTTCACAGTTTAGTTTATGAGAGCATAGAGAGAAACTGAGAGTTTATCGTCAAGCATTGTGTGTATGTGTTTGCAGTTTGTTCTTATCCTGTTAATCTATGTGAATCTTTGATTATCTGTTTGTGTTATCCGCTTTACATTTGTTTGGTTTGCACCTTTACGGGGATTCCGCACCCGTGATAGTGTTTGTGATAAACAAGGATAGGTTACGTATCGGATCCTCCGAGAAAAACAGACCTACAAGATGTGACGCGACAGGCCAGTCAAACTGGAAAAAATATACGAAAAAATGTTGAACCCCACAAGCATGTTGCGATGCGTTAACTCACAAAATTTAGAACGAAACTAAAAACTTGGGAAAGATGAAAAGTATGGTGGACCAAAATTCAAAATAAAAAAAGGGTAAATTACATTTTTCGTCCTTTATGTTTGTATCAGATTGCAATGGATACCCTTTAACTTCAATAATTACAGTCACAATCCTTTATTGGTAAAACGCACTACACCCCACGTCCTTTGACTCTAACCCAATTATAATTTTCAGTCAATTCTGGTCATGTGTCATGCACATGAGGGTATGTTGGTAATTTTACTCATTTAACATATATTTAACAAACAAGAAAAAAAACTTACAACAATTAAAAATTATATATATAAATAATCACCCAATTTCTCTCTCTCTGTCTCTTCCAACTCTCTCTTCTACTCTTGTTCTTCTCCGTCACAATTCAAAACCTGCCACCACCTCCATATCTCCGGCCACCAAACCGATTGATTTAGAATCCCACAAAAATCACACAGAATTAGTTTTACATATCATATAATATAACATCCCAATAAGTTTTAATCACAATTACTTTATTGACTGTTTAGCTAAATAAAAATTAAAATAAATCTAATTTCATACTATCTTAAAATCAAAAGTCGGTGGAAAATTCCACCGACAACCTCCAAAAAGTTGATAAAATGCAATTATAGTCCCTTGATTTTTATAACCCTTAACTTTTACGTATACCAATCATTTACTTTTTCATTTATACTACCACCCCCTCATCTTTTACCTTCACTTTTATATTTTTGCTACAATCGCTCCCTTTACTCTGAATTTTCACAATCTAGCCCTCGCGTTTCAAACTTTGCTATTATTAGCCCTCTACTTTGATTTTCCACCAACCCCTCAACTTTTACATATTTATGTCACCAACCCTGTACTTTTTCATTTATACTACCACCCTCTCAGCTTTTACAAATTTCCGCCACAACCCCTCTACTTTTACACTTTGCCTTTTCCGCCACCACCCCCTAAATGTTTTTCCGCCACCACCCCTCTACTTTTATACTTTCCATTTTTACCCTTCTACTTTTATTTTTCCATAAATTTTAGACTTTGCGTTTTTATCCCTTGCAATATTACTTCATTTTAACCCCTAGACAACTACTCTTACTTTGCAAATACCAATGCATTGTGTTTTACGAAATGTCTTAGTTATTATGTTTTACACATCATGTCTACCTTTGTATTTTACTATTTTTTTGCAATTGTGTTTTATGCATTATGTTTTACACTTTTTTAATTCATGCATTATGTTTTACATTTTTTTTAATTGTCTATTACACATTGCGTTTTACGAATCATGTAATTCTTTACTACATGTTTCCACCCGCCGCGTGCCACCGCAACGCGCGGCGGGCAAAAATACTAGTATTAAGTAAAACCTAAAACAATAATAAAGTCAAAACTACATAAGAGCATCACCAATAGAGGTGTTTTTGGTGGTGTTTTTTGGTGCTAATGTGGTACCTGCCCAACCAATGAGAGCATTTCTCTCTCTTGACCCACTCACATACACAAAAAACACTATTTCTCTCTTCTCTCTCCTCTCTCCTACATCACACTCACATAACTTTATTCCCTCCATTTTTTCTCATTTTTCCCCACAAACATAACTACACTCTCTCTCCTCCACCTCACACCCTCTCTCCTCCACCTCACTTTCTCTCTCATTAAAAACACCAAAAAACATGTCTATTGTGGATGCTCTAAGTCACCAATTACCACATCAGCAGCTCTGATTTGTGGAGGTGGGTTCTCCCATTTTTGACCAAGGTATTGGAGATAAAGATGGATTAAACTTGTTGTTCATGAACTAGTTCTCCATATTAACAGAATCAAAAATCCAAATAACAAACACACCCTCGCAAACCCGACGTCATCGCCTTCTAATTATCTGACCCGTCGTCACCACTGGCGCGCCAATACCTGAAATGACTTAACTACCGCCAGATCTCTCCCATTCCCTGCCGATTTCGGTTTGTTTTTCAGACCACTCAGACCGAACCTCCGAATTGGGCGAAAATACCTAACATATCATGGCGGCGATTCAGATCTGGAACAGATGGGGTCGATGATGCGATATGAGGGGTCAGCGATTTAGATCGAAATCCTAGATGGTGCAACCATTATGAAGCACCAGATCACCACAGATAGAGAGAGGTATGTGTGTATTGTGTTCTTGTTCTTGGGTTGAGCACAGAGAATGAAGATGGGGGGTATGAGTGAGATCAGGTAGAAGTTGTGTTTTAATTATATTCATTTTATTTAAGATAGTGAAATGACCAAACTACCCTTACATAAATAGACTTAACTGAACATTTTAATCAGGTTAGAACTAAAGGACGTAGAGTGTAATGGGTTTTACAAATAAAGGATTCTGAGTGTATTTATTGAAATTAAAGGTTATCTATTGCAATCCAATATAAACATAAATGACAAAAATTGTAATTTACCCAAATAAAAAAGAGTTGGGATTAAATTGCAAAATATGAAAGACCTTGGGTTAAAAGTAAAAAAACAAAGGGTCTAAATTGCAAAATTGAAGTTATTTATTAATTTTAGATAAAGATAAGGATAAAAATAAGTGATATATATATATATATATATATATATATATATATTGGTTATTAATTAATATTAATATAAAAGAAACTTATTAAGCAAATATAAATAAAATTTATGAGATTGAAGGAGAGAATGTCATGTGACATTATTTGTAGTCTTTTATTATAAGTTAGATATTCAGTTAGAAAATGGAATATACATACAGAAACAATATATGATTAATAATCCATTTAACAATATTAAAGAGCATCTTATATAACAACTAAGAGTTAATTACACGAACCATGTAATAACACCTATGGGTACTAACTTTTTAAAGTCACAAGTTTGATGTTCATTATTTTAATTTTGTAACAAGTTTGGAGTTTAAGACCTAACTTTTGTGTAACATATGATTTGATCAGTGTCGAAGGACATGTCAAAAATAAAGAGAAAATGTAACCTACTCACCTTAACTAGTTAGGACAAGTAGGATATCAAATCATGAAGAGTCTATGGTCGGTGTCAATGAAATTGATTATTTAATTAACTACTTCTAACTGGCTTTAAGCGTTTGATTTGTTTTGAGAATTGAAATGATTAACTTTCGTTTTTGAAAGTCAAACTGAAAACAAGATTGAAACTGAGTTTTGTAAACAATGATTGGAAACGGGATCACCCCGGGTTCAGGTTATGCAAAACACAAATGACTTAGTTTGAAGTATGAGTTGAGAATCACATAAACATGATTTGATAAACAATTGTAATAAAGGATAAACACAAGGCAAAGGAATCCGACCACATCGACCAAACGATCCGTAATCGAATAGGAATGTGTGCTAAGATGTCGCCTTAGTGAAAATCAATCCAAACAATATGAGATTTGTAAAACATTTACTGGCAATTGATTGTTAATAACCAAAAACTAGAAATTGTCAATAAGTTCAACAAAGTCAAATCTGTTCTTCAATTACAAAATCATCACAAGAATCTAATTAACTATTAAAGAAGACAATCAAAAGGAAATTCAAGTCCAAACAAATACTAACCAAGTCAAATGATATCTATAAGCATAGACCCTACACCCGGGTTGATCGCAATGGTTTTAGCCTCTAAAGTAGGGGAGACTGTAACGCTTTGCATTTCTGTACTTTCCTTATTTAGAAAGTATTGTTGTAATTCTATTTTTGGAAACTTATACTTGTGTTGTATTCTATTTCGTTTCAACTTTGTAATCCGAGACTATTGATCATAATGAAATTCAAGTATTTAATTCACATTTATGTTGAACATTTTAGACTTGTTTGCATGTTCATACTCAAAATCAATGTTTTAAACACCATTATACATGTTTTATACTTGTACAATACACCATCATGCTTGTTACTCTTAAAACCGACTAAAAACAATCGAATAATCAAAATTGGACCTTCGAGAGGACGGGCAATGTCCTTCGCACGAAAGGACTCCCCTTCGCGCGAATGGCCCTGTCGCTTCAACACCCATCCACCCGAAAGGCCCACTTGTCCCAAGCACACCCTAAACCTATAAATAAGCGCCTAACCGGTCACACCCCAACCGACAGTGAAAACATCGGAGTGAGACGAAGAGAGATTGTTCATTGCATCATAACACAAAAGTGAGAATAGGTTTAACATAAACTGATTTCATTTCATAACAAAAGTTGGATTACAATACAAAAATTTCAAATACAACAAAGCAATACAAAAAACATAGTATAAAATTGTTACAACACTTAACTCTAAGATGTCTAGATGTGTATCTAAAGTCTCGTCACTACGCCCATTTAAATCATCAACATCATCCTGCAACATGTTATAAAGTATAGATCAACGCACAAGGCATTGGCGAGCATACAAGTTTTTGATACATAGCATAAGTAAATAAGTTTAAATGAATCCTCATGGCAAGCTAGTTAACAAGATAGACAATAAACTGGCATGAATAAACTAGTCGAACCCAAAGTTTTACGCAAATAAAGTCTTAACATGACCCAACGTTCACAGGCGGTGCGTTACTCCTATAGTGTTATACATGTCAAGGGTAGGCTCGTACGAAGTTAATGACAAGTTCAACACAAAACGTACAAACCCAGATTAAAGTATCACGTATGCATGCATGTATTAGGATTGTTTGTGCATTACGAATAAAAGTTTAAGTGTAAGTTTAGTATGGTAACACATTGCACCCCAAAGTGTGTAAAATAAAAAGGGGGTTCGAGTATACTCACAGTTTTGCTAATTTTTCGATAGAATCCTAGTGAGCGTAGTTTTGGCAGGAGTAGACGAACGTAGTACAGGAACACCAAGGCGAAGAAGAAGTGCACGGATGTCCGTGCGTGGGGGTTTTCATTTCAGTACCCCCCAACACTCCAGTAACTACCCGCCGCTTTATGAAGACCCGCAAATGGGTGGGCCTTCAAACCCCGTTTCTGAAGTCGACTCCGCACCAGTCGCACCTGCACCACCACCCATGGGTTATGAAAACCCAATTCCATCGTACCCAGATGCAGCTGGGTACAACCCGTTTGAGCAGCAAGCTTACTCGGGTTATAACTACAACAATGCACCTGCCGTTGACCCGTACATTGAAGCAGCACCAACTGGGTACCCTGCATATGGGTATCAATACCCACCACCTCCTCAACCTCAGCAGCAGCAGCCACCTCAACCTCAAATCTAGCAACCACCGCAGCAAGAAATTCTCCAGAGGTTGCATGAGGTGGAACAAAGGGTAGACGAAGAGCGTAGAAGTCGTCGCGGTCTTCTAAAGGGTTTGGCAAACCTCATTAAGGGGAAAAAGAAGAGGGATTATTAGAAACCCTTAATTATTGTATTGTTATTTTATTTCAATTAAGTCCCTACGTGGACATTTCATTTATGTATTTGGTCCCTGCGTGGAGTTGTCTTTCTTATTTTTGTCCCTGCGAGGACAAATTATTTGTTAAAGACCCGTTTAGGGCATTATTGTAATTCTTAGGATTTATTTATGAAAAATCTCCATTTTGCAAATTACATTTGGCATTTACATATACATATACATTATATCATTGATTTTAACATCATTTCAATTTATAATTGATCTACCATTAAATATTAAAAGAAAATCTTAAAGGTATAACCTAGCCCATATATGTCATTTTAGACATCGCCATGATGGTAAAACCTTTTTAAGATTCAAATCTTTGTTAACATCTGAAAACATGATAGCACTCCTGACAAAAGTGGTTCGATAAAATCACACCAGTCATCTTTATATTGGATTCTTCCAATTCCTTATTTAGCCCAATGATCTAGAAAATCATGGCTTATATCATCAATGAGATGATCATATTATAAACATCCATTAGTGATGAAGTGCCTACGGGCCATACTAATTGTCCAATAAGACAAATGACAGTTGTAGTCTATGACTCCCTGTCAAGAAAAGGTGATGAACTATGTTCAAACCTTAATGCCTTGATCCTATAAGATCATGGCTTATAAATTAAAACTGTCTTTGTGACTAGGCCATTTGTGCCACCTTGATATCCATAATAGTTTATATCTGGGATTAACTATAATGAAAAATTTAGATAAACTAAATTATCAAATTAACCAATATGGCCTATATTTACCATGGTTAATGAATCATCGAAAATGACGATTCCATAATAGACTTCTAAATAAATTGTTGTAATCATTTTTATAGCAATCAAGCTTCATGGCTGAATCTGAAGAGGTTAATAGTCATCCAAGGGAAAGAAATGATAACACCAGAGTAAATGTAACTGGTGTAGATCTGCAAGCATTGATAGACAATGCTGTCACTAAAGCCATTGATAGAAAGTTCAAAGAACCAAGTAATACTCACACCAAGACACAGACTGTAGCTCATTCAAGGCCCCCTTCCAAGACACATACATCTCATAGGGACGATTCTCGACATTCGTTAAATCAGAAAAGTTTGCCGTCTAAACAAATTGTGCTTAATCAGGAACCGCATTCAAAGACTTGTTCTTACAAATACTTAGTCTCTTGCAAGCCAAGGGATTTTACAGGCGAAAAGGGTGCCATTGAGTGTATGACATGGCTTGATGAGATGGATATCGTTGTGGATATCAGCAGATGAGCGGAACAGGATGTTGTGAAGTTTGTTTCACAGTCGTTTAAAAGGGAAGCATTGGCTTGGTGGAGATCGTTAATCCAAGCCACAGGGAAGATCCCACTCTATAACTTGTCATGGGAGCAATTGGTAGCGCTAATCATGGAAAACTTCTGTCCTCAGCATGAGGTAGAGAAAATTGAAACTGACTTCTTGACTCTGGTCATGAAGAATTTGGATTGCCAATCTTATGTCACAAGTTTCAACACTATGTCCCGACTGGTTCCCTATTTAGTTACCCCCAAACCTAAGCGTATAGCGTGCTTCATTTGAGGCCTTGCCCCGAAAATCATAGGAAACATTAAAGCTTCCAGGCCTACCACTAATAGGTCTGTGGTGGATTTGTCATTATCCCTCACAATCGATGCAGTTAGGAATAAGTCTGTCAAGGCTTCTGATGAGGGAAAGTGGAAACGGGAGGATGAGAGCTCACATCGCTCCGATAAGAAAAGAAAGGGTAACTCTGAGCATAAGAAGAGTTCTGGGTTTAAGAAGGACTCCCAGCAGTCAGGTGAGAAGCCCAAGTGTAAAACCTGCAAGAAACATCATTTTGGGAAATGCAGACTTGACTCGCAGTCGCAGCCTAAAGTTTGTGGAATCTGCAAGTCAAAGGAGCATAAAACTCTGGAATGCAAGAACATGAAGAACGCAACATGTTATGGTTGCAATGAGAAGGGGCACATAAGGACCAACTGCCCAAAAAACCCAAAGAAGCCTGAAGAGGCCAAGAAGACAAATGCTTGAGTCTTCCAGATGAATGCTCAGGAGGCAGTACAGAATGATAATGTTATAACTGGTACTTTCCTCATCAATGATGTTTATGCTAGACTTTTGTTTGATTCTGGTGCAGATAAGTCTTTTGTAGACAATAAATTTTGTAAACTGTTAAATCTGCCTGTTAAAACTCTAAACATAAAATATGAGGTAGAATTGGCTGATGGTACCATAGAGACTACTTCAACAATCTTAGATGGATGTTTCATATCCATTAGGAATCACTCTTTTCCGTTGTCTTTGCTTCCGTTGAAATTGGCAGGATTCGATATAGTTATAGGCAATGTTGTAGAAATCGCTTATGGGCGACGCCTAGGCGGCGATTAGTCGGTCATCGGAGGTCTACCGCCCGGATTTGGCCAAATCGGTCAAACTAGGCGGTCAAAGTCAAAATCGGTCAAAATCAAAATAATCGGTCAAAAATCGCCCAAAATCGGAGTTAGTCGGTCAAAATTAGGTTATAAATGGATTAAAATAGGGCAAAATTGGACCAACTCCGTCAACTGGAACGATTTCTTACCTCCGTTTGAACAAAAATCGGACCAAGTCGAGCCTCCCTAGTGTCGAATGTGATATTATTCCATGATTTCTAACCTCCGTTGAAGAACCAATCTATTAAACGAAGTGAATTTGGTACTAGGGTTTCTTTCATGGCGGCGTCTGATGATACAAGGAAGAAGGGGGAACGGGTTGTGTCTAATGTACGTGGGGTGAATATTAGCTTGAAATAAGTTTAGTGTTTAACATTTTATTTAACCACCCTCCATCTTCTTTAGTTTACATCTGGTCCCTAAAGTTACAAATTTCTACATAAAAAGTATAAAATTAATGTTATATATATAAATTTGTAAAATTTTATATAAAAAGTCCAATCCGATTAATCCCGATTAATCCTGATTAATCCCGATTAATCCCTAGGCTGTACCCCACCGCCCGACTAGCGCCTAGCGATTTCTACAACATTGGTTATAGGCATGGATTGGTTATCTCATAACCAAACCCAAATTGCCTGTGATAAGAAGCAAGTTATCATTAAGACCCCTTATGGTGAGCCACTTACTATTCAAGGAGATACGCAGTATGGATTGCCTAAACAAATATCTATGCTTAACGCATCTAAGTGCTTGAAGAAAGGTTGTGTCATTTACATGGCAAAGGTGACAGTGGATGTGCCAAAACCCAAGATAGAAGATATTCCTGTTATTTCCGAATACGCAGACGTTTTCCCTGAAGAACTACCTGGGTTACCTCCCGACAGACAAGTGGAATTCAGGATCGATATTATTCCAGGAGCAGCACCAGTCGCAAGAGCTCCTTATCGTTTGGCACCGACGAAAATGAACGAATTAAGAACACAGTTGGATTATCTATTGGAGAAAGGTTTTATTCAACCTAGCTCGTCTCCTTGGGGAGCACCAATTCTATTTGTGAAAAAGAAAGATGGCTCAATGCGTCTATGCATTGATTATCGTGAGCTGAACAAAGTTACAATCAAGAACCGCTATTCATTGCTCAGGATCGACGATCTGTTCGATCAGCTTCAAGGGGCAAGTTTCTTTTCAAAGATCGACTTAAGGTCGGGGTATCTTCAGTTGAAGGTTAAGACGGAAGATGTACATAAGACCGCATTCAGAACAAGATATGGCCACTACGAGTTCCTAGTGATGCCTTTTGGGCTCACTAACGCACCTGCAACATTCATGGATCTCATGAATCGCGTTTGCAAGCCGTATCTAGACAAGTTTGTCATTGTATTTATTGACGACAAACTTATTTATTCAAAGAGTCAAGCCGAACATGAAAAACATCTCCGGTGCATCCTTAAACTTCTGCAACAGGAGAAGCTCTACGCAAAGTTCTCTAAATGTGAATTCTGGTTACGAGAAGTTCAATTTCTTGGACATGTGGTAAGTGAGCGTGGTATCCAGTTGGATCCCGCTAAGATAGAAGCGATTATGAATTGGCAAGCACCTAAGACACCCATAGAAATTCACAGCTTCTTAGGTTTGGCAGGATACTACAGGCGTTTTATCGAGAATTTCTCAAGGATTGCTGCACATTTGACTTCGTTAACTCGCAAAAATGTAAAGTTTGACTGGGGTCTCAAACAACAAGAATCTTTCGAGATTCTTAAGCAGAAATTAAGCAATGCTCATGTGCTGACATTGCCAGAAGGGATAGAAGAGTTTGTTGTCTATTGCGATGCATCGCACACCGGTATGGGTTGCGTGCTTATGCAAAAAGGTAAAGTGATTGCCTATGCTTCACGACAACTAAAGGTGCACGAAAAGAACTACGCCACCCATGATTTGGAATTGGGTGCCATTGTGTTTGCACTCAACCTTTGAAGGCATTACCTGTATGGAACCAAGTGTGTAATTTATTCAGATCATAAAAGCCTTCAACATTTGTTTAACCAAAAAGATCTCAATATGAGGCAGCGACGCTGGATGGAAACATTAAACGACTATGATTGTGAGATACGCTACCATCCTGGCAAGGCAAATGTGGTCATTGATGCCTTGAGCAGAAAGGAAAGGATTAAACCAATAAGGATCAACGCTAAAAGCATCGAATTAAGGAACAGCTTGAATGAAAGGTTGTTAGTTGCTCAGAAGGAAGCTGTATTGGAAACTAACTTTCCGAATGAGAAGTTAGGAGTAACTGCTGATCAATTGTTTTATGGCAAGGATGGAATCCTTAGATTAAATGGTCGAATCTGGGTTCCAATCCATGGAGGACTTAGAGATGTGATCCTTCAGGAAGCTCATAGTTCAAAATATTCAGTCCATCCAGGCAGTGAAAAGATGTACCAGGATCTAAAGGCAAATTATTGGTGGATAGGTTTGAAGAAATCCATAGCCACATATGTGGCAAAATATTTGACGTGCGCACAAGTTAAGGTCGAGCATCAAAAGTCGTCAGGTTTGCTGCAACAGCCAGAACTTCCCACTTAGAAATGGGAAATGGTAACTATAGATTTCATTACTAAGTTACCAAGGACGAAACGCTGGAATGATACGATATGGGTTATAGTCAACAGGCTGACCAAGTCAGCTCACTTCTTGCCCATTAAAGAAACGCACAGCTCCGATAAGCTAGCTCAGCTGTATGTGGATAAGATAGTATCTCTCCACGGAGTGCCAGTATCTATTATCTTTGATAGGGATACTAGATACACATCTCATTTTTGGAAAAGATTTCAATAATCTCTAGGCACTCATTTAAATTTCAGTACTGCTTATCATCCTCAGACGGATGGGCAAAGCGAGCATACGATTCAAACGCTTGAGGATATGCTCAGGGCTTGTGTTATTGACTTGGGTGGAAGTTGGGATGACCAGATCCTTTGATTGAATTTTCATACAATAATAGTTATCATTTGAGTATCCAAGCCGCACCTTTCGAGGCCTTATATGGAAGGAAGTGCAGAACGCCAGTTTGTTGGGCGGAAGTCGGAGAAACCCAACTATCAGGACTTGATATAGTCCTGGAGACGACAGAAAAGATTGTTCAGATCCATGATCGTCTGAAAGCTACCAGGGATAGGTAGAAAAGCTACGCAGATATGAGGCGCAAACCTCTAAAATTTGAAGTTGGTGATAAAGTACTACTCAAGGTGTCACCCTGGAAAGGGGTGATGCGTTTTGGCAAAGAGGTCAAGCTGAGCCCAAGATATATCGGACCATTCGAAATCATCGAATGTGTCAAGACTGTAGCCTACAAGCTAAATCTAACTGAAGAGCTTAGTGGAATTCACAACGTATTCCACATCTACAATTTAAAGAAATGTCTAGCCGATGAATCGCTACCAATGTCTCATAAGGACGTGCAGATTGACGAAAGCTTGAAGTTTGTTGAGAAACCTTTGTCGATCGAGGATCGACAGGTTAAGAAGCTTCGAAGAAAGAATGTGTCGATCATAAAAGTGAAAAGGGATGCTCGTAGAGGCCCAGAGTATACGTGGGAAGTTGAATCCACAATAAAACAAAAATACCCTCATTTATTTCAGTAAATCTCGAGGTCGAGATTTCTCTTAAGGGGGTGAGGATGTAACAACTCGCAAAATCATGTCAAATACAATGATGACACGTGTCATAAACCCTGATAATGTAAAAAGATAACTTTGAGGGTCTAAAGTTATCAAACTGTGTAAAGATGTATGTGGAAGCACCAAAAGTGTCAACATGCCAAACTTGTGCCTCTGATTGACCTCACTCGATGTTCATATTCTTTAGTAGATAAATTGTCGAACACAAGAAGCCGTTTGTGCTTAAAAATCAAGAGTTTACAAAGCATAGGGGTTAAATGTGTCAACATTTTAATTTTTACCTCTGAGTGACCTTTTAAAGATCCCGAGACTTTGTAATATTTTATTATACTCTCACGTATGTCGAATAATGATTTCATGGAATTTCGATGCAAATAAATGATTAAAGTGGTAAATTCCAAGAAATAGGGATTAAAAGCGTCAACGTTTGCAAATAAGACCTTTTGGGTGATCTCGTAACTAACCGGGAGCTTAACGATGTTTATTTTATGACCCCAAGACTCTTAAAAGTTAACTATGGCGGTTAATAATGCAACAAACGAAAGTTATTTAAACTAAATATGGACCAGGGACTGAAAATGCAAAGTTTATAAACTTTTTACCGGTATCAGAGGTCCTCGCGGGACGTGTAGACTTTCTCTGATGTCTACGCGGGTCGCGACTAAATCACCAATGACCAAAAACTGGACAGCTGCACGTTGCAGCCTGTCCACCGCCATTGCATGGCTTCTGAGCGATACCAGGGGAAGGTTAATGGTTTTTACTGCCATGGGGACACCTGTGATCATCTGGTTAACTCCCTTAACAGCTGGAATGATCTTAGCAACCTCCAAATTCCTATAAATAGCTCTTATATTTGATCACTTGAACTTGCACTTCAAAATTTCACTCTCAACTCTTCTCTGGAGCATCCTGACCATTTAGGAAGCTTTCTCAAGTTTAATCTTCGTGCTAAGGACCTTTGTAAGTGTTCTTAGCTTCTGTAGTTAAGTTTTTATTAGTTTAATGACCGAAAGTTAAAGATATCGTAATTATACTTTGACTTTGTGATTAATCACTAACTAACGGTCCAACCATGATTCGAATTAAAAGTGGCTATGTGTTGGTAATTAAGTAGGTGATAATCCCTCAAAAGGGCACCTCTTAATTGTCATGTTTACTTAGTTAATTGTCGGGTCAAAGTAATTAAAATAAATGTCAAACGGGTCAATTTTTAAATAAAATTCATAACTGATAATGTAGAAGCTAAAAAATTAGTTTTATCATTTTAATAACTTGGTAAATATCATAAGAACATGTTTAGACATGTTCAACCCGACAATTCTGAGTTTAGGCTCGGTTCGCAACCGAAAGTCGCAAAAGTTGACTTTTGCTTTGACTTTCAGTTCTGACCCGAATTAGCTTAGTTTAGTTATGCCTTAGGGTTCCGTTGTGACTATGTTATATGTTAGAATAACCCTCTGAGGTTATACTACATGGTCCCTTAGAAATCATAGTTCATTTGCATGTTTCCGTTAAATGCTTAAAAATTTACTATTATGCCCTTGTGTTATAAAAATGGGATTTTTGAAAATGTGAGAGGACAAAAATTTTATTACTGAAATATAAGTATGTCAAATAAATTTGACATCAGTTTCTGGTCTCAAACTAAAGTTATACAAGATATCGTAAAACGAAACTTTTTTTTAATTAAATTACATTTTTAGCATAAATCATGTTTAAACTCAAATTTTGGCACCAAACCCATTACCTACTATTTTGATATTATTTTTAGGAATTTTTGGTCGGATTATAAACTGACCATATCATTGAGTTCTCGTATAAGCCGATAAATGACGATAATACCCTTTTCATTCATAAAATGAGATTAACACATGATTATCATGCCAAACCTTTTCCTACTGATGTTATATGCTAAATAAAATATTTTAAACCTTAAAGGCTGATCAAAATCTCAGATTTCCATAAACATCTCAGATATCGTCAATTATCGACTTTTACGCAAATTAGGCGCATAGTATGGTTTAAAACCATATTTAACACCTAAGACTTGATACCTACTGATTTTATAAATTAATTTTAATATTTTAACAGTAAGTATAAGTCTTGAACTCAGACTTCCAATTTTGCCTTTAAAACATATGTGAAATGACCAAAATGCCCCTACGGTGCCTAGTTTGGCCATAAATGGTAAACCTCACATATGTATGATATCTTACTGATGTAACTTGATAAAATAAATATTTTTACTAAGTGTTTTAGACCAGAACCTCAGTTTGCTATTAAATCTCTTTATAAACTTTAAGAAGACCAAAATACCCTTACGGGGCTTAAATTTGTTTTAAATTCTTTTTGGGCATAATTGTTGATATCCTACTGATATCCCAACATATTTTAAGCATAATAACTTATGGAACTTGTACTTGACTCATCCGGTTACCCGTTATGCATATACGCGTTCGGTACGGTTTATATAACTAGTTTGCATAAATTAACCGAAACGGTCAAACCTTATCATTTTTACTTCAAAATCCAGAATGTATTTAGTTTACCCATTTTATACAAGTCTCCATACTTGTCGGGTCTAAATTACATTCCAATCCGGTCATCGATTAATCTTGCGTTTCGTACCATAAACCTTTCTTTAAACTAACTGGTCTAAGTTTATAACTTGAATAAGACTCGTTAGTAATCTAAGGAGAGGATCATTAGAAAACTACATATAAATGAGAAAACTAGAAAACTAACTAAAAAAGCCTAAAAAAAGCTAAAAAACGTACCAAGTTTTTTTTTTTTACAATTTTTAATAAAAAAATCGCTAGTTTTTATGTCTGGAAAAAAATTTTCAAAAAAAAAAAAAATTTATTGTACTGCACATGTGCAATATATGTGATTATATGTGTACTACACATGTGCACTATATCCGTAATAGTGCACATGTGCAATACAACCAAAAGCTTTTTTTTTTTTTTTTTTTTTTTTTTAAATTTTTTTCCATGCATAAAAAGCTGTGATTTTTTTATAAAAATTTAAAAAAAAAAATTGGCATGTTTTTTGGCTTTTTTAGTTAGTTTTTTGGTTTTCTCATTTAACCTAATTTTCTCATGATCCATCCCCTAGTAATCTAATAGGTTACTAAAACCTTCGTTCCAGATTAGGAGCCCAGTAAAAGCTACCTACACTTGTTTGAGTAGGATATACGCCCTATAATACAAATTTTACATTTTAAGCTCAGGTAAATACTTTTAGCTTATTTTTCCTTATACGGGCTTGGGATACAGTAAATTATTACCGCTTAGTCGGGTATTGAATATTTAATCGATTAGTGGTTAAATCATTGAGATAACCCGTTTTAATCTGTTTTGTTTGATTTAAGCATTTGGGGGTTAATATGACCGTGTCCTGGATATCCTCGGCTCATTCATTTGAAATGTCCACGACTTAAGCACGGGGTGTAGGCATACACCTGACAGTTGCGTATGTAAAATGGTATACCCACTCGTGAGGATAACTTCTTGTGGATTTATATTAGTGGTGTGTCTATTAATCTTGTCTCGGCTTCTATCTCGGGCCCTGAACGTACGACAAACATGTGAATCTGTATACAATATTATTTTATATAATTGTCCCAAGTTATAAAAGAATATTTGTGCCTTGTGCATTTAAATCAATTTTCATAAACGTTTTCAAAAGAGTCAGTTAATTGTATTTACCAGTGTAAACTGACGTATTTTTCATAAACGTGAATTTAAATCAATTTACATTTAAATCGTTCGAGTTCGCAGTTTGCTAGATGGCACGAATTCGGTACGATCCGGTATGCTATTCCTGTACATTGTACTATTTATAATGTTAATTTTATATTTTTTGTGTATAAACTTATAAGTTGTACCTACTCGTCAACCAGAACAAACTCAATGATAAAGACAACAGAGACTACAAACCGCATCTATATAACCAAAATGAATAAGCACATACAAAATGGAATGAAGATACATACTCAATGGAATCAATGTTTAAATAGAGCTAACGTAGATTAGCAATAGTGATATGCTATCTTTCTTAATTGTGTCTCATCTACATGATAATCTGAACACAAGACTTAACATCAAATATCATGATAGAAAACAACAAGATAGAACACAACTCCAATCCGAACTAAAAAACTTTTGAACAGACGTGTCAATGGGCTGTTGTGGTTTGGTGTGTTGGGTACTTTGGTAACTTGTCAAACGGGTCAGGTCAGGTCAAGTTCGAATTGACCTCAAACTTTTTTTATTAATTTTTTTTCAAATTATACAAATGATTAATTTGCCAAAGATGACTACAGAAACTTTCTAGAATAAAAATACATAAGAGCTCTTATGCATTTTGATGGTGGACGTCTGACTTTTGACCAACCTCTATTCTACCATAATGCATATAACTTAAGGTATAGCCCAAATCAACATGTTTAGAATTGCCACCTCACGTCTAAGAAATAAAAAAACAACTATACCAAAGACCACCTATATATAATATAATACATGGAGCCATTTATTTTATTTCTACAATTATAGTTTACAAAGAAAACCTATTGAAAGCTAGTTATGCAGAAAAGAGGTTTTAACATACCTTATGCTCACATAGAATCTTATTTAAATAACTTTTTTTCCTATGCAGATTGAAGAAGAATCAACATTGCTTTCATCCAAGGCATGCTTAAATGTGCCATTCATTTGGACACAAAGAGAAGTTGCTGTTGCAAGCCATCAACACATATCAACCATAAAACTAATATACAAAAGAATATAAAAATAAAATATTAATAACTCACCCGAAAATGAACAATTGCTCACTTGCAAATTTCAAGCATTCAACTGATAACAGGGTTGTTCCATAGATGAGAGAACAACATCGATTAGTGTTCTAAAGTCAAAAATATTGAGTGGTACCTCTATAATCAATTGCCTTCCCACATATTCAATAGTTATATAGGCATTTGAATGAATACATATTAAAGATACACATTATTCAAAAATTTAGCTTTACAATTGGGGACGAAAGTAGAAATTATAAATCCACATTATCATTATCATCATCATCAAAAGCCACATTTTATCGTTTGCAATCATCTTATGGACAATTTACCCTGAAAAAAAGAAGATACAACATTTTGTTAGTAGATTCCAAGTATATCACACATAATTCATCTCAAGAGAGTCAACTTCTCACATATAATAAACAAACTTGCTAAAAAACTAAAACTATAAGAAGAGTTAGTAAATCACAAACCAAAGACAAGAGGCGCAAGTACATCATCAATGCTTGCAAGTGTAATCCATGGCTGCAAAAGAAGAACAACCATTGAATCAACTAATTTCATAAACCTAACCAAGAAAAATATGAAGGAGAAGAAGATTTACAAGTAGACTGATGTAACAGTAGGGGTTGATTTTGGAAAACCAACGTTATGGCTGCAATTTGGGGCATTTTCTTAATACTGTAGTCTACTTCTCGGAACAAGTTCTCTTAACCCTAATGTCACCGCTCAATTTTCGATCGAAAAAAGCAATAACCATCTCTTGTATGTCAATTGATTCTGCTGGGAATTGCAATCAAGACGAAAATTGAATGGACAATGTGAGATTTGTAACTCTGAGCATAACCAAATGAGGTAACGGAAGGAAGATGAAGAAGAAGGTGGTCGGCTGGTAGCCGTGCCTGGTCTCCCATCGCTCGTTCTCTAACCCCCGCTAACAATAATTAATTATTTTTTATTCCAAAAATTAACATAATATGTAAACTGTCCCCAAAGAAACCATGATTCAAAAAGGTTAGAAACTGCATATAATTTTAATTTAGACCCAAATCGTATATAGACGGAAAAGAGAGATGATTATACCATATAAGAAGATTCAATGATGGAAGCCATGGACAAAATAGAGAGCAATTTCAAATGTCTTCTAACCTACAGAGGAAGTGAAACTTAAGAATTAGGGCACTTATTTGTTAACTAAGTAGAAGGTCAGGTAGGGTTTAGAATCAACATGAGAGAAGATCTTATTCAAATTGAGAGAGAGTCAACATGAGAAGCAAAACAATTGGATTTGGGGGTGGGGGATTTGAAAGGAGAAAAGGACAAGTTAGGGTTTAGAATCAAGATATGCTGGGAAAAAAATTTAGGGGTTAAACTAATTAGCGCGTAGAAGGGAAACTAGAAATTTTAAAGGGTTTAAAGGAGAGAATTTTTCAGTGGCATATATAAAGTGCCATGAAAATCTAAAATATTAGTTTAATAGTTAAATGTCACTAAAAGTGATTCAAAGTGCCATTAAAAGTCTAAATTAGTGGTACAAAAGTTAAATGTCACTAAAAGTGTGTGGGTGAGATCCGAAGCGCACATATTTATTTTCAGTGAACTTCGCAATCACGTGGTTTTAATATTTATAAAAATGGTTTATACCTTAACATTAAAACACACACAACAAAGGACAAGTGTATCCCGTCATATATGTAGCAAATTATTGGTAAGAGCCAGATATTGATCCATGGAACACGTGCGTTATTAAGTACTTAATCTTTGTCATTAGATTACCAGATAAAAGGATATGTGAATGGTTGTTTAACTAAGTTATCAAATTATATCTAAAACATATTAGACTCCAAATATGAAAAATATATATTATCTTGTTTCACAAACAACCTAAACATGTTATCTAGATATGTCACAAAAGCACTTAATCAATTTTCCAATTGCAAGACAGTTAGTCATCCGCTAGGAGTTTTCTAACATTATGATTCTTCGGAAAGTTAACACGATAAACACACGTTAACCACCTAAACTCATTCTTTAGCAAGCTATTGATATGTATTCATGTGAACCTTTAAAGATAGATTAGTCATACGCTAGGAGTTTTCTAACCTCACTTATCAAAGAAAGCAATACCGATGGTCACAATACATCCACGAGGATAAGCATTTAAGTATAGCATATAACAAAATATTTCACCTTTACAAGTCTTGAGCACAAAGCTACCATGTCAGCAATTTCAGACCAAAACTACTAAACAAAGATCATAAACCACGTCAAGAACATGTAATCAACACCATATAATTCGTTAGAACCCTTACGTGCAAGAAAGCATTCTCAATCAAAATCCGATATATCTTAGATAAAACCAATACCCCTCTCGAGTCTCAAGGTGTAAACAAGTTTACAAACAAGTGATTAATCAATAAATAGTTACCATCCCACTAACCACAGATTCATTATCCAAGACAATCATACATAATCAAGAACTCAACATCAATGAAACAGTCATTATATAATCATGAAGATTCAAACATGAAAAAGTACTAAAGTTTCATACAAACAAGATTACAACATAAAGATTATAGATAAAACAAGTTCATTACTACTATTACACAATACTACATTAAGCATAAACTAACATCAGCTCAATACTTGAATAATGATCAGAATACATGTATAAGAACAAGGAATCGAACAATAAACAAGCAAGGAATTGATGGGTTTGATAGCTTATGCTTCCACTCGATCTTGAGGCTTCAAATGGGTCTGATCAGGACTGCTTCGGAACCCAGAAACATGGAAAAAAACCCAACATTTTGATCAGTAGCGAATGCTGCTATTTATAGGCAATTTTCAGTTTGGCACGGCCGTGCCGTTGGATCGCACGGTCGTGCACTGGCACTTGTCGGGTGACGTCATTTCTCCGATTCTGGGTCAGACAAGTGGACTAGTGGACAAGTTGTCTCGGTCACCAAATTAGCACGGTCATGCGATTGGTCACACGGTGGTGCGAGGTCATCAGAAATGTGATCAGAAATCATGGTCCAAGTGGTGCACGGTCATGCGACTGGTTGCACGGTAGTGCGTTCCAAGGTCGGAGATCTGGCACGGTAGTGCGGTTGGATCGCATGGGGGTGCGGTTGATTGGCACTAATGCTTGTGTAACGTTATATGTTTTTTATTATAATTTTAGCCCTTTTTAACACTTTAGTCAAGTTTTAAATTTATAAAACATGATATTCTACTAACACTAAACACACATACGGGCAAGTGCACCCATCGTGAGCGTAGTATAGCATTGGTAAGATACCGAGGTCGTCCAAGATAACAAGAGCTTTTAATACCGGTTTATCCTCAACGTCTAATAAAATCAAAATTTTAGAAAAAGGTTTAAACATGAAAATAAAAACTAAAAATGCAGTAAATAAAAATAAAATAAAACAGATAAACAAGATGAATCACTTGGATCCGACTCGCCTTTAGTGTAACCTTTGATGATTTTCGCACTTTTGCACTTTTTAAGAGATTATCTTAGTTATATTAGTAGGCCCCTCTTTTGAAGGTGACGTTACCCTCAACCCAGTAGTTTGAGTCAGAAAGGATACAATCCTAAACGGTCGGAATATTAAAAGATAACTAATTAAGTTATTAAGGCTTAATGTGGTAGGCCCCTCTTTTGAAGGTGACATTACCCTCGTCTAAGCGGTTTGAGTCAGCAGGGATACAATCCCAAGTAGCCAGGTTAATGTATTAATAGTAGTTTACATATGAGGGGATCAAGCCATTCGCACCCCCGCCATCCAATACCAGTGGGTATTGAAGGAGGTCCTAGTAAGCTTGACCCAGGTCCTTGCAGGATCTATACACTGAACAAGGCAAGAACCTTACCAAACCATTCCCTTAACCCCCGACCAGGTAGCCAACATATCTCTATATAGACCGTAGAGATATGAATGGTGTAAATCTTTTATTTTATATAGACAGTAAAATAACGCCAGGACACCACGAACAAATGATAAGGAAGTTTCACCTTTAACATAAGAAACTAGTTATTAAAGTCATTAATACAAAACCAATTAAAAAGTGTGAAAAGATTAAAAAACAAAAGTATTACATAAATGCTTGTCTTCACCAAGTGATGTAAGAGACTTAGGCAAACATGGCCTTTGATTGTCAAGAACTCTTACTATCAATCTTGGATCCCAAGACTACTACGCATACTCTATGATGGATGATGGATGATGGATGATGGATGATGGATGATGGTGGTGGATGTGGGTTGTAGTGGTGGTGGTGGAGTGTGGGTGAAATGGGAGAGATGTGGTTTGCCAAGGGATGCCTTTGAAGTGAACCAAGCACCTCTATTTATAGCCTGCACAGAAGCCTGGACACGGCCCCGTGTCCATCCACTTTCGCTTTCTTCATTAATTACAGTTTATCTGTATTAGCTCCACACGCCCCCGTGTCCACTGGGCACGGCCCCGTGTGCAGAAGCGTATCTGTACTATCAAGATTTGCTTGGATTCTGCGAATCTTAGCGTTGACCACGTCCGTGTTGAGCTGGGCACGCCCCCGTGTTAGGAAATAGAAGCTTCTACAACTTTGTCTTTTCTGCAGACACTTGAGCACGCCCCAATGTCCGCTGGGCACGGGGTCATGTTCAACCTTCTGATATCTTGTTTTTGCTTGGGAAGATGCTGTCGAGGGGTCAGGCATGCCACGTTTATTCCTTTTCTTGCATTTATGTTAGATTTAACTGCATTTTTGCTTCTTTTATTCATTTACGCTCATTTAGTCCTGAAAAATACAAAAGGAAGACAAAATCACACTTTTTTCCAACATTAGTACTAAAAAGGGTTAGTTTTATGCCTCATTTGATGTAATTTATATGTTGCATTTTACACACATCAAATACCCCCACACTTGAATCTTTGCTTGTCCTCAAGCAAAACTCTTTATAATGTGGCTTACACACCCAAATGGAATAGGTAGAAGAGAATTTTTGGGCTTGTCATGAACGGGAGATCACTGAACACTCGGCCGAAGATTTATTTTTGTGAAACACTTGAGACCGGCATGGAACTTACTTCTACCATATGCTTGCCAAGCAATCAATCCTCCTCCTTTTTAACTATAGACCTTTGTAAATATCAAGAGGACTTGGGAAAGGGTTAGGCTTGGGTTAGAGGTAGGTGGTTTTGGGTTAGTGGTTAGTAGAAAAGGGCGAAAAGCGTAAAAAGTGTCGGTCGTCGTAAAACTTTTTGTTTTTGTGACTTTTTATTCAAACCAAGTATTTTCAAACAAAGTTTCTTTTGAGGAACTTTGTTTGTTTATTGCTAGATTTCTTTTTTTATAAGGAATGTCACATGAAGACCGAGCTTTTTACTAAAATAAAGGGTTTAAAATGAAAAGGGTTTTTGGTGGGTAAGGGGTGTTTGATTTGTGGGTTTAGAAATGAAAAGTTTTAGGCTCAAAGGGGTTAACTAGGGGGATTTTGGGTAGGTGGTAAAAAATGAAAAATAATGGTGTTGAAAAGAAAAAGGGTTAGTCCTAATGCCTCCATCATTTACTTACTTGGGTTTAAGTTGGTAAGGACCGGGAATGTATCGTCATGGCAAGTTCTAGAGTCGTAAGCAACCAAGTGGCTATTCACACAAGAAACAAAAAATGAGCATTTAATTTAAAGCTGTATATTTGTATGCTCAATAAAGGCTCAAAACTCATTTTTTTGTGGGAATGAGTTTATTAATGTGATCAAGTATATATAATCAAATTTTAACTAGATTTGTCATGCCGTTTCATAATTTTCTTATATTGGTTCTTCTTATCACGACGCTATTGGTTGTAAATTTGTAAAAATAAAACCTTTCTAGAACTTGTTATTCCCAATTTAAACCAAGACAAGTAAAAAAATGAAAAATTTTTGAAAAAATTTGGGGTGATTAGCGGTTCCAATAGAGTTTTGTGTAAGGCTTGTAATTAGGACCTGCAAGATTCAAGGTTTTAGCATTCCCCTCACACTTAAATTACACATTGTTCTCAATGTGTCCCAAAAATAAATTTTCAGGTTGATTGAATGCGTAAAAAGGTGTTTAAAAACAAAAATTTATGTTACTGGGCGTCTGGACACGGGCCTATGTTGACCGGGCACGGCCCCGTGTTCAGATTGCCAGTATCAGAAAGTAACAGAAGGCTGGGCACGGGGGCGTGTTCAGCGAACACGCCCCATGTCCAGATACCTGAACTGGGCGTTTTTCTGCAGACCCTTGAGCACGGGCCGTGTTGACTAAGCACGGCCCCGTGCTGAACTTGCTGTAATGAAGAAAAAATGTCGGGTGGCTCTGTTTTTGTGCATGGGGTGTGTGTTTAAGCTTCCCTTAGTATCCTTCACCATCCCAAATGTGTTTTATCCATTACAACATCATCCAAACACCAAATAATTAAAAACCATCATTCATTTAAGAGAGAATTACATAAGCTCCTAGAAAATAAAAGCAAAAACTAAAAACTTAGATAGGTAGGTCAAGAAACACAAGAAATTTAACACCACAAAGAAGTCCTAGCCTATAGTTTATTTTAAGAGCAAAATTTCTGAAAAAGATAATTTTCTCGGTTGAATGCGGCTTGAAGAACTTATTTTCCGGGTATAGCCCCTCACACGTCGTTGAGCCATTCTTCTATCTCCCGAGGGAGAAGAAAGGCGGGCTCATTGGTATCATCGTTTTGAGGGGGTGTGACTTCCACCGGAACTTCTTGTAGGTTTTCAAGAGGAGGTTCCACAGGGATGTCATCCCATCCGGTGGGGTTAATTACTCCAAGTGCTAAGTTCCAATCCTCTTGGGGAAGGATTGGTTCCATGGGAGGTGTTACAAGAATGTTCAACCTCTGGTGCATGTAATACCCGACTTAATATAACGAAATTAGTGTTACAAAAGCTTGCACTTAGTACAAGAATTTACGAGTTTAGAAAAACTTTCATGGTTTTAAGATAAATCTTGATCATAACACTCCCGTCAACATCCTACTAGATAACCTAAAGAACATAGTTTCAAGAGTCTACATTTTACTAAAACAAAATAGACAAAATGCGGAAGCTTCGTTTAGTGTGTTCGGTTCTTGATAACTGCTTGATCGCCATCCGGATTTAGTCCGTCGTCACCTACAGTCAAAACCACGAAAATAATTAGTTTTGACACTTTAAAAATCGAGTAAGAACGAGTTCTAGGTTCAAACATATCAAAAACAAACAAAATTCGAGATCGGATGCGGTCGCGTCGCGCGACGAGGTCAAGGACTGGCCTTCGTGGCCCGCCACCACCGTGGCGTCGCACGACGGTGTCCTCGTTTGTCCGTGGCGTAGCGCTACAGGGTAAATTCGACAGAATGTTGATATTTAGAGCTGCAAATTCAGCCTAGCACCATTTATCTAAATTCCAAACTTTAAAGCGGCATAACTTTTGACTCGGGCGTCCGTTTTAGCCGATTCTTTTTCCTACGCGGCCGTAATTTAATTACGGACGTGTTTATTGACACCTTTTACACAACATTTCAATTTTATAGCTATTAGCCTTTAATTCGGCTCCTTGTTTATTCAACCCGTTTGTTTACAAGTTCAACAACTTGTTTTATTGTCAACAAATGTTTACAACCAATTTACCCCAATCCTGGGTTTTCCGACTATAACGTTTTTCTTCCCTCCCTAGGGTCGCTTATGCAATCATCGTCATGCTTGTACAAGGATTTTAAACATGCTTTTTAATACGATTTGACAAGAATAAATTTTAACTTGTTTTGACCCGTTTTGATGGTCTATGGCACTTCGCCACTTCCATGATTTAACGGGTCTCCTTGTTTGCCAAATTTCAACGTAGCAAGCTAAATCTAACATTTAAACAGAATGTAACGAAACCATAAGTCGCGTACCTTTAGCGCACAACTTTCAAACGCGTATCCCCTCCGGCGTGTCCGCTTGACGATCCGGATTCCTTGCCTAAAGAGTTCAATTCACAATAAGTTTAGAACTCTTTCATAAGCCTCAACGCACAATTCTCTATAATAATCGAATCTGCGTTTTTACCCAACTTTTAGTATTTTAATCCTCACTTAGGCGTTTTATCAAACACCTAGCGGGTCAGATTTTTACATAATCAAAACCAAGTTCATGACTTGAAATTTTTATCTAAACCAACTTCAATTAGGTACATTTACACATGTTTTAACTTCTGTATTTCCGAATTTACCTCTTAGAACTCAGATTACACTAGAACAAGAATCACAATCCTAGTGTTAATCAAGTTTCTACAAACTTATTAGTCACCTACATTGGTGATTATAAACCCTACAAGCCTCATGCAAGATTTTGATAAGAAATCATCTAGGGTTTATCCCTAGACACCATATTACTTCTAATTTCATCCGTGCAAGACATAATCAAGCTCAATTTCAGTTTCTCACAATTAACCTAGAAATTAATATGAATCAAAACATCAAGATTTTACATACCTTATGATCCCCTCAACTAGGTGATCATTAATTTGTGCTTGAAAATCGATTTAGACTTGATTATGACCTTCAATTGATCAATTTTGTGGAAGATAGGGTTTGGTGAGGAGCTTTTGTCGCCCCCTGCGTTTCCTGGTCGACCAGACACACCTCTTGTGTGTCTTTGGTATGTTTTAATTTGTTTTAATCAAACTAAGTTTCAATTTATACAACATAAGTCCCTCCACTTTTATTTAGTTTATATTTTGGCATTTTAAATTCATTCATGCTTTAAAACAAGTCAACTAACTAACCGGGTTATTTGTTTCCTAGTTAACTCATTCTAGCTTATTTGTACTTTATATAATTTTAATATAAAGTTTTATACTTTTCGAGGTGTTATAAGTCCACCCCCCTTAAAAGGGGTTTCGTCCCCGAAACCTGATTACGTACCGAATAACGTAGGGTAGAGTCGTTGCATCTCCTCCTCGGATTCCCATGTGGTATCCGAACCCTTCCGGTGTTCCCATTTGACTTTTACTTGATTGATTTCTTTATTCCTTAAGATTTTCACCTTACGATCCATAATCGCAATGGGCTTCACCACATAGTTAAGTCTATCATCCACCTCGATGTCATCGTAGTGGATATAGGTTGTTTCATCCGCTAAACATTTCTGAAGATGTGACACATGAAATGTGCTATGAATTCCGCTCAATTCCTCCGGTAATTCAAGGCGGTATGCTACCTTCCCTACTCGTTCGACAATTGTAAACGGCCCAATAAATCTTGGGCTTAATTTTCCTCTCTTTCTAAATCGGATAACCCCCTTCCATGGGGATACCTTAAGCATGACCTTGTCGCCAACCTGAAACTCGATCGGTCTTCGCCTTTTATCCGCATACGACTTTTGTCTATCTTGTGCCGCTTTCAAGTGTGCCCGAACCACCTCAATCTTTTCATTAGTGGCTCGAACTATATCTTTATGAGCGAGTTCACGTGGACCCACCTCACCCCAACACACTGGGGTCCGGCACCTCCTACCGTAAAGCATTTCATACGGTGCCATCCCGACACTAGCATGGTAGCTGTTATTATACGAAAACTCGACCAATGGTAGATAAACATCCCAACTACCTCCGAAGTCGATTATACATGCCCGTAGCATGTCTTCCAATGTTTGTATTGTTCTTTCACTCTGTCCATCCGTCTGAGGATGGTACGCAGTGCTAATGAACAATTTTGTTCCCATTTGCTCTTGGAAATCTCGCCAAAAATTTGAAGTGAACCGGGTATCCCTATCGGACATGATGGATACCGGTACTCCGTGGCATGCCACTATCTCATTAGTGTAAACCTCCGACATCTTTTCTGACGTATAAGTCTCACGTATTGGAATAAAGTGAGCACTCTTTGTCAATCAATCAACAACCACCCATATTGCATCAAATCCGTGGTTTGTCCTCGGTAGTTTGGTTAACAGGTCCACTGTAATATATTCCCATTTCCAAACTGGAATTTCCAATGGTTGGAGCTTACCGTATGGTTTTTGGTGTTCCGCCTTGACTTGCAGACATGTCAGACATTTCTCCACGTATTTCACTACATCTCTCTTCATTCCGGGCCACCAATAGTTTTGTTTCAAGTCGTTATAGATCTTGGTCGCTCCCGGATGGATGGAATAACGGGATTTGTGAGTTTCATCTAGTAGAAGCTTTTTAACTCCACATGTGTTAGGAACCCAGATTCTATTGAAACGTGTTTTCAAACCGTGATTTCCTTCTTCAAGATCTTTAAATTGGCCGACAATTCTTTCCTTTTTCCAGTTTTCTACCTTCACTGCTTCAACTTGTGCTTCTCGGATTCGTTCTAGTAGGCCCGAGGTCACAATAAGTTGCATTGATTGTACTTGTATCAGGGCATAATATGTCTTTCAACTTAACGCATCTGCTACTACATTGGCTTTCCCGGGGTGGTAATGTATTTCACAATCGTAATCCCTGACCGTTTCCAACCACAGCCTTTGCCTCATGTTTAATTCCTTCTGATCGAAGAAATATTTCAAACTTTTATGGTCAGTAAAGATTGTACATTTTACCCTATACAAATAATGTCTCCATATTTTTAAGGCGAATACTACTGCTGCCAGCTCCAAATCATGAGTCGGGTATTTCTTTTCTGGATCTTTAGTTGCCTCAAGGCGTAGGCTATGACCTTGCCTCGTTGCATTAAGACACATCCGAGCCCCGAATGCGACGCATCCGAATAAACCACCATGTCGTCAACCCCTTCCGGTAATGTTAACACCGGAGCGTGAGTTAACTTTTCTTTGAGTGTTTGGAAAGCTTTCTCTTGTTCAACGCCCCATACGAATCTTTCCTCCTTGCGAGTTAATTTGGTTAATGGTAAAGAAATTTTGGAGAAATCTTGTATGAATCTCCGATAATGTCCAGCAAGCCCTAAAAAGCTTCGGATTTCTGAGGGATTTCTTGGAGTGTTCCATTTTGACACAGCTTCTACTTTTGACGGATCCACTAGTACCCCTTCGGCGCTAATGATATGCCTAAGAAACTGCACTTCTCGTAACCAAAAAGCGCACTTTGAGAATTTTGTATATAGCTTTTCTCGTCTGAGTGTCTCTAACACTTCTTGCAAATGATACACATGCTCCGCTTCATTCTTCGAATACACTAAAATGTCATCGATAAATACGATTACCGACTTATCCAGCATAGGTTTACAAACCCGGTTCATGAGATCCATGAAAGCCGCGGGTGCATTAGTCAACCCAAAGGGCATCACGAGGAACTCATAATGCCCGTACCGCGTATGAAAGGCCGTCTTCGGTACGTCTTCTTCCTTGACTTTCAACTGGTGATAACCCGATCTGAGATCAATCTTTGAGAACCAACTCGCTCCTTGTAGCTGGTCGAACAAGTCATCAATTCTTGGAAGTGGGTACCGATTTTTCACCGTGAGTTTGTTTAACTCCCGGTAGTCGATACACATACGCATACTACCATCCTTCTTTTTCACAAATAGTACTGGTGCGCCCCACGGGGATACACTCGGTCGGATAAACCCTTTGTCGAGCAATTCTTGGATTTGAGACATCAATTCTTGTAGCTCCGACGGTGCGAGCCGATACGGCGCCTTGGCCACAGGTTTTGCGCCCGGAATCAACTCGATTCTGAACTCTACATCCTGTTCTGGTGGTATTCCCGGTAAATCTTCTGGGAACACATCTTCATAATCGCATACCACCGGCACGTCTCCGATTTTGAGGGATTCTTTCTCCGCCTCACTTGCATATACCATATATGCCTTGCATCCATGTTTCATAAGTTTGTGGGCTTCTAGCATTGTGCATACCACCGGGTTACCGCCTTTTTCACCATATATCGTAACATTATTTCCACTAGAAGATGTCAGTTTTATTTCCTTTCGGAAACATGCCACCTTGGCGTGGTATCGGGACAACCAATCCATACCCACGATCACTTGAAATTCTCCCATCAACATTGGGATCAAGTCTATTGTGTATTCTTCGTCGTCAGTACTCAATTTACAATTTTCACATACATCACAAACGATAAAACTCTTGTTATTACCTATCTCTACTTCTAAAGGTATAGGTAACTTTGTTAGAACAAATGAAGGATGTCGAATAAACCCATATGAAATAAAGGATTTATTCGCACCCGTATCAAATAATATACGTGCAGGAATCGAGTTTACAGCAAATATACCTGAAACCACTTCGGGTTAAACTTTTGCTTCTGCGGCAGTCAAGTGGAAAGATCTAGCCTTTGCCTTCGGGGCTTCACCTTTCGTGTCTTGCTCGTCTTTCTTTCCCACAAGTTCCGAGCATTCCAACTTCTTGTGACCCGGTCGATAACAGTTGTAGCAAACTGTCACTTTTTTCGGTCATGATGAAGCCATGTGCCCCGTTTTCCGACATATGGGGCAAGGTTTATCCTTGAAGCGACATTCGCCCCTATGGCCCTTTCCACATATTTTGCAATTTGGCGACCCGCCTTTTGCATCTGATTTCTTCACTGTTTCGTTCGTTCGCGCTTTCTTGGTAGGGCTTGGATTAACATCATGTTTCCTTCGTTCGCCTCGTTCAACTTGCTTTTTCAATTCAATCTCCCATTCCCGAGCAACATTTATGATCTCGGTAAGGGTCTCATACTTTGAAGGAGTCATAAACTCCCTATACTCGGCGCTCAACATATTGTAATAATAATATATCTTCTGTTCTTTGTTCGTTATCAGTTCATCACAAAACTTCATTTTATCCATGAACATTCCCGTGATTTTGTCAATGGACTCACCCTTGTGTCTAAGCTGCATGAATTCTTCTTTGATTCTGTTAACAATCGCCTTAGGACTATGATGTTTAAGAAACGGTGTCTTAAATTCATCCCATGTCATAGCCTTAGCCGCTTCACTTCCAATTTCTTTCTTCTTGTTATCCCTCCAGTCTTTCGCTTGACCCCTTAATTGACCCGTGCCATAGGCTACGTAGTCATCTTCATCACAATGGGTCCTTTCAAACACTCCTTCGATGTCACTTAGCCATCGTTGGCATATTATCGGGTCAACCTCCCCGTTTAAGACTAGCGGTTTACACGCCATGAATTCTTTGTATGAACAAGGCTTTCGTCCTCCGGACTTCTCCTTTGTTATATTGGCATTATCTTCCAATTTCTTGATTCTTTCATCAACCACTGTTAGTACAGTGGTCTGGATCTTATCGATGAAACCAGACAAACTATTTTCGATTGCCTTTCCAACCTCCTCGGCAATCGCTTCTCTCATTTGCTCGGTGACTCTCGGCACCGCATCATCGTTACTTTCATCTGCCATCTTTAATACTGAAATGTTTACACTAACCGTTAAACATTTCATTTATAACATATGATTTACTTGTTTTGGTTTAATCAAGTTCATAGCTTGATTTAACAGTTCTTGTTTCTTGCATTTCCCATGTTTGAGTGAACCTACACACTCTTTTCGTGCGTATCCGTTCATGTTTCATTTCTATATTCTCTAAATCTACTTAAAACAATTAACACTTACCAGATGCTTGATCAAGCTTGAACCGAACACACTTTATTGACAACCCTTAGCTCTGATTTCCAACTTGTAAGACCCGACTTAATATAACGAAATTAGTGTTACAAAAGCTTGCACTTAGTACAAGAATTTACGAGTTTACAAAAACTTTCATGGTTTTAAGATCAATCTTGATCATAACATTCCCGTCAACATCCTACTAGATAACCTAAAGAACATAGTTTCAAGAGTCTACATTTTACTAAAACAAAATAGACAAAATGCGAAAGCTTCGTTTAGTGTGTTCGGTTCTTGATAACTGCTTGATCGCTATCCGGATTTACTCCGTCGTCACCTACGGTCAAAACCACGAAAATAATTAGTTTTGACACTTTAAAAATCGAGTAAGAACGAGTTCTAGGTTCAAACATATAAAAAACAAACAAAATTCGAGATCTGATGGGGTCGCGCCGCGCGACGAGGTCAAGGACTGGCCGTCGCGGCCCGCCAGCACCGTGGCGTCGTGCGACGGTGTCCTCGTTTGTCCGTGGCGTAGCGCTACGGGGTAAATTCGACAGAATGTTGATATTTAGAGCTGCAAATTCAGCCCAGCACCATTTATCTAAATTCCAAACTTTAAATCGGCATAACTTTTAACTCGGGCGTCCGTTTTAACCGATTCTTTTTCCTACGCGACCGTAATTTAATTACGGATGCGTTTATTGACACCTTTTACACAAAATTTCAGTTTTATAGCTATTAGCCTTTAATTCGGCTCCTTGTTTATTCAACCCGTTTGTTTATAAGTTCAACAACTTGTTTTACTGTCAACACATGTTTACAACCAATTTACCCCAATCCTGGGTTTTCCGACTATAGCGTTTTTCTTCCCTCCCTAGGGTCGCTTACGCAATAATCGTCATGCTTGTACAAGGATTTTAAACATGCTTTTTAATACGATTTGACAAGAATAAATTTTAACTTGCTTTGAACCGTTTTGATTGTCTATGGCACTTCGCCACTTCCATGATTTAACGGGTCTCCTTGTTTGCCAAATTTCAACGTAGCAAGCTAAATCTAACTTTTAAACAGAATGTAACGAAACCATAAGTCGCGTACCTTTAGAGCACACCTTTCAAACGCGTATCCCCTCCGGCGTGTCCGCTTGACGATCCGGATTCCTTGCCTAAAGAGTTCAATTCACAGTAAGTTTAGAACTCTTTCATAAGCCTCAACGCACAATTCCCTATAATAATCAAATCTGCGTTTTTACCCAACTTTTAGCATTTTAATCCTCACTTAGGCGTTTTATCAAGCACCAAGCGGGTCAGATTTTTACATAATCAAAACCAAGTTCATGACTTGAAATTTTTATCTAAACCAACTTCAATTTGGTACATTTACACATGTTTTAACTTCTATATTTCAGAATTTACCTCTTAGAACTCAGATTACACTAGAACAAGAATCACAATCCTAGTGTTCATCAAGTTTCTACAAACTTATTAGTCACCTACATTGGTGATTATAAACCCTACAAGCCTCATGCAAGATTTTGATAAGAAATCATCTAGGGTTTATCCCTAGACACCATATTACTTCTAATTTCATCCATGCCAGACATAATCAAACTCAATTTCAGTTTCTCACAATTAATCTAGAATTTAATATGAATCAAAACATCAAGATTTTACATACCTTATGATCCCCTCAACTAGGTGATCATTAATTTGTGCTTGAAAATCGATTTAGACTTGATTATGACCTTCAATTGATCAATTTTGTGGAAGATAGGGTTTGGTGAGGAGCTTTTGTCGCCCCCTGCGTTTCCTGGTCGACCAGACACACCTCTTGTGTGTGTTTGGTATGTTTTAATTTGTTTTAATCAAACTAAGTTTCAATTTATACAACATAAGTCCCTCCACTTTTATTTAGTTTATATTTTGGCATTTTAAATTCATTCATGCTTTAAAACAAGTCAACTAACTAACCGGGTTATTTGTTTCCTAGTTAACTCATTCTCGCTTATTTGTACTTTATATAATTTTAATATAAAGTTTTATAAATTTTGGGGTGTTACAGTGCAAGAGGTTGATTTCTTGAAAACTGTTTTCCAGCCCCACCGTGAGACAATTAATACGGTCGATTAGGACTTCTTCAACGGATGTCATTTCGTCGAGAGCTTCTCGTAGTGCCATTACATAGCGTACAAGAGTTGGTTCGATGGAAGGCCTTCGTTCCCTACGACTGTTTCTTGAATGTGCTGTGGAGGTCCCACCATTGTGGCTTGACATTCTATGAAAAACAAGTCGAAAAAGTTAAAATTAATGAAACAGTATCCCGACCACGGCCCCGTGTTCACCTCTCTGCAGGTTTTTGAAGCAAGGATTCTTGAAGTTTTAAATTATTTTTATGACCTTTGAAGCATTTTTGTGTAGAAATAACTTAAAACAATGTTGTAAAACTTATTTTTGACAAGATTCCTTGAATAAAAACCTAACAAACATCACATTAAAGCTTGAAAACAATGAAGTTTTAAGCTGTAATGGAGGTTTTGAGGAGAAGATGAAGAAGAAGGCAACGGAAAAAAGTAGAAAAGACAAGATGGTGGTTGAGAACTTTCTTTAGAATATACCTAGTATGGTATGTGTGAAGATCCCACCAGATCTCTATCTTTGGAATGAGTCCAAGTATGCAGGAATCTAGCAGCATTTATAGAAAACGACAACACGCTGGACACAGCCTCGTGTCAGCTGGACACAGCCCCGTGTGCAGACGAGATTCTGAGACTTTTTGTCCGTATTCTAACCGAAAGTCAGACGGGAATCTTTTGGTGGACCTAGGGGCGTGCTGACCTGGACACAGCCCCGTGCCTAGAAGCTGTTTATGAAGTTTTGTCTATTTTTAAGGAATTTATCCAGATCGGGTGGTTCCTTACTGGACGGAACAACACCGAAGTGCCTGAGATACCTAAGTTGCCCTAGTTTTAGACGAGAACGCAAGAGGTTATCGGAAAGGGTGATTCCTATGCTAAATGTAGGTGGACAAGTCCAACCCTTATCCGGGCTCTCGTTAAAGAAGGTGTATGTCGAATCGCTCAGGTCTATGTATGCATCGACGAAAGTCGATGGGGAGTCCTTCACGGCACAATCGACACAGGGACGACTATCGCTCAAGTCTTTACGAGAGTTAGAGGTGATTTCGGGAACAACGAGGTTGTTTTTATCCGAATGCGATCTCACTAATTCTTCTTGATTGTTGTCTTTAGATGAATTAGTTATATCCATCTCAAGTTCTTTCCATCGGAGAATTAGTTCTTCCATTTGAAATAATTCTTCAAGAAGCATTTCATTTAGAAGGGACGATTGAGAGCATTCGAGGGAGAGATAAGGATTATTTTTACTTTCGCCCATCTTAACGCTACAGGAAAACGATGTGTCTATATAGTGGGGAGTGTAATTTAGAAAATAACATTTTAAATCTTCATGATTTCCACCACATAATTGACGCCACGTACCATAAGAGGATCGAAAGTAAAAAATATCAGCATCGCTCATGTTTGCGTCAGAAATTACCAACCGTCGGGATCTTACGATTCTGTTTTCAGTATCTAAAACTTGGGCACAGGGCGTGTTTATTGGGCACGACCCCGTGTTCAGCTACTGTCTGACTTAAAACAGGGTTGCCAGTACCAAAGATTAGGCACGGGGCGTGTTCAGCAGGCACGGCCTCGTGCTGCGCTCTGCAGAAGCTGAAAATTTTAGAAAAATCCTAAAAAAAAAAAAATAATAAGAAAAACGATTAGGCCGTTGATTCCTAACTTTCTTAAAATTCTTGTGTCCCCGACAACGGCGCCAAAAAACTTGATACGTGTGTAGCGTTATATGTTTTTGATTATATTTTTAGCCCTTTTTAACACTTTAGTCAAGTTTTAAATTTATAAAACACGATATTCTACTAACACTAAACACACATATGGGCAAGTGCACCCATCGTGAGCGTAGTATAGCATTGGTAAGATATCGAGGTCGTCCAAGGACACAAGAGCTTTTAATACCGGTTTATCCTCAACGTCTAATCAAATCAAAATTTTAGAAAAAGGTTTAAACATGAAAATAAAAACTAAAAATGCTGAAAATAAAAATAAAATAAAACAGATAGACAAGATGAATCACTTGGATCCGACTCGCCTTTAGTGTAATCTTTGATGATTTCCGCACTTTTTCACTTTTTAAGAGATTATCTTAGTTATAGTAGTAGGCCCCTTTTTTGAAGGTGACGTTACCCTCAACCCAGTAGTTTGAGTCAGCAAGGATACAATCCTAAAGGGTCGGAATATTGAAAGATAATTAATAAAGTTATTAATGCGTAATGTGGTAGGCCCCTCTTTTGAAGGTGACGTTACCCTCGACTAAGTGGTTTGAGTCAGCAGGGATACAATCCCAAGTAGTCGGGTTAATGTATTAATAGTAGTTTACATATGAGGGGATCAAGCCATTCGCACCCCTGCCATCAAATACCAGTGGGTATTGAAGGAGGTCCTAGTAAGCTTGACCTAGGTCCTTGCAAGATCTATACACTGAATAAGGCAACAACCTTACCAAACCATTCCCTTAACCCCTGACCAGGTAGCCAACATATCTCTATGTAGACCGTAGAGATATGAATGGTGTAAATCTTTTATTTTATATAGACAGTAAAATAACGCCAAGACACCACAAACAAATGATAAGGAAGTTTCACCTTCAACATAAGAAACTAGTTATTAAAGTCATTAATACAAAACCAGTTAAAAAGTGTGAAAAGATTAAAAAACAAAAGTAATACACTAAATGCTTGTCTTCACCAAGTGATGTAAGAGACTTAGGCAAACATGGCCTTTGATTGTCAAGAACTCTTAGTATCAATCTTGGATTCCGAGACTACTACACACACTCTATGATGGATGATGGATGATGGTGGTAGATGTGGGTTGTAGTGGTGGTGGAGTGTCGGTGAAGTGGGAGACAGGTGGTTTGCCAAGGGATGCCTTTGAAGTGAACCAAGCACCTCTATTTAAAGCCGGCACAGAAGGCCGGGCACGGCCCCGTGTCCACTGGGCACGGCCCCGTGTCCATCCACTTACTCTTAGTTCATTAATTGCAGTTTGTCTGTATTAGCTCCACACGCCCCCGTGTCTGCTGGGCATGACCCCGTGTGCAGAAGCGTATCCGTACTATCAAGATTTGCTTGGATTCTGCGAATCCTAGCGTTGACCACGGCCGTGTTGAGCTGGGCATGCCCCCCGTGTTGGGAAATAGAAGCTTCTACAACTTTGTCTTTTCTGCAGACACTTGAGTGGCACACGCGCCTGCACTGGCAGTGCTTCCGGGATCGTAGGTCACGCATGGGGGTGCAGTTCAGACGCACAACCATGCAATATCTGGTGGTTCACCAGAATTTTGCCAATTTCATCAGAATTGCCCCGTTTTCATCAGATTTGTCTTTTGCCCTTTGTATAAGACTTGAAAATTGAAAAGTACTTGTTTTGGTACCTAAACAGTGCAGTTTCGGTCAAAAATGCTTAAAACAGAAGTAAATTGTGGGATAAAAACATGTATAATTTAACGTATATCATGTGTGCCACTAAATGGCATTTTTTGTAGTGCTTAGTAATAAAGGCCATCGCAATGCTCTCCCATTTATAGACAGGAATTTCTGGTTGTTCGAGCAAGCCAGAGGGACGTTGATGTTCAGCTTTAACCTTGGAACAAGTGAGACATTTCGAAACGAAGGTGGCGATATCTTTCTTCATCCCAGGCCACCAATAGGACGTACGCATGTCGTGGTACATCTTATCAGCACCAGGATGAATAGAATACTTAGATTTGTGTGCCTCCTTCGTCAGAAGGTCTCGAAGGTTATCACGATTAGGAATCCAGATGCGATAGAGGTGGTATATAATACCATCAGATTTAGATACAAGACTCCCTTCAGCACTACTGCATCTCGTTGTAGAGGTTACCCTCGTTAACAGACGCGTACTGAGCTTCACGATTGTGGTTTTGAAGATTGTTGGTGGGGGATTTGAAAGGAGAGAAGGACATGTCAGGGTTTAGAATCAAGATTGGTAGGAAAAAAATTTTAGGGGTGAAACTCATTAGCGCGTAGGAGGGAAACTATAAATTTTAAAGGGTTTAAAGGAGAAAATTTTTCAATAGCATATATAAAGTTCCATTAAAATCTAAAATATTGGTTTAATAGTTAAATGTCACTAAAAGTGATTCAAAGTGCCACTAAAAGTCTAAATTAGTGATACAAAAGTTAAATGTCACTAAAAGTGTGTGCCACTAAATGGCATTTTTTGTAGTGCTTAGTAATAAAGTCCATCGCAATGCTCTCCCATTTATAGACAGGAATTTCTGGTTGTTCGAGCAAGCCAGAGGGACGTTGATGTTCAGCTTTAACCTTGGAACAAGTGAGACATTTCGAAATGAAGGTGGTGATATCTTTCTTCATCCCGGGCCACCAATAGGACGTACGCATGTCGTGGTACATCTTATCAGCACCAGGATGAATAGAATACTTAGATTTGTGTGCCTACTTCATCAGAAGGTCTCGATAGGTTATCACGATTAGAAATCCAGATGCGATCGAGGTGGTATAGAATACCATCGGATTTAGATACAAGACTCTCTTCAGAACTACATTGCATCTCGTTGTAGAGGTTACCCTCATTAACAAACGCATACTGAGCTTCACGAATGTGGTTTTGAAGATCGTTGACGAGTTGGAAACAACGAACACTCTTGACGTGAGTTTTACGACTAAGAGCGTCGACCACGACATTCTCCTTGCCTGGATGGTAGCGAATCTCGCAGCCGTAGTCGTTTAACAACTCTACCCAGTGATGTTGACCCATGTTCAGTTCCATTTGGTCAAAGATGTGCTGAAGGCTCTTATGGTCGGTGAAGATCACACACTTAGTACCATAAAGGTAGTGTCGCCATATCTTCAAAGCAAAAACAACTGCACCAAGTTCAAGGTCATGCATAGTGTAGTTTTTCTCATGTATTTTAAGTTAACTCGACGCGTAAGTGATAACCTTATCTCGTTGCATGAGAACACAACCAAGACCAAGGTTTAAAGCATCACAATACACGACGAAGTCATCGTTACCATCAGGAAGAGTAAGGATAGGAGCCTTGCAAAGCCTGGCCTTGAGTGTTTGGAAAGACTCCTCTTGTTCAGGACCCCAAATAAAAGGTCTATCTTTTTGAGTCAATGAGGTAAGAGGAACAACAATTTTCGAAAAGTTAGAAATGAAACGACGATAGTAACCAGCTAGACCAAGAAACGAACGAATCTCAGACGGGGATTTAGGAGCAATCCAGTTCTTCACAGCTTCAATCTTTGCAGGGTCAACGTAAATACCAAGTTCGTTGAAAAAAACAATGGATTATGTGGTATGCAAATTAGAGTAACATGCCCTGAGGATATCCCAAAGATAGAAGGAAGAGACAAGGAAGAGGAAGATGAGGGGCGATCATGGTTTTTATGGGAGAGAACTTAGGTTGGTTTCCCTGTTGGGTTCTTGTCATCAATCTTGGTCATGGGCTACTTTCTGGATTTTCTTCGGCTCTTCAAAATATGGTGAAATCTTTTAGTGTCTTCAATGAGCAATTCTTCGCTCATTGTTTTCTATAAATATCATGTGCTTGATCTTTAACTTTTTGTATCCATACATCAATCTCTTAAGCTATAAATAAGAAATTTTCATTTTCATATAGATTACTAGTTTGTTTGATCTTACAATATATAAGATCTTTAACTTTTTGTATTCATACAACAATCTCTTAAGCTATAAATACGAAGTTGTATTTTTTTCATAGGAATAAAGGATTTCAATAATCCAAACTATTAGTCGTTGCCGGTAAATGTCTCAACTTAAAAAATAACCAGTGGTGGTCCCACTTTTTCACATATTGTAAACTAATGGACATTTAAAATAACCAGTGGTGGTCCCACCTTTTCACATATTTTAAACTAATGGACATTTACTAACATATGCTTAATTTCTTTTTGTCCCCTTATCGTTTTCGGTTTAGTAAAGGTCCATTGGTTTACAATGTATGAAAAGGTGGGACCACCATTGGTTATTTTTTAAGTTGGGACCGTTGTCAATCAACGGTTAATAGTTAGGATTATTAAAATCTATTATTCCTTTTTCATATACATTACTAGTAATAGCAAATAAGAATATTAAGGTTAAACATCGCTAAATAAATTATACATTTTAATAACTTTATAAAGAATCTTTCTACTCTAATAAACAAAAATCTTTTCCTTCCACGGTCACTTTCCAAGCCTATTTCCCTTTAATTTTTTTCATCCGCACAAGTCAACTTTTAAATGCTTTTAAATTACAATTTTATTTTCAATTAAATAAATGTTACAGTTATCAAGTTATCTAAATTTGCAATTTTAAATTACCTGTTATGAATTATTACATTCAGACAAAATTCTCACATTCTGAATAGTAATTATATTGTCTATATATTAGACGATAATGAATGAAAGAAATGCAATCTTTCTCTCTCTCTCTCTCTCTTCCTTTATCTTATTCCATTTCTTTAATGTCTGTGCCAAGAACCCCGCACAACAAATTGTGTGAGGGATGTGAATGAGCCCTTTGTTTGATCAATTATACACAAGAGTAGTACTATTTTTCATAGTGGTTTTATAACACGTTATCAGCACGAGGCTCTAGCCAAGCACGAGGCTCTAGCCAAGCACGAGGCTCTAGCCAAGCATGAGATTCTAGCCAAGGAAACGTTCAAGCAATTATAATCAAAGTAAGTGTTTGATTAATTTATATAAACTATAGTTGTTATGATAAACGTAATATTTCTTTTATACCGTGGGATTGTTTTCCTTTAGGAGACTCAGTTATCCAGACACTCCTATCATAAAAACATCTAAATCCCATACTTAATAATAAAAATGAGTATGAGATACCTATTGCCATGGGAATATATTAACTTGGGACTACTAACAATCTAAATTTCTTTTATGCACCTAACATTTACATTTATGTTATCTAACATTTATTTATGCACCTAATATTTATATTTATGTTATCCAACATTTATTTCTAATGTTTAATAACGTTTATTTATGTTATAAAACTGGCCTAAAAGCATTTTGTGTGATGGAGACTTAGGCTCCTTTTGAGCTCCTTTATTGCAGTTTCTTTAAGGGAAAAGAAATAAAATAAAACTGGTGGGGCCTATATCATAATAATTCGTTCGAATTATTTCATTTACTGTGCGCTTTTACTGTGCGCGTCGTTGTCATCCACTATTCATAACAGATTTATTATTGTGCATACTAATTATATATATATATATATATATATATATATATCCGTAAAAAAATGGCTATGAATGTTTTACTATAAAATTACCAATTATTAATATCATCACTGTTGTTATCGGAACCATTTAGAAGTGATACTCAGCACGTTACCCACGATACCTACCGAATCTAATATTAGGTTAAACATTTTGTTTGTTACCGAAATTTTCAAACCTAATACAGTAAAAATATTTTCAAGGTGTATCATGGAAGCCTTAATCAAGCGTATTGTGTAAGCTTAATTTTTATCTATATAAGTAACCCACCACTCATGTAAATCCTCAAACCAACTGAACTTCTGATATAGTTCGACACATACCCAAAACAACTCATACTCAAATTCTATTTTTTTTAGAACTCAAACAAAGCCCAATATTACTATCATGAGTCTTCAGTTTTCTACTCGTGCACACGCTGAATCTTCAAACGCAGCAGAAATTCGTACCCAGATCGAAGTCCATAAATTTCTTCAGTTTAGGGATGCACGCACCCATACGAAATGTCTAACCCTCAGGAGGCTTAAAGTGAATACTATTAATAGTATCGACTGGAACATAACGGGGATTCTAGACAAAGATGATCGACTGACGAGGTTACTACCAATTGGTTCACCATGGCGTCGTTTTTTTGATATCTTAGAACCCTCATACGATGAATTTGTATATGAGTTCTGGTCTACTTTTCATTTCACACGAAATAAAGACTTATCTGATACCTCTATCGATTTTAGACTCGGTGGAAAAACTTTTAATTTGTCATTATCTGAGTTCGCAGTACATTTAGGTATTTATACAGAAGAAGAGGTTAGATCACCTATATTTATAAACGCATTAACCGAATATCCTGATCGCATACAAGATTATTGGTCTACACTTACACCAGCAGTGTGGAGTAGAAATAATAATTCAAGAACATTTAGAGATCCTCTTTATCAATATATGCACCGTGTTCTAGCCAACACGATCAGGGGGCGCACGTCTAATCTACACAGGGTTAGTGGTACCGATCTTTTCCACTTATACAGTATTTTTGAGTCAGTCCATTGTAATATTGCTTACTCTCTTGCTATGTACTTTGAGCAATACCAAACACGTCTCCCGAAAAACCTTATGGGAGGATCATACATAACAAAAATAGCTAAATCTCTAGGTGTCATAAACGATCAGATTATTCAAGAATTATCCCCACCACGATTACCTGAAGTGGTAAGTTTTACCAATATTGATATAATACCTATTGATATTCCTACACAAACACGATCGTTTCAATCTGAGGCAGCACCGGTTATCCCAGAAAATACATCACAAAATATACAACAGCAACTGTCGCAGTTTCCTCCACCATCTTTTTATCAGTTTGATTTGTTGTCTCAACAGCAGCCAATACCACCCGTGTTTGAACATATTTCAACTAACACATCTCAAACACAACATACTCAACCACAAACACCAGGCATCTACCAGGCACTTTCACCTTTAACTTTTGGGCAAGGAGAAATGATGCAACCATCCATATTTAATGATGCCATGACATTCCAAGAGTTGTTTGTACCAGAACAACTCATGTCACCACTATTACAGCAACAATCTTCACAACATCCGGAGCAACAACAACCGTCAATTGCTGAAGCCGGACCAAGTACGGTGCCTCTAATAAATCCACTTTTAGATCCAATGAAGGTTGCTAAACTAATAAAAAAGAACCGGAAAATGTCCAGACAAATAGAGTGGTTGACGAAAAAGAATGAGTGGCAGGAAGAAAGGCTAAGACAAGTAGCTAGTATTATCTCAAAACAATTTACTCCGCCACCTCCATCACCTCATGATTCTGATTCTGATTCTGATTTTGATTAATTTTAGTTGTATACACAGACAGATGTCTGCAAACATAACAATATACTAGAATTATTTTACTACGATTCAATTAGTTTAATATATCTATTCAAGTATCTGGGAAATACATACAAACTAAAAGACTTACTTGCTATAGCTGAAACTAAACCATTCGTAAGTCTGTGAATAAGCATAAATTAAAGGCTACATATCTGGATAAGTAGCCATATGAATTGAAACATGTTTGCATACAACATTGATATGGAAGATTACACGAGCATTGTCATCCCAACAGCAACTCCCATCACCGTTAGATGGATCCCACCATCATATTAATAATTATGTGATTGAATTATTTTGCACTACGGAACGAATATATATTTGTATTCAAGTGTATGGATTCTTGTGATGAATCATCATAAAGAGTTGGCTATAACTATAAACTCTTTTTGGGAAGTTAGAAAACTGTCAGATTTATTTGATTCATAAAAAACAAGTTTATATTTACAAAATATATTAAATTGTAAAGACGAAGCATGATAAACATACAAGTTTGGGTTGTACATACATACACACATACAAACATATGTATATGAATAATGCCAATAACGGTTCTGCCTGGGACATTCAAAATTAATAGAAAGAATGGGAAAGCTAATTACCTAATGGTACAAAGCTTTTAAATAGAGGACGCTCTATTTTTCCCAAAAATATGTGCCTCATGCACATATGACAGTCATATAAGGATATGATGATATTAAACTTATGGCATGATAGATTAAGCCATCAAGGATATACTATGATGAAAAGGATTCATATATCATATAATGATCCTAAAAGGGATTAAAGGATACACATATCCTAGCATGATACCATTTAGTGTTTAAATCGATGCATCGTCTAAATGGTTATCAATTCGCAACTTGAAGTTTGCACATATGGCTTAGCTAATATAGCAAGAATATTATTTCAGACTGGAAAATTTATTTTTGATAAATTCTAAATTATCAATGATCATTGGAACAAGTATTATTATTGAAACATTTACTCCCCATTACAGTTATTTTAGAAACCAAATATTTATCATCTTTGGGAGTGCGATATATACTGAAATTGTTACAACACAACGCACAAAGATGAGATTTAATGACATGTTGGGAATAAATAATTTATAGCCATAAATGGGAGATTTCTTATGGGCTTCATTTACTGATTATAAATCCCAACATGAGGGGGAGATAGAAAACAACTGAAAATGAAATAAATTTTGAAGTTATCATTGTATTATCTGTATCCCTGAGTAAAATATTTAAAAGATATTTTAAGAAGTTTTCTAAAAGTGAAATAAATTTTGAAATTATCATTGAATTATCTGTATCCTCGAGTAAAATATCTAAAAGATATATTAAGAAGGAAATTCATCCAAAAAGTTTTGAATTGCTCCAGTTAAAATTAATGTCCAAGAAGGACAATGCTTTAGCTCGAGTTGATATTACAGACAAGCAAAGGGATAATAATAATAATATGGCTATTGAATCCCGTTTGAAACATGGGAGGCCAGTCGGTTCAAAGGATAAAACATCATCGAAATAGAAAAGGCCCTGAAAAGGAAATTGGGTTTAAAGGATAAAACATCCCCGAAATAAAAAAGGCACTAAAAGGGAAATTGACCATAAAAGAAAAAATGGTAAATTCAATTCCCTCAGGAAGGAGTAAATGATAAAACCTTCCCTTAGGAAGGAGTGAATGATAATACCTTCCCTCAGGAAGAAGTAAATGATTCCAACATAGAATTGTCGATCAATTATGGTCATAGACATATATTATGAAATCAAGATGAAATAGAAAGTTTGAAGTATAATAGACCATTTAATTTTTCAAACTTTAAATTTCTTGAAAAAATAGGAAGTTATTGTACATGTGCTTATATTTAACCAAAAACGGAAATTTCACAAACTAGGCACCTAGCTCGGTTGGCTAGGTGCGCGAAAGGGTGTGGCCTAGACCCGGGTTCAATCCAGGGGACGGCCAGTTTCACCATTTTTACCATACAAATTTAGAAATTTTTCATTAACATCATATATATAGGCATATTTTCTTCACTTCAAGCGCTATATAATATACACAATTCTATCATCGACGTCGATATTCGATTTGATATATTTCTAGACATGATATAAATTAAAATGAAAAGTTATAAGGACCGGTAGTCCATACAACTAATTTTGTGAAATATGCTAAATGGGTCTTCCGATGCGAAACCATGATATGAAATTTTTTTTTCTATGGCTCAAATGTTTTTCGCAAAGACCCAGAATTGATCATATACAATAAGAAAATAATGTAATAAGGTGAAACAAAATTTTTGATACACTTGAGGTATGTAAGGTATAATTTATATTTTTACTAACCCATCGAAACAAGTTTGGTTAGTTTTGTAAATGCAGGTAATGTAAGAAAACACAGTTGAGGATCTTATGATATTTGTTTCCAAAATGGAACCATAAGTCTCATATGAAGATCATATAACACTGATCGGCAAAAGATTGCCTACCTAAGGATCAAGCGAAAAATTGTTGTCTATAAAGCTTTGATCAACTTTCAAGGAAGATAGAGACAAGTCACATAAATGATACATATTAAAATGAGGGGGAGTACTATACAAGTTGCACTCTTTTTCCCTTAGCTATGGTTTTATCCCACTGGGTTTTCCTAGCAAGGTTTTTAATGAGGCAACATACATGATCCAGAAATATCAGGAGAAGACTATACACTGCACTCTTTTTCCCTTAGCTATGTTTTGTCCCACTGGGTTTTCCTAGCAAGGTTTTTAACGAGGCAGTATTCCATAGTTAAACCCCAAAGTTGAAAATTGTCATCCAACTTGGAACGTATAGATTATTGATCAAGTGAATGGTGATAATATGTCTGAGGGGGAGTGTTATGAATTATTACATTCAGACAAAATTCTCACATTCTGAATAGTAATTATATTGTCTATATATTAGACGATAATGAATGAAAGAAATGCAATCTTTCTCTCTCTCTCTCTCTCTCTCTCTTCCTTTATCTTATTCCATTTCTTTAATGTCTGTGCCAAGAACCCCGCACAACAAATTGTGTGAGGGATGTGAATGAGCCCTTTGTTTGATCAATTATACACAAGAGTAGTACTATTTTTCATAGTGGTTTTATAACATTACCTAATTATACGAAACCCAACACAAAATTTTAATATCTATTAGCTAATATTCTAATTCAAATAATGTCTCATGTGTCACCATTACATTTTTTAAATTTCCTTTACAATAATGATATAAATTTCCTTCTCAATAGTGATAACTGTTTAAACTTACAAGATATATCTTAACAATTGTTATAGCATTTTTCTCCTCTCAAATAGTTTAAACTTACGGCATATATAACTAGGTTAGAACCCCGTGTATTATACGGGGTGAATAAATGTAATTTTATATATTAAATAATAAAAAGTTATATCTTTATGAACCCTGTATATTGTACGGGGTAGATAAGTGTAATTTTATATATAAAATAATAAAAAAAAAGTTATATCTTTAAAAACCATGTGTATTACACAGATTAAACAAATGTAATTTTGTATACTAAATACTAAAAACATCGTATCTTTAAAAAAAACCCATGTATAATCAGGTTGAATAAATCTAACAAATAATAAAAAAAAATACATCATTAAAAACCCCGTATATTACACGTGTTGAATAGATCTAAAAAAGAGTTATATCTTTAAAAACTATGTGTATTACATAGATTAAATAAATGTAATTTTTTATATTAAATACTAAAAACGTCGTATCTTTAAAAACCCGTGTATAGCCGGGTAAAAAATCTACCAAATAATAAAAAAAAAATTATATCCTTAAAAACCTCGTGTATTACACGTGTTGAATAATCTAATTTTACATAGCAAATGAGAAAAAAGTTATGTCTTTAAAAACTTGGTGTATTACACGGGTTATATAAATGTAACTTTGAATATTAAATAATAAAAAGATTATTGTTAAAAACCCCACGTTTTACACGAGTTAAATAAATATAATTTTGTATACCAAATAATAAAAAAATTATATTTTTAATAAATTAGGATAACATTTAATATTAATTTAATATTTATATATTTATATATTTAATATAAGATAAATAGGAAAGAGAGGTATTTGTTTTAAAAATATATTAAATTAACAATTTAGATTTGACGATAATATTTTATTAAAGTATTATAAGATTTAATATTAATTTATAATTTATTTAGTTAATACTAGGTTATAACCTCGTGTAATACACACGGTTTAAGTAAATAAAATATCAAATAGTTAATAACAAAGATTTAACAATTATAAAACGATATTTTAAGACACTTTTCTAATATCCGAACAAAATTTTGTTTTATGTATGATCAAAACTTGTGATGTTTGTCAAGTTAATAAATATGAAAGCATTTGAACCATCGATTAGAAGACGAACTGTATCATCGACTTTCTCACGTCGTGAACCCAAGTTTTATTTAAATAACAGTGGTCTTAATTTATTAGTTCTAAAAATATTGTTGAAATGTTTAGATTAGGCATATAGCAATTAGCTACTTAGATAAACTTATAGCTACAAAATAATATTTAAATTACTTAGATAAGTATAAATTATCGGTAATATTAAGTTATATAACTTTAAAATTTAAATTTATGGACTTGAGTTGCATCTTAGAAGGATGGTTGTTTTTGGATAAATTTATTAGTATGATAAATGTAGTTATTATTCTTCTTGTATTTTAAATATATTAAATAAATAAATTATTTGTTAAGCAAGAAAATCGTTCCCTCCACCCTCGTTATGAAAATGCTCGATATTTGTTTCAATTATTAAGATATATTTTCTAACCTAGTAATTAATATAAATCAAAAAATCGTTCCATCCACCCTCGTTATGAAAATGTTCAATATTTGTTTCAATTATGAAGATATAATTTCTAACCTGGTAATTAATATAAATAAATAATAAGATAATTTATGCAACTTTATCTGTAATTTCTTAAATGTTTGAAACAAATATTAAATTTAATAATTTATATTAAATAATAATTATCTACAATTAATTAAAAGTAGATGGTCTAGAATAATAATCTAGTAATTAATATAAATAAATAATAAGATAATTTATGAAACTTTATCCGTAATTTCTTAAATATTTGAAACATATATTAAATTTAATAATTTAAATTAAATAATAATTATCTACAATTAAGTAATAGTAGATAGTCTAGAATAATGACAACTGTCTTTTTATTGGTTTCTTTTATTATATAGTATAGATAAGATAAATCTGTTTTACGTAAATCACATGGTTGCGCTATTAAAAATGTTATTTTTGATATTAAAAATGTTATTTTTTAATTATATGCATCAATATTTCATATCAACACCACAAAAATATGTGAAATAATAACACTCGAATTTTAGTTTATATATTAGAAATAACGTAGTGAAGTGATTATTTCAACTAAGTATTTTGTGATGAATTTATCTATTAATTCAAACAAAATTAATTAATTAATTAAGAATATTATTATGAATGGAAAGAGAGAATATTATATGACCTTAACTGAAATTTTTTGTTAGAATTAGATATACCATTACCCATCACAATCCATCTCCATCACCACCATTTTCAGCCACCAACTCTATTTCACTCCATGGGCGACCCCTACATGCTTTTTAGACCTAGGGACAGTTGTGGATGATCCAGGATCAGTGGTAGGCTTGGTTGTCAATAATCTAGTGAGATTAAAGCACTATATAAAGGGCCATTATTTACAACTTTTGATCATACCATCACCACTCAACTTCTGATCAATTCTGGAGCTCAAGACCACTTTCTAAGGATCACTAATCGTGCATAGGACTTTGGTAAGTACCCTTGACCTTCCTTGATTGAGTTTTACTTATTTACAACGTTTGACTTAGCGATTAATCATTAATGGTCCAGTGATTAGTCGAATTGAAGGTAGTTATAAGTTGGTAATTATGTGGGCATTAAACCCTTAAAAGGGCACCCTCTGATTCCCGTCCTAACTAGATCAAATGTCGGGTCAAAGTTGTTTATAAAAAGTCAACAGAAACTTAATTTGCAAATTAACATGTAATTAGCAATGTAGAAGGCATGTAACCTATTTTACCACTCATATAACTTATAAATAAATGTAAGAACATGTCTAAACATGTTCGACCCGACAATTTTCTGTTTAGACCCGGTTCGGAACCGAAAGTCGCAAAACCTTGACTTTTGCTTTGACTTCAGTTCTGACCCGTTTTAGTAGAGTTTAGAAATTCCTTAGAGCTTCCTTAGGACCAGGTTACATGATAGTATAACCCTCTGTGGTTGGTTCGTTGATTGTCCGATTCATTTACATGTTTCCGTTAATTGCTTAATGTTGACCATAATGCCCTTTTGACCATAAAACGAGAATTTTGGATATGTGAAAGGACAATAATCTTTGTTGCTGATATATAAACATGTCCCTAAAATTTAACATTAGTTGGAGGTCTAGATTAGGAGTTATGCTCAATGACGTAATTAAAACGCTTTTTAGTAATTAAACGGCGTCATTAGCATAAAGCCTATCTAAACCCAATTTTTGACACCAAACCTTTTACCCACTGATGTAATATAATATTTTGGGATTTTTAAAGATTTTTAATCATTTTTAACCTGCTCATAACCTAAGGTTATGGCCTTGATTCGGTAAATACCGATTATACCCTTTTTGGTTATAAAATGAGTTCTACATAATATTTTGACACCAATCCAATTGCTACTGATTTTATATAATAAATAAAGTATTTTGAACTTTATAACCTGGTCATAAAACTCAGATTTCCTGTATAACCCGGAAATCGCTTAAAATGGCTTTTAAGCGTATTAAACACATAGTTTAGGGTTAAAACCATTTTTGGCACTTAAGATTTATCACAACTGATATGACCTATTAAAACAAGTTATTTTACTGATGTATTCGGACCTGAATCTCAGAATTTCATTTGATCTCTTTTATAATCTTTAAAATGACCAAAATACCCCTACGGGGCTTAAATTGAGATTAAACTCGTTTTGGGCATAATGGAAAATATCCTACTGATATCACAACATATTTAAGGCATATTAACTTAGAAAACCTGTTAGTGACTCTTTCAGGTACCCGTTATGCGTTATTCGCGTTCGGTTCGGTTTATGTAACTAGTTTGCATAAATTAGCCGAAACGGGTCAAACCTTATCGTTTATATCCCAAAATCCAGAATGTGTTTAGTTTACCCATATTATACAAGTCTTCAAACTTGTCGGGTCTAAACCACATTCTATTCCGGTCTTCGCTTAATCACGCGTTCGAACCGTATCTTTCCTTAAAACTAACCGGTCTAAGTTTAGGCTTAATTAAAGGCCCGTTAGGATTCTAATAGGTTATTATAAACCTTCGTTCCAGAATAGGAGACCCGGTAAAAGCTACACGCACTTTCTATTTGTGATTGATACTTGCAAAGGTAAATATTTTTAACTTATTTTCCCTATACGGGCTTGGGGTATGGTATATAAAATACCGGTTGGTCGGGCATTGAATCTTTAATTGTATGAAAGTTAAATCATTGAGATGTCCCGTTTGAAATGTCTTGTTTGCTTAAAGCCTTTGGGGGGTTAATGACCATGTCCTGGATATCCTTGGCATCATTTTACGAAATGGCCACGACCTAAGCACGGGGTGTAGGCGTACACCCGTCAGTGCCTAAAATAAATAATGTGGTGTGTCTATTGATCTTTAACCCGGTCTGTGGATCGGGCTACTGAACACATAAGGAACATGTAATTCTTTTACAAGATTATATTCAAATAATTATCCCAAGTTATAAAAAGTTTGTGCCACATGCATTCAAATCAATTTTATTAAACCTTTTCAAATGAGTCAGCTAATTGTATTTACCAGTGTAAACTGACGTATTTTCTCAAAAAGGTTAAGTGCGGGTACTACTCGAAATAGGCTGGCTTTCTCCTAGCGTCCACAATAAGTCTCGCAAGCTTGGATGTCAAAACTGTTGAACAATGTTTCCTTTTTATTTTTGATCCACCTGTGGATTACTTTCAACTGTTTGTGATACTTGATATTACAATTTATTAAAGTTGAAATATATCTATCTTTTGCTTCCGCTGTGCATATTAAATATTGTGTTGTTTGACCATGATGATATCAACTACGTCACGATACTCCTCACCGGGCCCACCTGTAATACGTGGAAATATCAGGGTGTGACAGGTTGGTATTAGAGCCAACATTGAGTGAATTAAACACTAGCCTTTTGGTGTTTAATCTCAATGACACAAATGCACATTCCTAAATTTTCGAGTCTAGACAAAGAACTTAGGACAAATCCAAATTTGTTTTTGTTTTTATCTTAACTTTGCCCTTTATATTTCTTGTTGTATCTTTTATTTGTGTTGACAGGATTAACAATGCCGCCAAGATTTAGAAGGGGAGGACGAGGCAAGGGGCCAATCACCGCCCCCAACGATCACGAAGCCGGGCCTTCGCACCGGCGAACTGCTTCCACTACAATGAGTGCCGGTCCGCAAGGAGTCTGGAGGACCTATACGAAGCCCGCTAGACGGTCTGTTTCGCACAGCTCAACACCTCCTTACCGTCATTCATTTGGGCCGCACTTGGAAAACGAGCCCGATAACCCACAACCTTCATATATACCTCTCCAGCGATCCCTTTCGCACAATTCCTTTGGCAACCCCACTCCTGTTTTCCAGGGCCGGTATAACCCGACAAACTATATTCAAGAACCAGTGGGTTTTAACCCGTTGGGACCGGAGGATCACTTTTCCGGCGATAACGCCATGGATATGGATGAGGACACCGACCCTATGAAACCACCGACTGGAACCCCCACACACCCTATTGAGGTCTCCGATGGTTCATCCTTTCACGGATCACCCTACGGTGGTCCGGACAGTTACCAAGCAAGGTTTAACTAGCATGAATGATACTTCACACCTTCTCACCATTCATCACCTCACCAGCAGCAGCAGCAGCAGGATCCCTCTGGTGATTCACGTTTCGTGGCTGTCACGCCACCGCCTCCACCGCCGCCAGTTCATTAAGCACCTCCAGAACCACCAAGGCGTAAGAGAACGGGCGCACGTATATCTGCGCGAGAAGGGGATTTTCACTTCAGCACCCCCCATCACTCAAGTGGCAGTCACTACCCGCCACTGCAAGAAGACCCACAAATGGGTGGGCCCTCGAACCAAATTCCAGAGGTGAATCCGGCACCAGTTGCACCACAGCCGCCACCAATGGGTTTTGGTAACCCGATTCCTATGTACGCTGGGTCAACAGCGTACAACCCGTTTGAGCAGCCGACTCACACAAACTATAACTATGCTGAAGACCCTTACCAAGTGGCATCAAACTACCTCGCCCTTCATCCTGAAGGACCATATGGAACCCCTTGGGGAATGGGATATCCAACTCATGGGTATCAAGTACCTGCACGACCACCGATTCGGCAACAGTCGCAGCCACCACGATTTTCCCCACCGGAACAGGAGGAAATCCTCCAAAGACTAAGTCGGGTGGAGCATGAATTTCAAGAAGAACGCAGGAACAACCGGGGTTTCCTCAAGGGCCTAGCGAGCTTGCTAAAGGGGAGGAAGAAGAGGGATCATTAAATCCTTATATGTATTGTTGTAACTCCTATTTCAATCAAGTCCCTGCGTGGACATTTATCTGTGTATTTAGTCCCTGCGTGGACTTGTCTTTTTAGTCCCTGCGTGGACATCTATTCTAGTATTTGGTCCCTGTGTGGACTTGTATTTCGGTTTAACCCCTGCGTGGGTAATTTGTCTATTAAAAGTCCCGTTTAGGGCAATGTGTAATCCTTTTTAATATTTAATGGAATGTTAAGTTTATTTTCATTTTGTCATTATATGCATAAATATATTATACATGAAATAAATGAATCAAAATCATTCCTTTTAAAAATATATCTGCCTATTTAAATATTAATTAAGAATCTTAAAGGTATAACCTAGCCTGCATGTCGTTATAAGACTTGGCCAAGATGGTAAGACCTGTTTAAAAGATTCAGATCCCTGTTAACATCTGAAAACATGTTAACACTCTTGGCAGACGTGATTCGTTAAAATCACACACGTCATTCTTATTGGATTCTTCAAAAGATTCCTAACCTAACTTAATGATATATAAATCATTGGGTTTAAATCATCAATTAAGATGATCATATTTTGACCATCCATTGGTAATATAGTGCCTACGGGTCATACTCATTGTCATATAAGACAAAAGACAGTAGTAGTCTACGACTCCCTGTCAGAAAAAGGTAAAGAACTATGTTCAAACCTTCATGCTTTGATTCTCTGAAATCATGGCTTATAATTTAAAAATGTCCCTGTGACTAGGCCTTTTGTGCTAGTAATACTGTTATTATTTGATAATTAGGATAAATTATAATAAAAATCCTAAATAAATGTGAGTAACAAATTAACCAAATATGGTCTATGTTTACCATGGTTAATGAATTGCCCTAAAAGACAATTTTATAATAAACTCCCAAATAAATTATCGTCAACATTTTATGTAACAGTTCAAGATACAATGGCTGACTCGGATGAGATCAACAGTCATCCACGGGGAAATCAGGATGATGCCCGAATTAATATAGCGGGTGCTGAACTGCAAGCTTTAATAGACAATGCGGTTACAAAGGCAATAGAGCGACAGTATCAGGAATATAGCGGGACTCGGAGTAGGACCCTACCGCACCGAATTCAAAGCCTAAGAATCATTCTGAGGCTCACAGCAAGCCACCCTCCAAGAAGGAAGAACCAAAGAAAGTTGATGACGATCGTCAATCCTCAAATCAGCAAAGTGTTCCATCTCAAAAGGTCGTACTGAATCAAGGACCCCGTGATAAGGGTTGCTCCTACAAATACTTTGTTTCATGCAAGCCCCGGGATTTCACTAGGGAGAAAGGAGCTATAGACTGCATGACATGGTTGGATGAGATGGACACCGTGGTTGATATCAGCGGGTGTGCTGAGAAGGATGTGGTAAAGTTTGTGTCTCAACTGTTCAAAGGTGAGGCCTTAGCCTGGTGGAGATCGTTGATTCAAGCTACTGGGAAGATTCCACTGTACAATATGACATGGGAACAATTTGTTACCCTCATCAGGGAGAACTACTGTCCTCAGCATGAGGTGGAAAAGATTGAGTCGGATTTTCTGTCATTGGTAATGAAAAATCTGGATTGCCAAGCTTACCTTACGAGCTTTAATACAATGTCAAGGTTGGTTCTTTACCTGGTGACCCCGGAACCCAAAAGAATAGCTCGTTTCATTGGGGGTTTAGCCCCAGAGATTAAGGCAAGTGTAAAAGCCTCTCGGCCAGCTACATTCAGGTCTACAGCTGATATATCCTTGTCCCTCACACTGGACGCGGTCAGGCAGAGATCGCTGAGGAACACGGATGCCGAGAAACGTAAGCGTGAAGATGACAATTCACGACGGTCAGATAAGAAGCACAGGGGAAACAATGACCACAAGAAGTGGTCTGGTTCTAAGAAGGATGGGCATCAATCTGGAGATAAGCCCAAGTGTAAGATTTGTCAGAAGCACCACTTTGGGAGGTGCCGACTTGACTCAAAATCCCAATCTCAGCCGAGGCCTTGTGGGATTTTCAAATCTTCGGAACATAAGACCCTAGAGTGCAAGAAACTGAAGGACGCAACGTGCTACAGTTGCAACGAAAAGGGGCACATTAAGACAAATTGCCCTAAAAATGCAAAGAAAGCTGATGAAGGAAAGAAGACCAATTGAAGGGTCTTCAGGATGGATGCAAAGGAAGCTGTGCAGGATGACAATGTGTTCACAGGTGTAACAACTCTCACTAAAACTATTATTTATTATTATATTTAGTTCAATAGGAAACCCTAACTAAGACACCCAAGTGATTCTGCACAAACCCTAAAATTTTCAGAATTATCAGAATCAGGATTTAGGGCCCCTAAAACTCAGGGGGGGGGGGGGGGTAAAACCCTAGTTACGATTATCTAAATAACTTGTTGTCAGTTTCGAATTTTACGATTTCATCAACTCAGCAAGCCTACAAACACACGTAGCTACTCTATGGAACTAGGTGACCCCTCGCGTCACGCGAGGGGGTCAAAAGTTTGTGTATAAATAGGGGACTTTGGGACTGGAATTTGGGCACTTGAACGACGTTAAAACTCAAAATACACACTGAGATACCGTAGAATTACTATAAAAACACACACGAATCACGAAGTGCTGCCGCAAAACAGGGTAATAACTCGATCGCTATTACGATTCAATGTCCGATCGATTAAACTATCCAATGGATGTTTAAGTGCTGCCCACATTAGGGTTATGCTTTGTCATTCGTCGTTAATTCGATGGATGTTTAAGTATCGCACTTTATCATTCGTTGTGAGGGTTGATGTATTGATTACTAACCCAGTTTTGTATGCATTGTTATTTAAATTAGGTTAACAAGGCTAATCAGTAGACTAGACTCTGTCTGTGTTAAAACTGCAATGTGAGTCATTCTCTTTTTATCAAATTACTTTCAAAATCATGTTTATTGTCAAAGTTATAATTACGGGGATTAAGTCTTTGTAATCACCAAGTTACAGCCGGTATGTGGGGTTTTGTATACATTACTTGATAATCTTCACCATTGGGGCAGCCAAGGGGTGATATGACCATAGTCACAGACACCATTGGACAATAAGAGGGCCAATGGGTCGAGTGACAAAATACCGTGGGTAGTTGGTTTGATATCAGGAAACATTGTAATCGCTCTTAATACTGTAAATTATAACAAACAGGTCATTTTATTAAAATAGAATGATTCACCAGTATTTCCTGCTGACAAAACCTTTTTCAAACATGTTTCAGGTGATCTGTTGTAATCCAAGAAAAGTGACGTGAAGCACTGCTAGCTTATGAAAGTGGCTCAAAATAAAGAAATCATGTTTTGTAACCTAAAGATTTCTCCATGAAATCTTATTATTGTAAATTACCAGGGTTTTATCCCAATATTGTGAAATAAAATAATCGGGAAAATTTTAGCTTTAAAAAGATCCTGATGATAAACTTCCGCTGTTAAACTTAATTAAATAAATACCACGGGATTTCTGTCCTGCGGCTCCTGAAACGGGTCAAACCGGGTCGGGGGCCGTGACAACAGGTACCTTCCTTATAAATGATGTTTATGCGAGAGTGCTATTTGATTCAGGAGCTGATAAATCATTTGTAGATAATAAGTTTTGTAAGTTACTGAATTTACCTGTTAAAACCCTAAGTGTAAAGTATGAGGTGGAATTAGCAGATGGCACCTTAGAAACCACCTCAACCATATTAGATGGATGTTTCATATCCATTAAGAACCACTCTTTTCCTTTGTCCCTACTTCCTTTGAAATTAGCCGGTTTCGACATAGTTTTGGGTATGGACTGGTTATCTCATAACCAGGCCCAGATTGTCTGCAATAAGAAGCAAGTGGTGATCAAGACTCCGTCTGGTGAATCACTTACCATTCAGGGAGATACCTAGTATGGACTGCCTGAGCAAGTGACTATGCTCAAGGCCTCTAGGTGTTTGAAGAAGGGCTGTGTCATCTACATGGCACAAGTGACTATTGATGAGCCGAAGCCTAAGATTGAGGATATCCCTGTCATTTCTGAATACCCTAAAGTTTTTCCTGAAGAACTACCTGGTTTACCACCAGATAGGCAAGTGGAATTCAGAATTGACATCATCCCTGGAGCAGCACCAGTAGCAAGGGCGCCTTATAGGTTGGCACCAACAGAGATGAAGGAATTGAGGATGCAACTAGATGAATTGCTAGCCAAAGGTTTCATTAGACCTAGTTTGTCTCCTTGGGGAGCACCAATCTTATTTGTCAAGAAGAAGGATGGATCGATGCGTCTGTGCATCGATTACCGTGAGCTTAATAAGGTCACTATCAAGAATAGGTATCCATTGCCCAGGATCGAAGATCTGTTCGATCAACTTCAAGGGGCAAGTTACTTCTCTAAGATTGACTTAAGGTCAGGCTATCACCAACTGAAGGTTAGAAATGAAGACGTACACAAGACTGCATTTGGGGACTCGTTACGGTCACTACGAGTTCCTAGTGATGCCTTTTGGACTCACTAATGCACCAGCCGCATTCATGGATCTCATGAATCACGTCTGCAATCCCTACTTGGACAAATTTGTTATCGCCTTCATTGACGATATTCTGATTTATTCAAAGAATCAGACAGACCATGAGAAACATCTTCGATATATTCTTTCACTACTTCAGCAGGAGAAGCTCTACGCAAAATTCTCTAAGTGTGAATTTTGTCTTCATGAGGTCCAATTTCTTGGACATGTGGTTAGCGAACGCGGAATCCAAGTAGATCCCGCTAAGGTTGAAGCTGTCATGAATTGGTAAGAGCCAAAGACGCCCACAGAAATTCGCAGTTTCTTGGGATTGGCAGGATACTACAGGCCCTTTATTGAAAATTTTTCAAGGATTGCTGCACCCCTAACTTCTTTAACTAAGAAGGATATAAAGTTCAACTGGGACCCAAGCAACAAGAATCCTTTGATATCCTTAAGCAGAAGCTAAGCAATGCGCCTGTACTGACATTGCCTGAAGGTACTGAAGAATTCGTGGTTTACTGCGACGCATCACACACTGGCATGGGATGTGTGCTTATGCAGAAAGGCAAGGTTATTGCCTATGCTTCACGTCAGTTAAAGGTGCATGAAAAGAATTACACCACCCATGAGTTACAGTTGGGTGCCGTTGTATTTGCACTAAAGCTATGGAGGCACTATTTATATGGTATCAAGTGTGTGATCTATTCTGATCACAAGAGCCTCCAGCACCTATTTAACCAAAAGGAATTGAACATGAGGCAACGACGTTGGATGGAAACTTTGAATGATTATGATTGTGAGATAAGATACCATCCTGGCAAGGCGAATATAGTCGCCGATGCCTTGAGTCGAAAGGAAAGGGTGAAGCCCATCCGAGTCAATGCCAAGAGCATTGAGATGAAGAATAGTTTGAATGAAAGGTTATTAGCTGCACAGAAGGAAGCTGTGTTGGAAGCTAACTATCCTAATGAAAAGCTAGGGGTAACCGAGGAGCAGTTATCTCTTGGCAAGGACGGAATTCAGAGATTGAATGGACGAATATGGGTTCCAGTTTATGGAGGGCTTCGAGATGTTATCCTCCAGGAAGCCCACAGTTCTAAATACTCCGTCCATCCAGGAGCTGACAAGATGTACCAGGATTTGAAAGCAAGCTTTTGGTGCATAGGCTTGAAGAAGTCTATAGCTACCTATGTAGCTAAATGTTTGACGTGTGCACAAGTCAAAGCTGAACATCAGAAGCCGTCAGGTTTGCTACAACAGCCTGAACTTCCCACGTGGAAGTGGGAAATGATGACGATGGATTTCATCACCAAATTGCCAAAGACAAGGAAAGGAAATGATACGATATGGGTAATAGTAGATAGACTGACTAAGTCAGCACATTTCCTACCCATTAAGGAGACCTATAGCTCCGACATGTTAGCCCAATTGCATGTAGATAAGATTGTATCTCTACATGGCGTACCTGTGTCTATTATCTCTGACAGAGATACTAGATACACGTCACATTTTTGGAAAAGCTTCCAACAGTCTTTGGGCACGCGCTTAAATTTTAGTACGGCTTACCATCCTCAGACGGACGGACAGAGTGAGCGTACAATCCAAACTTTGGAAGACATGCTTCGTGCATGTGTGATTGACTTAGGTGGTAGTTAGGATAACCACCTGCCATTAATCGAGTTCTCGTACAACAATAGCTATCATACGAGCATTAAAGCCGCGCCTTTCGAGGCCTTGTACGGTAGAAAGTGCAGAACTCCCGTTTGTTGGGCGGAAGCTGGAGATGTCCAACTGTCAGGACCCGAAATATTCTTTGAAACAACGGACATGATTATCCAGATTCGTGACCGCCTGAAAGCTGCTAGGGATAGGCAGAAAAACTACGCAGATCTAAAGCGTAAACCTCTGAAATTCGAGGTAGGTGATAAAGTGTTGCTTAAAGTATCACCATGGAAGGGAGTGATGCGATTTGGTAAGAAAGGTAAGTTAAGCCCGAGATACATAGGACCATTCGAGGTCATCGAATGTGTCGGATCAGTTGCTTATAAGTTAAAATTACCTGAAGAGCTCAGTGGTATTCACAATGTATTCCACATCTGCAATCTGAAGAAGTGTTTCGCTGATGAATCACTAGTCATACCACATACAGATGTGCACATAGAAGAGAGCTTGAAGTTTCTTGAAAAACCTATGTCGATCAAGGATCGACAGGTTAAGAAGCTTCGAAGGAAGCATGTACCGATCGTAAAGGTTAAATGGGATGCCCGTAGAGGTCCCGAGTACACGTGGGAGGTAGAGTCCACAATGAAAGAAAAGTACCCTCAATTGTTTCAGTAAATCTCGAGGTCGAGATTTCTTTTAAGGAGGTGAGGATGTAACACCTCGAAAATTCACGTCCTATAATGTATTGACACGTGTCATAAGCTTTGAACATGTGAAAGAATACTCTAGAGGGACTAAAGTTGACAAACATGGAAAGTGTGTGAATATAAGGGTTCAAATTGTCAACAATGGATAAATATACTTTACAATAACCCTACACGATGTTTATACCCTTAAACGAATGAATCATGGATCATACGAAGCTAATTGTGAAGGAAAGTGAGAGATTACAAACTACAGGGATTAAATGTGTCAACATGTTTAAGATATACCTCTGAGTGACCTTTTAGCAAACCCGAAGCTTTGTAACGATTAATTATGCTCACTAGAATACATGGTAAAAATTTCACCAAGTTTCGTTATCGTATGAGAAAGTTATGATAAAATTCGCATACGAGGGGTTAAAGCATCAACGTTGAAAATTATGACTTTTCGGGTAAACACAAAGCAAACCAAGGACTTAACAAAGTGGGTATAAGTCTTAAAGCCCTTATAAGTAAATTTGAGGGGCTCATAATGCAAGATATAAAGGGGAATGACCTTTCGAAGGACCAAGAGCCAAGATGCAATAACTAAAAAAGTTTTTAGCTGACACCAGGCCTCAGGCGGGCCGCGTAAAGTTTAACAGAACTTTACGCGGGCCGCGTGCGATCCCCAGATACAGAAAAATACAGGCAGTAGCCTGTTCAGCCTTGTAACCGACTTTAGGAGATATTTTCCACTCCATGGGCGACCCCTACATGCTTTTTAGACCTAGGGACAGTTGTGGATGATCCAGGATCAGTGGTAGGCTTGGTTGTCAATAATCTAGTGAGATTAAAGCACTATATAAAGGGCCATTATTTACAACTTTTGATCATACCATCACCACTCAACTTCTGATCAATTCTGGAGCTCAAGATCACTTTCTAAGGATCACTAATCGTGCATAGGACTTTGGTAAGTACCCTTGACCTTCCTTGATTGAGTTTTACTTAGTTCTTAGCTTAAAAGTCAAATCGTCGTAATTCACGTTTGACTTAGCGATTAATCATTAATGGTCCAGTGATTAGTCGAATTGAAGGTAGTTATAAGTTGGAAATTATGTGGGCATTAAACCCTTAAAAGGGCACCCTCTGATTCCCGTCCTAACTAGATCAAATGTCGGGTCAAAGTTGTTTATAAAAAGTCAACAGAAACTTAATTTGCAAATTAACATGTAATTAGCAATGTAGAAGGCATGTAACCTATTTTACCACTCATATAACTTATAAATAAATGTAAGAACATGTCTAAACATGTTCGACCCGACAATTTTCTGTTTAGACCCGGTTCGGAACCGAAAGTCGCAAAACCTTGACTTTTGCTTTGACTTCAGTTCTGACCCGTTTTAGTAGAGTTTAGAAATGCTTTAGAGCTTCCTTAGGACCAGGTTACATGATAGTATAACCCTCTGTGGTTGGTTCGTTGATTGTCTGATTCGTTTACATGTTTCCGTTAATTGCTTAATGTTGACCATAATGCCCTTTTGACCATAAAACGAGAATTTTGGATATGTAAAAGGACAATAATCTTTGTTGCTGATTTATAAACATGTCCCTAAAATTTCACATCAGTTGGAGGTCTAGAATAGGAGTTATGATCAATGACGTAATTAAAATGCTTTTTAGTAATTAAACAACGTCATTAGCATAAAGCCTATCTAAACCCAATTTTTGACACCAAACCTTTTACCCACTGATGTAATATAATATTTTGGGATTTTTAAAGATTTTTAATCATTTTTAACCTGCTCATAACCTAAGGTTATGGCCTTGATTCGGTAAATACCGATTATATCCTTTTTGGTTATAAAATGAGTTCTACGTAATATTTTGACACCAATCCAATGGCTACTGATTTTATATAATAAATAAAGTATTTTGAACTTTATAACCTGGTCAGAAAACTCAGATTTTCTGTATAACCCGGAAATCGCTTAAAATGGTTTTTAAGCGTATTAAACACATAGTTTAGGGTTAAAACCATTTTTGGCACTTAAGATTTATCACAACTGATATGACCTATTAAAATAAGTTATTTTACTGATGTATTCGGACCTGAATCTCAGAATTTCATTTAATCTCTTTTATAATCTTTAAAATGACCAAAATACCCCTGCGGGGCTTAAATTGAGATTAAACTCGTTTTGGGCATAATGGAAGATATCCTACTGATATCACAACATATTTAAGGCATATTAACTTAGAAAACCTGTTAGTGACTCTTTCAGGTATCCGTTATGCATTATTCGCGTTCGGTTCGGTTTATGTAACTAGTTTGCATAAATTAGCTGAAACGGGTCAAACCTTATCGTTTTTATCCCAAAATCCAGAATGTGTTTAGTTTACCCATATTATACAAGTCTTCAAACTTGTCGGGTCTAAACCACATTCTATTCCGGTCTTCGCTTAATCACGCGTTCGAACCGTATCTTTCCTTAAAACTAACCGGTCTAAGTTTAGGCTTAATTAAAGGCCCGTTAGGATTCTAATAGGTTATTATAAACCTTCATTCCACAATAGGAGACCCGGTAAAAGCTACACGCACTTGCTATTTGTGATTGATACTTGCAAAGGTAAATACTTTTAACTTATTTTCCCAATACGGGCTTGGGGTATGGTATATAAAATACCGGTTGGTCGGGCATTGAATCTTTAATTGTATGAAAGTTAAATCATTGAGATGTCCCGTTTGAAATGTCTTGTTTGCTTAAAGCCTTTGGGGGGTTAATGACCATGTCCCGGATATCCTTGGAATCATTTTACGAAATGGCCACGACCTAAGCACGGGGTGTAGGCGTTCACCCGTCAGTGCCTAAAATAAATAATGTGGTGTGTCTATTGATCTTTAACCCGGTCTGCGGATAGGGCTACTGAACGCATAAGGAACATGTAATTCTTTTACAAGATTATATTCAAATAATTATCACAAGTTATAAAAAGTTTGTGCCACGTGCATTCAAATCAATTTTATTAAACCTTTTCAACTGAGTTAGCTAATTGTATTTACCTGTGTAAACTGGCGTATTTTCTCAAAAAGGTTAAGTGCAGGTACTACTCGAAATAGGCTGGCTTTCTCCTAGCGTCCACAATAAGTCTCGCAAGCTTGGATGTCAAAACTGTTGAACAATGTTTCCTTTTTATTTTTGATCCACCTGTGGATTACTTTCAACTGTTTGTGATACTTGATATTACAATTTATTAAAGTTGAAATATATCTATCTTTTGATTCCGCTGTGCATATTAAATATTGTGTTGTTTGACCATGATGATATCAACTACGTCACGATACTCCCCACCGGGCCCACCGGTAATACGTGAAAATATCGGGGTGTGACATTTATAAACCTCATAATAATTTAATGCCAAAAATACCCCTGATTATAACATGGTTCTTAGACTAAGTTAGGCAATGTGATCAAAATGACAAGAAAAAAGAAAAGTCAGGGACCCATAGGAGAAAAAAAAAACTATTTGGACTAAAATGAAAATTTGGACAAAAACTCAGGAACTAAAATGGCAATTTACTCAAATGGCAACAAAATTGAAACCAGATGGACCAAGATTCAAAATGTTTGAGTTTTGGACTAAAATGGCAAAAGTCACCAAACCTCAGGGACCATTTTAGCAGTTTACTCTAAAAAGGTTGATATGTCAGAGAGCGAGTTTATACGTTAAACAAAGAAAAAAAAGACTATCAGGTGTGTGAATGCGGTTGTGTCATCAAAATATGGAAGGGAAGCTTGCAGCTCTTGGCAACCCCCCACCCCCCCCCCCCCCCCCCCCCCCCCCACCCTACCTCCAATGTTCACCTCCTAACAAATTTTGTTAAACATGGATTGAAGTAATAGAAATTTTCTAATATTTTGGGCAAAGAGTGTTTTGTGTCTAGCTAGGCCGACACTTACAAAAACTACATATTAGACAATCCACCCATTTTGCAACCTCTAATAGGTACCATCAGTCATAAATAAGTAAAAAGTCATGGTACTAAAACTAGAAAGCAAATAAAAATTAGTCACATGTCGTCTTTGTGTACATTATCTAAATTTGTTGACTTCTAGGTCTTATTTATATGATCGGGCTGCATGATATGGAATAAGCCCCAGGAGGCTTTATTCTGTCACATAGCGCCAACTAGTTAATACGTTTTTATTACCCCAAGTCAATAACATCAATGATATGGAATAAAGCCCCCTAATCATTACTTAATCATTTTTTTATGTTTTTATATTTATAACATTTAAACTAATAAAAAATAAAGAAAACCCATAACATTTAGAAAACATAACATTTAAGTTAAAAAAAACATTACATTGAAAAAAAAAAAAATCACATTTATGAAAAAAACACATAACATTTCAAACATAATAAAAAACATTACATTGAAAAAAAAAACATCACATTAAAAAAAACATAACATTTTCAAACATAAAGAACTACTAATGATACGGTTATCCATGGATAGATGAGATGGATGGGTTTTTTGAGGAACATTATGTCGGCTGCCCTTTGCCTATCCACTGACAAATTGTATTTTTGTTTGTATTGAACATATCTGGATTGACACTAATTATAAAATATAATTTTTTTTCTAAAAACAACACGAAAATTAATTTTTTTTGGAAAACCACGAATAGAATGTGATGCCTGCACAGGTAATAAACCCGAAGCCTTTTTAAATGCTTGAAACCTTATCCATCATGAACATTGGCTGCAAACAACAGTTTTAGCTTATAGTTGACTTCTAATTACATAACTATGTAAATTAGAGGTGAGTTTGGCAGTGGTGCATAACGCTTTTGGGTGGGTTCACCCAAAACACTTGTCCAAAATTAACAGCCATTCCAGCGATAGTTGGGTGGTAAAGGCTATTGCCTCTTGGAGAAAAGACCAGGGTTCAAATCCTGGCATGCAAGGGCGGATCTTTGAAGGCTTGTGCCTGGGCCACGGCCCTGGCAGGTTTTTCGGCCAGAAGTGCTAATTTTCACGGTTCAATCGAAATTTTTTATACCTACTATGTTCGGCACGGGCATGTTTTTAGTGCCCGTGGCTTTCGGCCCAGGGACGTTTAAAGAGCAAGATCCGCCACTGCTGGCATGGGGTGTAATTTAGTACTTATTGGTGTAGTTTAGGAGTAGGAGTAATGTAACATTTGCCATAAAAAAACAAAACTAATTAACAAACTTGCATTTAAGGTTACTTAGTAATAAAAGTTCCATCTTTATAAAAAAAAAAAAAAAAAAAGACAGAGAACAGTACAAAAATAAGAAAACTAAGGTATAAAAAGTAGATTCATCATCCATCACTGAATGACAGAATCAGAATGATTAAGCAGAAGTAGTGATTCTGTGTAGGAGGTCATCATGAAGGCCGAACCATAAATCCTAAGACCGTTGATGCGTTTCGAGCAGGGTTCATAAACTTCTAGTTCACCATCAAATCCGCGAATGATCCATTATCGGTTGGCCATTCTTCCTAAATCCAATCATACTATCAACCTCAACATTTGTAAGAGTGAATAGTTTTGCAAAGGAGGGTTTCGAAAAACCATTTTTCAACATCATCCATACGTTACAATCACGAAATCCATTCGGTGTTAGCACAATAAGAGACTCGTTGAACTTAGATATATTGTACATACAAATATTTCTAGAGTGTCCAACTAAGTAATAAGGAATGACTATGTCTATGTGTACTGCTTCTCCAAATTCTTCACTTGCCAAATCAAACGAACACAACCTAAGTTTATCTGTAATATCATCATAAGCAAGCCAATAAATAACCCCATCTATAACCACCTGTGTCTTCCAAAAGTGCAACGATTTAAACGGCGTATTCATTAGTACACTTCTCCAAGCCCCAGAGCTCAATATGAAAACCTTCGCCTTAGCTTTACGTGTAATCTTGACGATCTTAGGGTCGCTAGTCTTAGGACACACCCCAAAACCAATAACATCATCCCTTCGATGATCCGGTATAGATATACAAACAGATTTCCTAATTAACGGATTCCAAAGAACAATCAGTTTCTTTCTCTTCACTCGATCCCGAGACCATCCATGCAAACATACCAATCCGTGAGAGCAATCAAGCATGAACGGATGCGCAAGAAGCTTAACAGTTGGAGGAACAACAGCGGAAAACTTGTGATGGGGGAAGCTATCATCATCAACAATGGAAACATATTTGTCCTCACGCAAACATTTGTCATCAGAAAAAAAACTGAACCAAGAATCTCTTGTTATGTACCTTACTAGTAGATGTTGCGGCTGAGTCTGGTTGAGGGTGTGATGAGTGATAAATTCAGAGCTATCGATCAGTGACTTCCATTGCTTTGAAACTGATCTGAACCGAATCAATGATTTGACAGGAAGAACCCGTTTGATGATTTCCGCTTGGAGTTCGAACGGAATGTTGTCTGACATTTTTGGACTTGGATTTCGATTTTAGGGTTTACAGGATCGTGTAATGGGGGATGTTAAGTTTGCATGAAAGAGGTCAACAATGATATGAATTATGGGCCACTGGGCTTCATATCCATCGTCCATTAAACTTGACTTGTTTATTTTTTAAGAAAGCTTTTTTTTTTTTTTAACTTTTTTTTAACAAAGACTTTCTTGTGTTAGGATATCGTATTTCTTAAATTAGAGATCCTAATTGCCCCACTTCAGTCAGACTATGTTGTCTTGACCGGACCCACGCTGGTCTCATAGTTTGGCTTGTGCGTTCTTCCGGAGAACCATACCACCGACTGCCATTTGACATATGTTGTGCGACCACAAAAGCTGAACACTCTTTAATGTAACACACAGTGGGACGAAAACACAGGTGGATTCATCATAGAACCTTGCACCTCTGCAAGGAGGCTAGACTCTATCCATCATTGTCTAATCCACTAAAGCGACACAAATAAGGATTAAGCTTAAGTCTCCATTGGAGAACCCAAGCCTCCCTACCATTAGGCCACAAATAATGGATTACTGACCGGTTCAGAAGAATCATAGGTACATTAATGACCGGTTCAGAAGAATCATAGGTACATTAATGACCGTCCTTTCACTTAATATAATAAGAAAACTAATCAACTTTTCATTCTTTCTTTTATAACTTTTTAAGCCCGTTAACTTCTTTTTATATAATTTTAGTTGAAACTTTTTTCTAAGTTTTTATACTCAGGCTAGTCAACATTAATTTCATAAAATAATTTTAGTTCATAAGAAACTTTTTTCATGAAATAATTTAATTCAAAGTCGGAAAAATACAACCTTTGGAGAAAAGTGATTGATTCTCTTCACTCGAGCAGGGTTGGGTGGGAATGTTTCAATTTCAAGAAGACTCTAAGTGGTACGTGGAGTAACATTGCTAAGGTTTTTATCAACACCAAGGTGGAAGGGACACCGCTTAGAAATTTTTTCAAAGGAGTGGTTGGAAACGGCAAAGATATTTCTTTTTGGTTGGATCCTTGGATTTCGACCGAGCCTTTAAAACTTAGATTTCCTGAGCTCTTCTCTTTGGAGATTGACAAAAAGTGCAAGGTAGCGAAAAGGATTTCAAATGGGAGTGAAGGTCCTGTTTTTTCGTGGGAATGGAGGTCTGCGGCGTCTATATCGGGTCTGTCAAACAACGTTCAGCAGCTGTGTCTTACTCTCGCAGAAGTGCAGATCACGTCAGACTCAGACAAATGGATATGGCAGTACGGTTCGGATACAGTTTTCTCGGTTAAAACAGCAAAACAACTGCTGTACAGTGCTATCCCTGCTGTTCCGGACTTTGTTTTCACTTGGTGTCGGTGGATCCCTAAGAAATGCAACATCCACGTGTGGAGGATGGAGTTAAATAGGATTCCGACTGGAGAAGCCTTGAGGAAAAGAAATATTGCGGTTGATAATGTCTCTTGCCCTTTATGTGGCTCGGAAGATGAGACGACGGAGCACGTTTTTATCTCGTGTAGGGTGGCTGCGATTATTTGGAACGGGATTAGCACGTGGTGTAAAATCCCCGACATATTCGCTTTTTCGATCAAGGATCTTTTGAGCATTCATGATAATCTAAGGGCCTCGGAAAGAAAGAAGGTTGCGGTGCAAGGCATCATCATGCTAGCCTGCTGGAGCATTTGGAGGGCTATGAACAATTTTAAATTTTCTTATTCCCCTGTAAAGATAGATAGTATTTTGAGCGAAGTTAAGGCGTTGGGTTTTTTGTGGTTTAACAGTAGGTCGAGCTTCAAAGGGATAGAGTGGAGGGATTGGTGTTCTTTTGTTAATATGTAGGTTTTTCTGTTGTCTTTTGTCGGCCTGTCTTGGGTCGGCAGTTTGGTGAATGAAGTTTACGTTTCAAAAAAAAAATAAGAAACTTTTTTTTTTCTAATTTTTTCATATCGTCATTAATTTGATGAAAGAATACCTCCCACTTTCTATTTGGGTTATAAAAAGCGCACCTGAGGCGCGAGACGAACTTTTAACAAGAAGCGCCAAAAAGCACAAATGTTGGGGGCTTTCTGGCTTGAGGCGCGCGCCTTTTGTACCTAGGGTGTTTTTATGCATCAAACTGTTGTACAATAGGTTTTGGCTTGTAATTGTAGATAAAAACATATATAAACCTTATTTATAGCTATATTTTGGATAAGTTGATACTAAAAACCATGGGATATGTAAAAAAATTATACATCATTTTGTCCAACATTTTGATGACAAATGTTTGCGTGAGGACAAAAGATTCTTGGTTCGAACTCCAAGCAGCTCTGCGGTAAACCGATCGGTAAACCGCTTACTAGTAGATTCTTGGCTTGTATTTGTAGATAAAAACATATGTACCTTACTAGTACATGTTACCGATCGGTAAACCGCTTACCGATGGTGTTTACCGCACCACTCTGCTTGGAGTTCGAACGGAATGTTGTCCAACATTTTGGACTTGGATTTTGATATTTAGGGTGAGCGGAGTGGTGCGGTAAACACCATCGGTAAGCGGTTTACCGATCGGTAACACCGTCGCCAATGGTGTTTAGCGAGCGGTGAAGCTTTACCGAGCGGTGAAAGGGGTTGGTTTTGAACGTTGGAGACTTCAACAGCTATAATGCCGTTTAAAACAATTTTTTTTTAAATTTAACTATAAATACCCAACATTTAAATTCATATCCAAACCAAACCAAAAAATACCAAACATTTACCCAATCATTCCAAAACAAAATGGCGGATGAAATCCCGTTGTTTTTTCCACCCGATAGTAGTGACGAATCATCCGGTAGTAGCATTCTTTTTTTCCAAAATCTCATCGAAGAAGCCAAACTTCAAGACACGGGCACATCTAACCGAAGGAGATATATTGAACGGAGCTTGGGCATGAGACACTCATGACGGATTATTATGTTGAATATTAAATATTAAATATACTAGTTTAAAAAATAAATAAAAAATAGTTTACCTAATCCAAGATAGGTAAACCACCGCCAACGTTTTTGAGCAATAGGTAAACTAATTAGGTGAATTGATGTGGCACTTTTTGATCGATTAAATGGGGAGTTTACCTATTTGGAACAAATGGGTAACCATTGCCTTCACCCTTAGGGTTTCAACATTCTAGAAGCGTTGAAGGGAAGAGTTGAAATATGAGTTTAGGGTTGTTGGGCTTTATTTACAATGGACCTTGGATCATAGATGAGTCCACATTTCGGTTAATTTTAGTTAGAGATGGGCATAATCGGGTATTATTAATACCCGGAACCGGTTCCTACCCGTACCCGGGTACTCATACTAGTTAGGGGAACCGGGTTCTCTGAAGAACCGGTTCCGGGTTGAACCCGGGTAGTCGTCAATAAAACTAGAACCGATGTAACCGGTTACGGGTACTCTGGACCCGGTTCCAGGTACTGTTTGGAACTGGTTCTGTCCGGTTTTTCAAACAAAAAAGCTGCCACTTACTGTTGGAACCGGTTCCAACGGATATAATACCGTTGGAAACCGATTATATAATATAAAAATTGTTTTTTTTTGTATATATACCCCATATTCTACATTCCCTTTCCTTACTACTACAAACATTCAACACTTCAACATTTGATTTCATATTTTCGAAGATACAATGGCATGCAATGACGAGGTTGTTATGGTTTTGGAAACCAAACGAAACCCGTCAATTTGGAAGCATTTCGATTTGTGTTTGATGACCGATAACCATGAGATGGCTAGGTGCAAAGGTTGCGGAAAGTTCATGAGGATTGGTGAGTTAAACAAATGAAAATTGAAAACAATTTACAATAACCGGTTCCAACGGCTAGTAACCGGGTCCAACGGATAGTAACCGGTTCCAACGGTCACATTTGGCATTTAATGCTTTTTGTAACCTCCAAGAATCGATTCTAACGGCTAGTAACCGGTTCTAACGGTAACTTATTACCGGGTGCTGGAAGAACCGGGTATGGGTACTAACCAGGTATGGGTAGAACCGGGTACGACCCGTTTATTATCAAGAAATATGGAACCGGGTAAGAACCGCCGAGTATTTTGAACGCAAAACCGGTTCTTCTATACATCGGGTTGGAACTGGAACCGGATACGGGTCGGTTCTACCGGTTCGAGTTTGGAACCAGTTATTATGCCCATCTCTAATTTTAGTAACAGGTTTAGACGGTTATTTTCTGATTTGTGCTTTAACTATTATTTTTGGTTAATTATCATTTTTTTTTTCGTTTTTTCCCGGTTAAGGTTAACCGATACATCGTTTAAAAACCGGTTATTTCTAAAGAAATCCCTAACAGGTTACCAATCTACGGTTAAAAATAACTACTAATTGGTTATTCCTCGAGTGGTTATTAACTGGTTACATTTATTTTATGCACATCTAGTCCAAATATGATATAGGTAGGGTCCACTCCAGTTTGCTTAAAGTTTGTTTAAGGTTCGACTTGTTTATTATGAAATTATCTGCGTATAATAAATATAATCAGTGTATATAAAATAGGAAAATTGGTTTTTAATAAACCAACCTTTGTCCCGTTGGTAAATAATAATCTTACCTACGTAATTGGTATACAATAATCCTACCTATCAACATGTTGGTACTCAATGAACTTCCGTTAATTTTTTTTAACTGAAGTTAGTTTTTAAGTTTTATTTATTACACAAACAATCCCTGTAGTTGTAATTTACTAGTTTTAACTATTTTAAAACTAGTAAATTACAGTCCCTTGAGGTTTTTTTGTTTTATAAAATAGTTAAAACTAGTAAATTACAACTACAGGGACTTTTTGTGTAATAAATAAAACTTAAAAATTAACTTCAGTTAAAAAAAATTAACGGAAATTCATTGAGTACCAACATGTTGATAGATAGGATTATTGTATACCAATTACGTAGGTAAGATTATTATTTACCAACGGGACAAAGGTTGGTTTATTAAAAACCAATTTTCCTATAAAATATAATCAGTATATATAAAGGTGTCAATATGTCAGTCAACATATGACAAATTCACTCCTTAAGGAAGAAATACACAAAAGAACTAGAATATACATTTTTCTTAGAAAACAAATTTATGCGTTGAGATTTACCATTTCTACATACCATGAGACTCAACCACAGTAGTATTCAAGATAACAAAGCTACTAGTGTTTTGGCATAATGAAATGGGATTAATGTTTTACGCATTATAACTTAGCATAAATGGTAAAAAGACTATGTATCTATCTAGTCTATGTGTACTTATATTTCTGTAACAGTTGAACTGATTAACAAAGAATCCAGTATTTTTATCAACAATGTGAGCATATCAACTGCTAAAACCACAAAGGAATCATTACAAATTGCATTTCAAGACTAATTTTGCATTGTCAATAAGCGAAGCTGGGGCTTGGGCTCGTTTACTAAACAAGCTTGTTTTAAGTTCAGGCTCGAGCTCGTTTAAGCTCGGCTTGTTTCAAGTTGAGCTCGAGTACCTCAGCTGGTTTGCACCCCTGTAGTAAACCAGCCAACATAAGCAACCTATACCATCATCTTGGTGTTGATGTTGTATAAAAAACCCACTTAATAAGTAGCATTTAAATGACCTGCAAATGTGTGAGGCGTAAACCTCCCTTCAAGACCTACTGAGCTTTGATACACACCCATTTTTTTTTTTTTACTTTTTTGATTCAATACTCATCTTGCGACCACCCTTTAAGCCCAGCAAATGAGAATCCATTTATAGAGATGATGTTATTCTTCTGCACCGAGAAAATAGAGCCAACTAACCAACAAAACATATAAACACAGCAGCCCAACCCCCACCCTAAACCATCCAAAAATAGATGCAGATATGAATGAATCCCACAAAACAAAACACACACCACGCAAAGGAAAACACCCGAAAAAGAAACAGACTTATACTGCTAGAAAATGACAAACACGTCTACAAAGGCCCCATATTAAAACTCATGCCAAAACTCACACAGCAGCTGAATAGCGGTATAGAATCCAGCCCAAACACACCCACACCAAAATACGGTAAATATATATTAAATGGATCAAAATATATCAATCTAAATTAAAACAGGTAAAACATGTCAGATTATAGTAAATAAATGTTAAACGGGTCAAAAATTAGACAACTAAAATGAAACGCTTATCGACAAGTATGTGTTGTATTGAGTTCGAAGTTGACTTCAGAATTGATGTTACGAGTCGTGAGAACAATTACAAGAATTTAGCTAACAGAACCACACAAAACAATGATCAGCCCTGCAATTGTTGTATGGTGACTGCTGTTTGAGAACACAGATAACCTGAAGGAGCCACCATCTGTTTTTGCTTATGAGATTATAAATCAAGCAGGATTTAAACATATACTAGAAGCATGTTTTCAGTTAGATGATAATAAGAAAAGTTACCATTAAGTCTGATGGGAGCTAAACTAAAAGCTATAAAACCAAAATAGAACAGTACCAAAAAAAGAAAACTAGGATTTAAAAGTAGATTCATCATCTATGAGTAAATGATAGAATCAGAATGATTAAGCAGAAGTAGTGATTCTGTGAAGGAGCTCATCCTGAAGACCGACCCATAAATCTCAAGACCGTTGATGCGTTCCGAGCAGAGGTCATACACTTCTAGTTCACCATCATATCCATGCTTCTTCGTCCGATCCATTATCGGTTGGCCATTCTTCCTAAATCTAATCATACTATTAACCTGAACGTCATTAACAGTGAATAGTTTTGTAAAAGAGGGTTTTGGAACACCATTTTTCAACATCATCAATACGTCACAAAATGGTTTCGGTGTTAAATTAGTAACAATACAGTGATAACTAAGCACCACAAGAGAATCATTGATCTTAGACATATCGTACAGCCTTTCAGAGCGACCTGCTAAGTTATAAGGAAAGTCTATTGCTTCTCCAAATTCTTCACTTGCCATATCAAATGAATAAAACCTAAGTTTATATGTAATATTATCATAAGCGAGCCAATAACAACCAGTTTCTTTCGGTTCACTCGATCTCGGGTGTATCCAAGCAAACACACCAATCCGTGAGAGCAATCGAGCATGAGTGGACACACAAACAGCTTAACGGTTGGAGGAACAACAGGGGAAAACTTTTGGTGGGGGAAGTTATCATCATCAACAACTGAAACATATTTGTCCTCGGGTAAACATGTATCCGCAGAAACAAATGTGTGCCCAGTACCTCCTGTGATGTACCTTACCAGTAGATGTTGCGGTAGAGACTGGTTGAGGGCGTGATGAGTGATGAATTCAGAGCTATCGATCAGAGACTTCCATTGCTTTGAAACGGATCTGAACCGAAGCAAAGATTTGACAGGAAGAACCCTTTTGGTGATTTCTGCTTGGAGTTCGAACGGAATGTTGTCCGACATTTTGGACTTGGATTTTGATTTTAGGGTTTCAACATTTTGGAGACGATGAAGGGAAGAATTGAAAGGTGTAGGGATATGTGTTTTGGGTTTCGGCTTCGTATACGATGGGCTGTGGATCATGGGTCAGTCCAAATATGAGAAATTTGTCCGGTCCAATTATAGAGTACTGTTGTTTTAAAATTTGTTTAAAATGCGGTGTAAAAGTTTAAAACAGTTTTTATTAGGGTTGTCCAAAAAGCTTGAGGTTCGAAGCTCATCAAGATTTAGCTTGGAAAAAACTTGCTTGATATGGCTCAGTTTGAAAGTGAGCCTAGCGTGGCTCGGTTCGTAACGTACCAGATTGGCTCAGTTTGGCTCGCTTGTTAGCTTGGTTCGGCTTAGCTTGGATTATTTTACTTTAAATATACTTTATTTTAATATATATATATATATAGGGTAAGGTTTATGCGAGAACCACCTTTATTGCGAGAACCGCGAGAACCAATGTGAACACAACCTAAAATAGCTAAAAAAACCTACCCCCCCCCCCCCCCCCAAGCTAAATGCTAAAAACTAAACCCCCAAAAAAACCTAAAAAAAACCTAACCCCCCCCCCCCCACCCCAAAAACCTAAACCCCCCTCCCCCACCCCCCAAAAACCTAAACCCCCCCCCCCCCCAGCTAAAAAGCTAAAAACTAAACCCCCAAAAAACCTTAAAAAATCTAAAAAAATCAAAAAAAAATCTAAAACTTTTTTTTTTTTTTACTATTTTTAAGTTAAAATCGCTACTTTTAGAAGCCAAAAATTTTTTTTTTTTTTTTTTTGCTACTAAAAGTAGCGATTTTTTTATAAAAAAAAAAAAAAAATTTGTGTGTTTTTTAGCTATTTTTAGGTATTTTTTGTTGTGTTCACATTGGTTCTCGCAATAAGGGGTGGTTCCTAACGGATCTTTGTCCTATATATATATAATAAACTTATATTGTATTTCGTTGAGATTTGAAACTTATTTTGTATATGGTTGAACTTATTTTTAATATGTCTTTTTGAACTATTGAATCGTATCTTAAACTTAAAGTGTTGAATTTTGAAGCAATGTATTAATATTTATTTTTAGATTCTATCCTAATCGAGCCAAGCCGGCTCAGTTAAAAACCAAGCCGAGCTTGAGCTAAGATTTTTAGCTTGGTTTTAAATCTGAGCCAAGTCGAGCCAGCTCGGTTTATAATCAAGCCAAGTACAAACTTGGCCTGGCTCGGCGCATATTGGCTCGTGAACAACCCTAGTACTTTTTATGAGCAAAAACCACGTTAGCAAGCAACTAGCAGGCCACAAAACACTACAGCAGGATATATAAAGGTGTCAAGATATACAAGTTTGAGTTGAAGTTAGCTTCGACTTGTTTATTATGAAATTATTGGTGTATCAGGATATATAAAGGTGTCAATATGAAGTTCACTCCTAAAATAAGAAATAAGAAATATGCAATAGAACTAGAAGACACATTTTTCTTGGAAAACTAATCTATGTGTTGAGATTTTACCATTCAAGATAACAAATCTACTAGTGTTATGGTATACTGAAATGGGATTAATGTTCTACGCATAATAACTTAGCACAAATGGTAAAAAACAGTGTATGTAGTTTGTGTGTACTTATATTTTTGTAACAAGTGAGCTTATCAACAAAGCATCCAGTTTTATTGTCAACAATGTGAGATATCAACGGCTAAAAGCACACATAAATCGTCACAAATTGCATTTCAAGACTATTTATACATTATGTAGTGAAAATTGGTAAACCTATTTCCTAGGAGTATACTGTTATGGGCCATTTTCTGAGTATGCATGCTGACTAACATCCTGCTTTTAATTGTTTATCTGTGATCAGGATACTGGATGGGGACATTGCTAACATCCTGGGTGATATCCTGAGGTATATCGAATTAATCACGTGCAGATTAAAGACTGGGACTTGCCAACGGTCAAGTGGACTCCATCTCCTCAAGACTCGGGCGTATTTGTTAAAGGAAAGACGTTGAGCCCGAAAGACCAGGTCTCCAACGTTCAACTGAGGAATATTCGTTGGATCCCGGTTATGTAGGATAGTTAGTTACATTTGTTTTACTATAAATAGATGGGGGCGGATCAGATTAAGGCACTCAACTTACACATTTTCGAACACTTTCTCTCTAGCTCATCGCAAACACTACACACAACACTTGTATTCGAACCACATTGTAACACATAGTCGATCCGCACCACATCCTGCACTGTATCCTGATATTTGAAGCAATAGAAGAACAAGGCAGCTGCGATTGTCAGCTCCCGAGGTTTTATGCTGGCGATCTAGATTGATCAAGGGCTTTCCTCGTACATCACGTGTCCACCTTTACTTTTTTGCTCATTGTTTGATAATAGATACAGCTCTATATCCTGAGCCGTATCCTGAAACTGTTTTCATATCTAATTTGGTTAACACATTTTTCACACATATTTCTAGCACACTACCTCACTTAACTAATTTGATCACTTAATTGCTTCGGTAATTTTTGACCAAAACAATTTGGCGCCCACCGTGGGGCAAGTGGTGCTACTTTTACTAAAAATCTTTGTAAAATCGTTAATCGGTTTTCTATTTTCAAAACTTTTTGCCACATTGTTTACAATGGCCTCAAGATCAAACATGAGCTCCTCTACTATGTCTGCTACAACCTCTGCTACTACTGGTTCGGTGCTTCCACCACCTCCTCCAAGGATGCCGTTTTCTTCACAATCTCAAGATGTTATCCCTACTCGGAGTGTCCAGGGATCTGCTCCCGTTTTAGCCTCTAATGATGAAATTCTGACTTTATTTGGAAGTGTGCAGGAACAAATGAGGCAGCAACAGGAGACTAACCAAATGCTGTTAAGAGAAATACAACTCTTAAAAGCTAGCTCGAGCAGACCTGTTGAAGAAACTGTCACTCCTATGCAGCCCAGGTCTTTGAACTTCAGTTCCGCAGTTTACACTGAGGATAATAGAGGGAATATCGTCCCAAGCCATTCTCAGAATCATACCCCTGAGATACCCTCTTCGGTCAGGATATCGACTGTGAGAAGTTCAGGATATGCTTCAGGATATGGCCAAAATCCTCAGACCGGTAATGTGTCAAATAATAATATTCTTGCTACTAACAACAATGGCTCTTTGCAGGATGCAGGTATGACGTCAACATTTACCCGGGAGCTCCAAAAATTGAAGGACATGATATCCAGTGTACCTGGAGTGGTCCAGCCAATTCCGGAAGTATCCCAAGACAGCCACAGGATATCCCGCTTTGCGTATCCTATCTGTGATGCTGAAATCCCAAAAAGATTCCAGACTCCCAACATGAAACTGTATGACGGGACTACGGATCCTGAAGAACATATTGCCCAGTATAGGGAACGAATGGAAATCAATCCAATCCCTCCAGATCTCAAGGAAGCATGCCTATGCAAGGGATTCGGCTCTACCCTAACAGGATCAGCCTTAAAATGGCTGTTAAACGTCCCTCCTCACTCAATTACTTCGTTTGCTCATTTGGTTAATTTATTTAACAGTCAATTTTCTTGTAGTCGGAGTTTTGAGAAACTAACCAGTGATCTTTACAGGATAACTCAAGGGCCTCAGGAATCCTTGAGGGATTATGTGAACAAATTCAGTCGAGAATCCTTGGATATCCCGCATCTTGATGTTGCAACAGCTGTGCAAGCTTTTAAGATGGGGTTACAAAAGGATTCTCAGTTTTATCAGGATCTTGTAATGAATCCCTGCAGGAATCTCGACGAAGCTCGTAACAGGGCTTTGAGATATATCCGTTTGGAAGATGACAAGAAGATGCAGGAGAGGATGAATTCTACCTCAACCTATGAATCAACTAACAGGAAATCAGAAACCTCGTATAAGCCATATCACTCCAAGCCATATGGCAGAAATGACAACAAGAAAGTGAATGCTGTTGAAGACGAGGATCCTGAGGAATATCCTGACTTTTCTGAATACTGCTTTTCTGTTAATATACCTGAGTTAATGTATGCTATGCAGGGTTTAGGGGACAAAGCCAGGTGGCCTCGAAAGAACCAGCAGAAAGCTGATCGGAAGGATAAATCCAAATGGTGTGCCTTCCACGAAGACTTCGGACATATGACCGAGGATTGCATTGCTTTAAGGAAAGAAATAAGTTACCTGTTAAGCAAAGGGTATCTGAAGGACTTACTGGGAAAAAAGAAGAATAAAGGTCAGGATCCCGAGAAGGATCCTGAACGAGCAGCATCACCCCCAGCAGATGCCAAGATAATTAACTTTATTTCAGGAGGATCCGATATTTGTGGAACTTCGTATTCGGCGGCCAAGAGACATGCAAAAGAAGCTAAGAGTGAGAGGGGAGACAGACCAGTCAGGATGACTACCCTCACAACTGATAAAGTGATCAGTTTCGATAGTGATAACAGGGATACTGTTCAGGATCCTCACCATGATGCTTTGGTAATAACATTATATGTGGCTAACCATTTTGTACGCAGGATACTAGTAGACAATGGTAGTTCTGTCAATATAATTCAGCTGGAAACATTGAAGAGGATGAATGTATCTCCGATGGATATTACTTCGAAGTCCACTATGCTCGTTGGTTTCAATGGAGAAGCTAGGAATACCGTAGGGGAGATAAAGTTACCAGTATATGTTGAAGGGGTCAACTCAATACAACGCTTCTGTGTGATGGACTCCTTATCCTGCTATAACATCATACTAGGGAGACCATGGATTCACGATATGAAGGCTGTGCCATCAACATATCACCAATGCATCAAGATCCCTACCCCTTGGGGAGTTGTCAAGGTTGAAAGTGATCAGCAGGAAGCGAAAGAATGCTACTCATCCTCGATGAAATCTTCAACCAAGCCTAATCAGGCATAGCAATTAAAGATGCGGGCCCATGATATCGTGGAGGATTCGGAGCAGGATGTGAAGAAAATTATCCTGGATCAGGATAATCCTGATATCTCGGTGCTCGTGGGAACCAATATCCCTCGGGATATTGAAGAGCAGTTAACTAACTTTTTGAAATGCAGGATGTCAACGTTTGCATGGAAGCATGAGGATATGACAGGCATATCCAAAGACATTATCACTCACAAGCTTGGAATTGACAAATCATTCAAGCCTGTTCAGCAAAAAAGAAGAAAATTTGCTCCTGAGCGGAATAAGATTATCCAAGAGGAAGTTGAAAGATTGTTGAAGTCCAGGATGATCAGAGAAGTCAAGTTTCCAAGATGGCTAGCAAACGTAGTTGTGGTACAGAAGAAAAACGGGAAATGGAGAGTCTGTGTAGACTACACGGACTTGAACAAGGCTTGTCCTAAAGATCCATTTCCTCTCCCTCATATCGATGCAATGGTAGATGCTACTGCTGGACATGAAATGTTAACATTCATGGACGCATCCTCAGGATTTCAGCAGATTCAAATGGAGCCTTCGGATCAGGAGGATACTGCTTTCATGACACCAACAGGTATATATTGCTATACTGCTATGCCTTTCGGTTTGAAAAATGCAGGTGCAACGTACCAGAGATTGGTAAACATGATGTTCAAAGATAAGCTGGGGGACACCATGGAGGTATATATTGACGATATGGTGGTAAAATCTAAAAAAGCTGATGATCACCTCCAGGATATCAAGGGAACATTAGATATCCTGGATCAATACAACATGAAGCTGAATCCTGCTAAGTGCCATTTCGGAGTGGGGGCAGGAAAGTTTCTAGGATATATGGTGACAAAAAGGGGGATAGAAGCAAGCCCAGAGCAGATCAAAGCTATCCTGGATATAAAATCACCCTCAAATATGAAGGACGTACAAAGGTTAACAGGCCGAGTAGCAGCTTTGAATAGATTTATTTCAAGATCCTCGGAAAAATGCAAGGAATTCTATGATATCCTCAAGAAGAATAGGAAATTTGAATGGGGAGTAAAGCATGAAACAGCCTTGCAGGATTTGAAGCGATATCTCTCCACTGCACCTCTATTGATGAAGCCTGAAAATGGTGAACCACTATCCCTATACCTCGCTGTATCAGGGAATGCTTTAAGGGTACCAAGGGAGGATAATACTGAAGCAGATGCCTTAGCAAATCTAGGATCATCGATCAGGATACCAGAAGGAACCCAAATACCAATATTACATGTCTTGTATCCTGCAACGAATCCTCAGGATAAAGAAGTAGCGGGTATTCAGGATCCTGGAGCAGCATATCCTGAAGAGGATCCTAAGTCCTGGACGGCTCCATTCATGAGATATCTCAAAGAAGGACGCATCCCCGGAAATGAAAATCCTAAGGCATTTAGGATGAAGGTATCACGATTTACTATTATAAATAATGTTTTATACAAGAAATCTCTTGCAGGACCGTATTTGAGGTGCTTGGAGGATCCTGAAGCCAAAGAAGTACTTCAGGATATACATGAAGGGGATTGTGGTAACCATACTGGGGGTAGGTCATTATTCTCAAAAATATTAAGGACAGGATATTATTGGCCAACAATGAGAAAAGATGCCGCAGAATATGCTCGAAGATGTGACGCATGTCAAAGACATAGTAACATATTACATCAACCTGCTGAACCACTGAATCCTATTGTTTCCCCTTGGCCGTTTATGAAGTGGGGTATGGATATAGTGGGAAAGCTTCCAAAGGCTCCAGGAGGAAAAGTTTTCATGTTGGCAATGACGAATTATTTCTCCAAGTGGGTTGAAGCAGAAGCATTTGTTCAAGTTAGAGATCAAGAAGTAGTATCCTTCATAAAGAGAAATATCCTGACCAGATTCGGAGTACCAGCCGAGATAATCTGTGACAATGGTTCTCAGTTTATAAGCAAAAGAACTACTGACTTTTGCAAGAGTTGGGGAATCAAAATGATAACATCTACTCCAGTACATCCTCAAGCGAATGGACAAGCAGAATCCTCAAACAAGATAATTGTCAATAACTTAAAGAAGAGGCTTGGAACCAAAAAAAGGAAGATGGGCAGAAGAATTACCCTTTCTTTTGTGGGCTGGTAGGACAACGGTAAAGAACGCAACAGGCCAAACCCCATTTTCCTTGGTATTTGGAGCAGAAGCAATGATTCCAACGGAAATGGCAATACCTACTGCAAGATCTACCCTAAGTGATCCTGAACAGAATCCTGAAGCCTTGAGTCAGGATTTGGATACTATAGATGAAAAGAGAGATGCAGCAAGGCTAAGGATGGCAGCATATCAACAAAGAATATCCAGAGCATATAACAAGAATATTAGGACCAGGAGATTTAAGGTTGGAGATTGGGTGTTAAGAAAGGCTTTTCAGAATACCACTAATCCTGCCGATGGCAAGCTAGCTCCAAAATGGGAAGGACCATATGAAGTTGAATCAGAAGCAGGGAAAGGAGCATATAGACTCAAGAATATGAAAGGGGATATGCTACCGAGATCTTGGAATGCTATACACCTTAAGCTTTATTTCAAATGAGTTTAGAATTTAATTTCTAACTCCAGATGGTATGAATTCTATCTTTTTTAAATATGTTTGGTTTAATTTATTCTTTGAAACCCAATACTAACTTAAGCATCGGAGGGGTGTTAGCCAAGCTAACACCCACCTTAGTGTAATGATGTTTTGCAGTATATGCTTCGGGATATACCTCCAGGATGCTCACTCAGGATACTTCAGAAGATTAGAGGATTGGCCCCCTCTCTCACGTACAAGGGATCCTGATCCCTTCACAGGTTTAAAGGTATTCACCTTTCTTCCGAATTGGGTTTAAACACTCCGCCTGGAGCGCAAGTTATTCAGGGATAGTTCAAGGTGGCGGGACCAGTCCATGTAAAAGTGGCTGACAATTTCGTTACTGTTGGCTATATCCTGAATCCTAAAGGTATATGAGGATTGATCACCCTCTCTCACGAAAGGGTATTTTCATACTCTCTAAGGTTTAAAGGTTTTCACCTTTCTAAGTCTTGGAGTTTATACACTCCCGCCTGTAGCGCACGAAAATTTGGGATTTTCCCCAGGATACGAGGAATTTATTTCCAAAACATTTTTGGGTTTTACCTGTAACACCCGTTCTTATAAATCAAGGTTTAACGTAAAACAATCATGTAATTAAGATTACATAAACATTTGGAAATACGAGTTTATTAAAACTTTTACACATCATAAGTTATTCTACATAACGTGGTTGAATTCGTTGTTTAGAATTTACAATGTATCAAAGTGCGGAAGCGTGTGTCTTTATCGTGTTCGGTTCTTCGTTGAGCTTGATCGTCTTCCGGCATCCAAGGTGTACCTACACTTCATAAACATGAAATGCTTTAGTCATACCCGGCTTAAAACGTGTCTAAACGAGTCCGAGAAACAATTGATAACAAAAACAAAATTTTCAACTTGGCCTCCACCGTAAATTACGGTGGCACCGTAATTTACGGTGACCCCTGGTTTGGCATGCCCCTACCGTAAACCAGTAGGGGGCTGCCGTAACACTTTTCAACTCCACCGTAAATTACGGTGGAACCGTAATTTACGGTGGACCCTGCATCAGCTTTTCCATTTTTGCCGTAATTTGACGCGGAATCTTTCGTATATTTCAAACCGCTTATCCGTTTGACCTACCGTTTCTTCCTACGTGTTTGGAATTTAATTCTCCATCATATGGAGTCAAAATCCAACATCCAGATTAACAAAATTTAAGACTTTTAAGTCTTCGGCTTATTACCATATTTACCAAATTTTTGACCCGTTCGCGATTTTGTCAAACAAACATATTTGTTTGATTCCTACATCACCTACACTTCTCAAATTGTTATTAACTACCATTTTAGGTTCTAATCACAAGTTTATTTCACCATTTAAACCCGTTTATGCTCGTATGCTTATTTTGACCCGTTAAGGGTATTTAAGCACTTTAAAGCTTGAAATCGCTTTCATTCCTTCCTAGCATCTTATTCCTACATTACTTATCAAGTAATATTCAACTACAACTCTTTGTGTGTTGGATTTCAATGTGTATATCTATATGTTTCGAGTTTTACCCTTCGGATTGTTATTTTACGGTAAGACTCAAATAAAGCTATTTGGCTAACGTATTACATCTATCAACATCTACACTTATTCTAAGCTTTTGTTTAATCATAAGACTCGTTTCCAAACAACCTTTAAGGGTTGTTTGTTCGATTTAGCCTACAAGGGCGTTTTGGTCGATTTTGGTCCTTCTTTTACAATGAAGGATTCTCACCAATTATTCGACCAAGATATCACTTTTAACTACATCATAAATATGCGTACCTGGCTCGGATCAACAAATAGACCCGATTTATACCTCTCTTTTATTATCACACCATTAATGATGACGCAACTATCCGATTTGCTAATTAGTCCTGTTAACATAAGACTTGACGACCACATTAGTCGATATTGTCAAATGGTGTTATCACCACCATTCGACCCGTTTGGACTATTTGCCCAACATTGTCTATTTAAATCAAAAACACCGTTTTTGATTTCCAATTCGTACATCGTCCCATCCCGGGTTTTATAACCATACCCTTTTTCTTTTACACTCTTTTCTTGCAGTTTCAACCCATTTCGGCTTACGCCATGGGTATCCTTTTAACCATGATTTACATAAGTCAACACTTGACAATTTTCCAAATTTCCAATTTTATTGTTTTCACGTTCACAAGTATCGAAATAACAAGCATTCTACATAAGTGTGTAAATTACACTTACCTTGCATCCGAGCTACGCTTTTCTTCTATGCTTGACTCGTTTGACCCGCTTTCACTCCAAGCTTCACCTAGCTTGTTTAAGCACCAACTATTGTTCATCATTTACAAGGTGGTTAGATTAGTCATTAACAATCACGACTATACCACTTTACTTATTTTCTTAGCCGAAACCACTTATTCGACCTCATCACTAGTTAGTTTGACTTTCTAAAGTCAACTACATTTAATCATATAATATGCACGATTAAGGCAAATCAACATTATGATTAGAACCCGTTTATCCCATGTCTCATGTAATTAGTTAAGCTTGTCAATTACGCGTTTCACTTGAATTTCAACACTTTACTTCTCATTTAGGCATTTTAACAAACACCTAATGGGCATCATTCTACACTTTTGCTAACTAGTCCGTAATTAGTCATTTTTAGCAAGATTAACATCAAATTTCAACCCTCTATATCTAGTGTTCATGAACTACATCAAGAACTTATATCATAACAATCAATATTCATCAAATTAACACTCCAATCCGAGTGTTCATCAAATCATACAAAAACCCATTTAGCACATAATAGGGTAATTATCAAATCCCTAGTTTTGACAACAATTCATCAAATTTTCTACTAGGGTTTGTTTCTAAACCAAGATATAATCATAATAACACTCATAGAATCAATATTCATTCCAGAATTTCGATTATGATTATTCATCATAATCTCAAAGTATCACCAAATCATAATTTTTAACATACCTTGTAATCCCCATGACTAGGTGATCACGAATTTGTGTTCATGCAATGATTTGGCTCTTGATTTGGGCTTCAATTGGAGAGATTCTTGAGGGATTAGGGTTTTGAGCAAGAGAGCCCTTCTTGGCTCTGGTTGAAGTCGCAGACACACACACACGTATGTGTGTGTGTTTTGTTTATTAATTTGTTTATTTGAAACTTTAATTTCAATTGTCCATGTCTAGTCCCTTCACTTTACACAAGTTATTTAAAGGGTATCTTAACCACATTAGTTCTATTTTGTCAAGACATTAACTAACTAGGTTAATACTCCTAGTTACTTGGTGGATCCCGGGAGTTATAATCCGTTTTATTTTAAGTCCCATTAACTCGGGCTCTTATAAAACTCGATTCCTTAAAACGTTGCTTTGCTTGAATTTAATATTAGGATTTCTTATTTAATTCCAGATATTTACCGGGTTATTTTTACTACTAACGGTACTTTACCCGTCTTTTAGTATTAACGGAGTTTGATTACCAAATCCGTTTTCGGGGTGTTACAATACCCCTGTGACATGAAAAATTGCCTACACAATGGAAACTGATATCCAGAAGATTTCTAAGTATTTGAAGACATTGTACACAGGGGACATTCCCACTAAAGCAATAATGTAAATCTCAAAGGATAAGGCTCGGAACTAATGCACAAAGTGTCTCAAACAGGGGACATCTTCATTGGAAAAGTTGCAAAGGGATTGAGGTTTGATGATAGGGTTATACCCTATTCCTGGTATGATCTTTCCTTTATAAACAACGTTTAATTTTTGATAATACTATGTTGGGTAAAAGGTTAAATATCCTGATATATTCTCAAAATATGTTTTTAAATACTTTTCAGGATATTTGATTAAGATATTTGAAACTAATACTAGTTTGAAACTTCGATCATTTAAGTATTATCAAAACAGGTTTTGGAAAGATGGATTGTTTTTCACTCTTTAAAGAACTTTCTACAAAGTTGAACGAATGTTTGGAAGTCCTCTCCAATAAAAAGTTTTCATAATATATCGCTGAGCATATTGATCAGGATATTTTCATAAGATAACAATACAAAATTTTTGCAAAGTTAAAAGGTACATTAAGTAATGCAAGGCAATAACAAATAAGTTAAGAGATAGTTATATTATTAACATGTCAAAAGTTATGCTTTTGGATTCACCTCAAACCGAGGCCCATCCACCAAAAGCACAATTAGTTTCAACCATACTTTTTTATACAAGTTTTAAAGACCATCATGTGACTTCATTTGATTAATCGGTCCAATCAAAAAGTAAAAAAAAAAATTAATTGTTGTTGGATTAGTGGGTTTTGAGATCAATCAGAAACAAGTGTGTCATAAAGTCACGTGAATACTTGAGAAGTGTGTGTCGGATATAAATGTTTGCATGTGAATCTGATAAAGTGTTCCAATCCATGTGATGAGTCTCGGTTCAGGTAATCTTTATTGAAGTTGTCAGCTACTGTTTGCAACTCATGTGTTGATATTTCGATCAATGTGAATGTTCAGCAAAAGGTCCAATGAGATTTTAAATTGTCGGGTGATAATCAGTTTTTTTAAATTGGTGATATAGTGGTACGATCAGATTTGTTTGAAATACATAAAGTTGTCAGGCCTTTGCTTGTGATCAGACATCATTGATGGTCCAATCAGATTAATTGAAGTTGGTGACTAAGTGGATTTAAAAAAAAAAAAAAAACCATTGTGTGTTTTAGGCCCTTGTGAACAAGTATTCCTGATCCAATCTTTGTGTAGTGTAGTCCACGTCATACTTGAAAAATTGAAAGAGTGTTGTTGAGTGAAACTTGTCGGGTTGTTTTGAAAGATGGCAATGATATTTGACGAGGAAGAAAATGTTTATATTGAACGATTAAATGAAGGATATGGTTGGTATAGAGTAAGCAGTTATGAACAAGATGATAAACATATTTGGAGTCTCAGACTTAAAGAATTTGTGTGTAAAAAGAATGAGACTGTGAAAGAAATGAAAAGGAGATTTGATTACTTAATGGATAATTTGAAAAGGTTTGATATTAAGTTGACAGATGCTGAAAAAGTATCAAAGCTTGCAGATGCATTACCTGCTGAATGGAATGATATATTGAAAAAGATAAAACAAGAGTCTAAATTTTCAAAATTACATCCATCTGATTTCATCAATAAACTTCAAACACATAGTGATGACAATCTTGAAAAGAAGAAAACATTGATGAACAAAATTAAAAAGAATCTAGATGAATTGAATTTGGGAAATCTAGATGAATTTAATTTGGATGTAATTACTGAAATTGATAGAAGAATCTGCATATGCTTTGCTGCACAAAGAAGCATGAGATATGACTATAAGAGAGGATGTTACATTGATAACTACTTGAATCCTCTTGATTTTGTTAAAAATTTTTGTGCAGGTATATTTTTGTCAAGAACAGAGACAGAGCAAGTTCCAAAGATTGAAGAATCTGTAAAGAATGAATCTTCAAATTTTACATCAGTGTGTTTTACATGTGACAGCTTAAAGACGGAAAATGACAAACTTGTGAAAGATGCGGAAAGTTTGATTTTGGAAGTCAAAGAGCTGAATGATAAGAAGCAAGCTGATGATAAACAGATTCTTGGTTTGAAAGAAACATGTGTAAAGATGAACTCTGAAAATGACAAACTGTTAAGTAAATTGAACAGTTTGATATTGGAAAATCAGAAATTGAAAGAAAAAGCAAATGTTTTTGAAGAAAAAATTAAAAGTTTTGAAATTGAAAAATCAAGAATTGAAAAAGCTTTTCAAAATCAAATAAAAATTCTTGAAGATGGGAGAGATGTGTTTAGCAAAAACAACATCGAAAAGCAAAAAATGATAAATTCCCATCTTCAGAAAATTATCAAACTTGAAAAAGAATGTGAATGTGCTCGAAAGAAAATCAAAGAGTTAGAAGAAAAATAGTCGAATTCAGAAAATGAAGATTTTTGGATAAAGCTTGAGAACAAAAATCTGAAAGCAAATGAGACAAAATTTCAAGAACAGATAAATGTTTTGGAAAATGAAAAGTCTGTTCTTGAAAACATGAAGAATGAGAATGAAAAATCAATCAAGTTTCATCTTGAAAGAATCTCTCAGCTTGAAAACGAAGCTGAAAATTCAAGAAACAAGATTGATGAACTTGAAAGGAAATTGAAAGGTTTTGTGACTTCATCAGATAGTTTGAATTTTCCTTGTCCAAAACCGATCAATTCTGTTCCAATAAGTGACAATGTCACAAACTTTGACAATGTCAAAGTTGAAGATTGGGATGAAAAATCTGATGATGAAAAAAATAAAATTGAAAAACAAAAATTGTTTTTGAAATTAAAAGAAAATTTTCAAGAAACTGTTCTGAAATCGACTGAAAAGGGAGAATGCTCTAAGCAAAAACCTTTGAAGAAGAAAGTGGAACAGAAACAAAAAATTAAAAATGAGAAAAATGTTCAAAAAGATAATAAAAGCTCATCAGATCGATCATCCAATCGTAATGAAAAATTACAAAAAGTAAAAATTGAAAACTCAAAAACTGTTGGCAATAAGTGGTGCAGGTTGGACCACAGTGCTCAAAAGTCAAATCAAGCAAACAAGAGGAGCAAGGATTATCACCAAGCCAAACAGTGCTTTGATCTGAATGTTTGGACTGAAAATGGTGATTGGTACGATAACAGAGTGTGTTACCGATGCGGTTATCAAGGACACATTGCTGTTAACTGCCAGAGTTGGAGGTTTGATTTAAGGAGATGCTATAACTGCCATATCAAAGGTCACATTGCCAGAGATTGCCCAAGGAGATCAAATGAAAGATTGAGGGTTAATTCTCAGAAAATAGCAAAGAAATCAGTCAATGTCAAGCCCAAAGAACAGAAGGTTCAAGAACCTAAAGTTCAAGAAACGAAAGTGAAGCTTTCACAGGGGCAAAAAGACAGACTGAGGAAGAAGAGGAAGAAGGCCAGAGAGTATCTGGAAAAGATTTTGTCCTCGGGTTCACCGGATAGATCGAATAAGAGTTCTGATAAATCGTCTTGCTCTCCAAAGAATGACAAATCAAGCAAAACGCATTCATCAGATACAAATCTGAGGACGAAAGAGGATAAGATGAAGAAGAAGAAAATGGTCGGCGATGAATCTGACATGTTGAAGTCAGACAAGCCACCATCAGGTGATGAATCTGGCTCATCAAAGTCAGACAAGCCACATTCAGGCAATGATTCTGGTATGGTAAAGCCAGAAGAGCCGGTAGTTGAGGTAAAAACTGAGAATTCAGGTTTAACAATGGATGATGCAAATTTTCCACCATTGTTGAACAAGAATTCAAAATCACCCAAGGACAGTCAGGCTTGGGTGAATCGGTTCAAATGAAAAACCTGACTTGCCGGAGTTCCCAGGTTGGTAAGTGTGGAACATGAATCGGCATATTTCTTGAGAAATTCACGAATGTGATATTTCGACTTACAAGTGGTAAATCAAGGACATTAAGTTGTACTTGATTTTCTACAAGTGATATTTGTGGATTGATCTTAAACATGTTAGTTTTTACAAGTGATTGAAGAAAACAAAGTGATGAAAGATCCCCATGTTTGTGAAACGTCACACAAAACTAATTTTCCGGAAAAACCATTTTGATTAAAACAAACTTAAGTGTTTTGAGATCACAATGGGAAAATGTTTTGTTGTTAGGGGGAGTTCTGATTGTTCAAGCCAAGTGAATGGAGAATTGAAGTGATTCTCATCATGTTGTCACGTTTCTTGTACAGCTGGTTTTCAAATTTTCCCAGAAAATCAAAATTGAGACATATTTTGATTTTAGGGGGAGTAAAAAAATTTAAAAAAAATTAGAAAATTTGAAAAATGTCAAAAACATTGAAAAATTTAAAAATGAGTTTTGCTGAAACAAGAGGAAATGATAGAAAATCAGTTGGACTGTCACAGCATGCTAAAGAAATGTAAAGTCAAAATGTGATAAACGATCTCACTAAAGATGTGACGGTAGGCTCAGCTAGACTAGTAGATTTGCGATAACGATACAAATCTAAATTAAAAAAGCCTAGTTCTAGTGGGAAACATGGTCGAAAGCATAGTACTTAGTTTTGTCCTTCTTGACTGTGTGCCTACTCAGTAATCGTTGATTGTCGAAAGACATAAAACTGGTTAAGTTTGTGAACTTTCACAACTTTGCTGAAAAGTCGCTGTGATTGTGCATTTTATTTTGCAAAGATTTAAACTTGTTTTATTTCTTTATTTTGTTTAAGCATCGGACATCCTCTGCGTATACGTGAGTATCGACCTGGATGTTGTTGCCTAAACGTTCTGCTTTATTTTCTTTAGTGTTTCGTTTAAGCTTTGGATCACCTCTGCGTATACGGGAGTATCGACCTGGTGGTTAAAGCCTAAACAACTTCAACTTGTTTTATTTTTCTTATTTTGTTTAAACATTGGACTTTCTCTGCGTATACGGAAGTATCGACCTGATTGTTAATGTTTAAACATTCTGCTTTGTTTTCGCACAATTCACAGTCGATAAAAGTTTAAAGGCATTGCTTGAGATAGTGTATTGCATGATGAGGGGATATGTTAAGATCGTGGGGTCCATAAGAATTTAGTGCTATCTAAATATACCTAATGTATCGGTAAGCATTTCGAAAGTTTTTAGATTGAGTTTAAGTGGACAACAATATCGTCAATCAATGTGAATCGTTTAGAGCTTAAAACGATTAAAAGCTTAATGGTGTTGGTGATATGTCTCAGATACTGATATGATCCTCTTGCACGAAGCTCACAAAAATATTGTTTGTAAATATTTCATTTCTGCATTTCATTTTGGTTATTTCAAAAAATACAAAAAGATTTTAGTGTGTTTTAGTATAAACTTTTGAAAAATTCAAAAAGATTTTCGACAATTGATGTTGAAGAACTGATTTTCAAAATTTCAAGTGCTGAACATGATGAACTGGTTTGGGAGTGTGCGTTTAAAAGAAGAAATTTGTTTTTGTAAAAAGAAAAGTTTGATTAGTTAATCAGGGTCATTAATTTGAACTTGATGTAACTATTTCCAGTAAGTTTTTCTTATTGATTTAAGTAAAAACTTATGTGTTTGTGAGAAAATGTGTGCAGGAAATGAGCTGATCAGAGATAAAGCCAGGAATTGATCTCAAGGTGATAGCTATTCCAGACAGCGATTCCATCATGATGAGAGGGGGAGTCTGACGAGGTTAGAGCCAAAGAGAAGATCCTGGTATATGCTAAGAAAGAAAAGAGACTGATAAAGACTGAAGATGCAAAGACTCGACACTTAAGACTCGTCAACATCTGAGGGGGAGTCTGTTGGTGCATTCATCTGTCGTCTTCGTCTTATGTCGAGTCTCGGGTTCGTTACTGATATGAACATGCATGATGTCATCATATTGGATAATGACATCACAAGGATGACAACATTGTTACATCATGCTCACAAAAGGACAAAAGAAAATGTTATATATGTTGTAACCGTAAAGTTTGAGAGTGACCGTTTGAATGTAATTGTTTCAAAGGGTTCCGTTTGAAATGATTATGTCATTTTCAAACGGAAGGGTCCTCCCTATATATATCCTTCAAACGAGTTCATTTGTAAGATTCTGAATTCCGACGCCGAGGTGCTGTCGAGGTGTCTCCAGTATTGTAAACGTTCAGAGATTAATAAACGAGACAATTAATAGTGAATACAAGCTAAACGAAGACCGAATCAATGAATTCCGCCTCTGATTCAGTCTGAGCACTCTTCTGATCGACTCGTTAGGTCGTTTCACGATCCTACAAGGACCTGTCCACCTACAACCGTTACCACATTCAAAACAGGTTATACTAATCGATGACCAAGGGCTTCATCCTAAAACCAAGGACCCATCCACCTTTGGTCATCATATTGTTCTAATGCAGGAAATATAAATTGTTCGAAAACAGGAAAAGTAAATTGTTTACACAACCACAACCACGAAATTTAAAAGTGGGCTCCGGCCTTGGCACGTATATCCATCATCGCCCACTTCGCCGCTTAAGAAGCGGCACCTTCTTGATCAACAGCCTCCTTCCCAGCATCTGCACCAGCATCGGCCTCAGGATTCTTCTCGGCATCACCATCATCAGCATTGGCCACTTCCTCTGCCGCCTTAGAAGGCTCTTCACCAGCATGCTTTGCAGGATGAGCAACGGGATGACCTCCGAGATCCTTTAGTTTTGCTTCCCAAGTCTTTATGTTCCAGGAGGGGCATTCGAAACCCAAATCCCTGGCCTCATAAGCCATCCTTATCCTGGCTTGGAGAAGAGAGACGACCACAGATGCTTTGAGGCTATCCCGATATGAACTCATATTCTGCTGGTATTGGAGAAGGGCGGCATCTAGTTTGGCTTGGGCATCCTCGTTGGCTTTATGGAGGGTAGCTTGGTGTTCCTGGATCATTGCCTTGTATTTGTCTTCGTAATGCTGGGATTTGGCAGCCGCAATGGTTCCTTGATCAGCTATGGTGGCTTCAGCTTTCTCCAGCTTGGTCTCCAACATCTTGTTAAGCCCGCAGGCGTCTTCATACAAGTGCATAAGACGTTCCAAGCCCTATCGATAAGGACACAGGTATCGATGTAAAAATAAGCAGGATAAGGACTAACATACTTGTGCAGGATATCGAAAGGAAAATTTTACCTGTTTGAGGAATGAGTTGGCTTCGTTAAACCCATGATTCTCGAGAGAGCATGTCTCAGAAACAGCTGGAGAGTCCGTCTCCTTTCTCTTCCGAGAGCTAGATGCCCGGGTCCTGGATGCCAGAGGGGCTTTGGAAGCAGAAACAGTCCTTGAAGAGGTAGGCTTTGGTGTAGCAGACGACTTTGGCTTGGATTCTTGTTTGATGGGTACAAGGCTGGAGTAGCAATCTAACTCGTCAAGTTGGAAACCTTCAAGGTTGACAATTGGTACTGCACAAGGGAAGATATTCTTAAACTCATCATACTTTTGAAAAATAATTGATTTAAAATATATGTATAATTGTTGAGAATGTGCTTACCAGACATCTCTGAGCTTGATTTCTGGCTTGAATCAGTGAGAGACAGGGAGAAAGTTCTTTCACTGGCAGGAAGTCGGTAGATTTCCTTGATCTTGGATTCGGATTCTGCACTGGGAGGCACTAAATCTCTGAAGTTCGCTGCATAAAAACATCAGGATATAAGTCTGGGATATAGTTTGAAGATATAATTGGGGATATTCCTAAAACCCTAAATCCTACCCTTGGTTAACCATTTAACCGGCAGATCGAAACCCTTATCAATAGAGTCTCTTTTTACGAAAAAAATTTTCGTCGCCATTGATCCTCGTTCTTGGTGGCCTTAAGAACCAAAGGGTTCTTGGAGGTAGAATACAGAAGAAAACGGTGATCGCCATGGGATCTCAACCGGTATGCTATAGGGAGGTCTTCAATACACAGGTTAGGAAAATGACGAGACTTGATTTGATTCAGCACTATCAAAACTCGCCAGACCATTGGCATAGTCTGGGCATAGCTAAGGCCGGTGAGGTCAAAAAAGCGAGAGATAAAGGGTGGAAATGGATACCGGAGTCCAAGAGAAAAAGGGTAGGCGAAGAAACAAACCCACTCGTCAGATGACGCATCTGATCGGGCTTCCCGATCAAAAGGGCAAAAGACTGTTCCGGTGGGGAAGGCGCCGGAATCTTTAAGAGCAGCGATGTCGGCGTTGTTGAAGCAGCAGATTTCCTTTGCTGGATCACGGATGAGGTTTTGGCTTACGAGGGTTGAGGCCGGTCCGTCCGATCGAGATCTTGTTCGTGATGCCATGAAGGGTGTTGGGCAAACTAAAAGAAACTCAAGAAAGAAGGTGTCAGGGGAGGATTTTCTAACAATTAGTGATCCTTATTCGTTATCCTAATTAGTGATCCTTACTTCTGTGACAGGTGGTGATCCTCAGAAGAGCTTCAGGATCAGGATCATGGATCACTTTAAGGATCCTCGTACTGACGATTGTTTGTTTATGTTTTGTACTACCTCGCAGGAATAACAAGCTTGACCAAGTCTAGGTGACATTCCTGGAGAATATTCCCAAACTATTCTGCACGTGCTTGGCCAAAAATGGACGTTGTGGAGAACGTGGGGGCTTGGCACAAAAGTCGGATAGTTAGTTTGGTAGTTAAATTTCTATTTTTAAAGGGGTAACGAGCTAGTAGAAAAACACTTAGTCATTTTACAGCTACACACACTCATATACTCGCACACTCGAAGCTCTCGACGAACATTCATTCGTTTTCACTCACATTTCACGATAGTGATCCTTGTACCTAGCTCGTTACTATCCGAAGTTGTAAACATTTATTTATTTATTTTGAGCTTGGTGATCGGTAGTTTCCATCACCCGGGGTTTTTTGTGCCGGAGATCAACTCTTGATCAAGGGCTTTTTCCCCGTATAAATCCTTGTGTCATTTGTGCAATTTACATTGAAGTGATCCTCGATATTGTTCTACATTATTAGCATCATACCCCATAACAAAGAGTTTGGTTGCAATATCCTCATCAGATTTTTTTGACCAAAACAGTTTGGCGCCCACCGTGGGGCAATTGGTGCTTTGTCCTTAGAAAAATACGCATTTCTGTGCTCATTTTGGTTCACTACAACCAAGCAAATGGCTTCCTCAGCGAAGAATGCTTCAAATTTGATGCCATCATCCACTTCTTCACAAGGCGTCCCTCCTTTGCCTCCACCACCTTCTGGATCCCAGAAGAACACCGAGAATGCTGCGAAGAAACCAACTCCCATTTTCTCAAAATCTCCAACTTCTTCTGCTTCTTACACTCCCACTACTAGTGACATGTTTACTTTGATTTTGCAGATGAAGGATCAGATACGGCAACAGGATAAGACCAATGAGAGGATTCTCAAAGAAATCGGAGATCTCAAGAAACAAAAGACAACGGCAGAGGATCATTCCCCACTAGTGCCAAAATCCTTGAATTTTGATACACCGGTGATTACTTCTCAGCCATCAGTGGTTCCAGACGTTCAATATGTGGGTGGACCGAAATGAGTGCACTACGGAACAACAACAATGACCCAGGCATCAGGTTCATATTTCCAGCCAGCGGGATCCTATCCTCAGCATATGGGATCCCTCACGAATTCAGGAGGATATTCAGGAATGCAGCAGATTCAAGGATCCTCCTTTGTTCCAGGATCATCCCAGGTTCAAGGATCCTCCTTTGTTCCAGGATCATCCCAGGTTCAAGGATCCTCCTTTGTTCCAGGATCATCCCAGGTTCAAGGATCCTCCTTCGTTCCAGGATCGTCCCAATTTCAGGGATCCTTCCAGATGCCAGGATCCTTGAAGAGTTTGCAAACAGGAAGTTCAGATATCCATCAGGGAGATTTTATTCCAATGCAGACCAATGCTTCTACTGGTCCCTCGATCATTCCAGAGCCTCAACAATATGGATTAACATCCAATCTTCCTAATCTAAATCCGATGGGAGGTAACACTTTTAATAATTCTTATACTACTAACCATGGTCTTATGCAGGATCCAGGTATCAATCATGCCATGGCCAGAGAATTGCAAAAGCTAAAGGATATGATATCAAGTGTTCCAGGAGTGGTCAAACCTATCCCAGAGATTGCAGATGGGAGCCACAAGATATCTCGTTTTGCACCACCAATCTGTGATGCTGAGATACCCAAGAGATTCCATGTGCCAACAATGAAGCTGTATGATGGTTCGACAGATCCTGAGGAACACATAGCACAGTACAGGGAGAGGATGGAGATCAATCCAATTCCAGAAAGGTTAAAGGAAGCATGCCTGTGCAAGGGATTCGGATCCACTCTTACTGGATCAGCTCTCAAATGGCTGCTAAGTCTTCCTCCCTATTCTATTACCTCATTTGCTAACCTAGTTAACTTGTTTAATAATCAATTTTCATGTAGTAGAAAATTTGAACGATTAACTAGTGATCTATATAGGATAACCCAGGGTCATAATGAATCATTAAGGGATTACATTACCAAATTCAGTAAAGAATCCTTAGACATTCCCAACTTAGATATAGCCACGGCTGTTGAGGCCTTCAAAATGGGATTGCTTAGGGATTCATTGTTCTATGATGATCTTGTTATGACACCATGCAGGAACTTAGATGAGGTAAGAACACGAGCACTTAGGTTCATCCGGCTAGAGGACGATAAGAGGATCCAGGAGAGGTTAGCAGGATCCTCAAAGCAGGATAAGCAAGGATCCTCATTCAGGAACAACAAGTTCAGATCCTATAATAAATCTGATAACCAGAATGTGCATGCTGTTGAACAAGAGGAGGATGATGAGGACTACCCTCCAATATCTGAATATTATTTTTCAGTTGATAACAATGAACTAATCTTAGCAATGCAGGATCTAGGCGATAAAGCTAGATGGCCCCGGAAAAATGACAGACCAGCTGTAACCAAAGATAAATCAAAGTGGTGTGCATATCATGAAGATTTTGGGCATCTCACAGAAGAATGCATTGCACTAAGAAAGGAAATTGGATACTTGTTGAGCAAAGGGCATCTAAAGGAATTGCTGGGTAGAAAAAAGTCAAAGACTCAGGATCCTGAAAGGATCCCTGAGAAGGCTCCAGCCCCTCCAGCAGATGCACAAGTGATAAACTTCATTTCTGGAGAATCAGACATTTGTGGCACATCCTTCTCAGCTGCTAAAAGGCACGCAAAGGAAACTAAAATGGATAATGGAGAAAGACCAGTTCGAACATCAAGTGTCTCCGAAGGAAAAGTCATAACCTTTGATGAGGATGATCGTGTTGATATCCAGGATCCTCATCACGATGGTTTAGTTATTACTCTTTTCATTTCTAACCATTTTGTTCGCAGGATCCTTATAGACGGAGGGAGTTCAGTGAACATTATCCAGCTTGATGTTCTAAAGAAGATGGGTACCCCTGAATCAGATATCATACCAAGATCCTCCGTGCTCGTGGGATTTAGTGGCGAAACCAAGAATACGCTGGGGGACATTAAACTCCCAATATACATTGAAGGCCTACACTCTTATCAAAAAAATTTTGTTATTGACTGTTTATCTTGTTGTAATGTTATCCTTGGCAGGCCTTGGATACACGATATGAAAGCAGTCCCATCTACCTACCATCAATGTGTGAAGCTCCCTAGTCCTTGGGGAGTAGTGAAGATTGATAGTGATCAGCAGGAGGCTAAGAATTGCTACACTTCATCGATGAAACCAGCCTCGAAGTCAAGGGAGCAATAGCAATCAAAGTATCCTCCAAGGGATGTCTTGGAGGCAAGAGAGCATGATGTGGTAGAAATCCTCATGAACCCCGATGATCCTGAATCCAAAATCTATATCGGATCAGGGATCCTTGGCGAAATGAAAGAAGACCTCGTATCCTTCCTCAAAAGGAGAAAGACTACCTTTGCATGGAAACACGAAGACATGACTGGTATATCCAAAGATGTAATCACTCACAAACTTGGGATTGATAGATCCTTCAAACCAATCCATCAAAGGAGAAGAAAGTTTGCACCGGAAAGGAATGCCATTATCCAGGAAGAGGTAGAGAAATTGCTCCGGGCAGGTATGATTAGAGAGGTCAAGTATCCAAGATGGTTGGCCAATGTGGTTGTTGTTCAAAAGAAAAACGGAAAGTGGAGGGTATGTGTCGATTTTACCGATTTAAATAAGGCATGTCCCAAGGATCCTTTCCCATTACCCCACATTGACTCCATGGTGGATGCAACTGCGGGTCATGAACTGTTAACTTTTATGGATGCTTCATCTGGATTCCAACAAATCCAAATGGAACCATCCGACCAAGAGGATACAGCCTTCATGACTCCAACTGGTATATACTGCTATATTGCTATGCCGTTCGGACTAAGAAATGCAGGTGCAACATATCAAAGGCTGGTGAATATGATGTTCAAGGATCAGATTGGACAAACTATGGAGGTTTACATAGATGATATGGTGGTAAAATCCTTAAAAGCTGAGGATCACCTAAGAGACTTGGAGGAAGCATTTGATATCCTTGACAAGTATAACATGAAACTTAATCCTTCAAAATGCCACTTTGGTGTTAAAGCAGGTAAATTCTTAGGATATATGGTGACAAAGAGAGGCATTGAAGCTAGCCCGGAACAGATCAAAGCAATAGTGAACATCAAATCCCCGGCCAATGCTAAGGATGTTCAAAGGCTAACAGGCAGGATAGCAGCTTTGAACAGATTTATATCCAAATCCTCAGAGAAGTGCAAAGAATTCTATGATATCCTAAGGAAGAACAAGAAATTTGAGTGGACTGAGAAGCATGCAAATGCTTTAAGAGCCCTCAAAGATTACCTATCCTCAGCCCCAGCCTTGATGAAGCCAGAAAAAGGCGATGTGCTATCCTTGTATCTTGCAGTATCCTCAAAAGCAGTAAGTGCGGTCCTTGTTAAGGATCATGAAGGTACACAACATCCTGTCTATTATGTAAGTAAAAGTTTACTTGATGCTGAATCCAGGTATTCACACCTTGAAAAGCTTATTCTTGCATTAATTATGGCATCTACTAAGTTAAGACATTATTTTGAAACTCATGTTATCATTGTTAAAACTAATTTTCCAATTAAGAATGTTCTCAGGAAACCAGAGATGTCAGGAAGGATGGCTAAGTGGGCAGTGAAGCTAAGTGCATATGATATAAGATATGAGCCTAGGACAGCCATCAAATCCTAAGCATTAGCTGACTTTGTGGCTGATTTCAGTAGTGATTTACAAGAAGAAGCTGAGTTAGAAGTCCAGCAGCTAGAGGAGACCAAGGATGCTTGGATACTCTATACTGATGGATCCTCGAATGTCAAAGGCACAGGGCTTGGAATACTACTAAAATCGCCACAGGGGGACATAATACCCCACTCTATAGCTTGTGAGTTCCAAACCACTAACAATGAGGCTGAATATGAAGCCTTAATTGCTGGTTTGCAAATTGCAAAGCATATGGGGATCAGGTATCTTGAGGTACATGTAGATTCATTGTTAATTACAAACCACTTTAATGGATCCTATGCTGTTAAAGGTGAAAAGCTAACCAAATATTTAGAGATAGTCAAAAGTTTGGCACTCTCTTTTGTTTCCTTGAGTTTGACGCAGGTACCAAGGGAAGAAAATACAGAAGCTGATGCATTGGCTAACTTAGGATCATCCTTGAAGATCCCGGAGGATATCAAGATCCCTATTATCCATATCCTGACCCCGGCTATTGAGGATCATGTGGCTATGGGGATAGGAAATGATTCTGCAATGATCCCTAGTGAGGATACTCGATCCCATTCAGGATCAGGGTCATGGATCTCACCAATCATGAGATACTTACAACATGGAGAGATTCCTACAGGAGAAAACCCTAGGGCTTTCAAATCTAAGGTATCTCAGTTCACAATTTTAAATAATATGTTGTATAGACGATCTCTTGCAGGACCATACTTGAGATGCATTGAGGATCCTGAAATCCAAGAAGTTTTAAAAGACTTCCATGAAGGAGATTATGGAAACCACACTGGGGGCAGGGCATTATTCTCAAGGATCCTGAGGACAGGATACTACTGGCCAACCATGAAGAGAGATGCTGTGGAGTATGCTAAAAGATGTGATCCTTGTCAGAGACACAGCAATATCCTTCATCAACCAGCTGAATTATTACATCCTATATCCTCCTCTTGGCCATTTATGAGATGGGGTATGGATATAGTTGGTAAGCTCCCTAAGGCACCTGGTGGAAAAGTATTCATGCTTGCTATGACTGATTACTTCTCCAAGTGGATAGAGGCTGAAGCTTTTGCCCAAGTCAGAGAAAAGGAAGTTATATCCTTCATTAAAAGAAATATTATAACTAGATTTGGAATTCCTTCCGAGATTATATGTGATAATGGTTCCCAATTTATTGGGGGCAGAACCACTAACTTTTGTGACAGCTGGGGGATTAAGATGATAACATCAACACCAGTCCACCCACAAGCTAATGGTCAGGCAGAATCTTCCAACAAGATCATTATCAACAATTTGAAGAAGAAGCTTGGATCCAAGAAAGGGAAATGGGCAGAAGAACTACCCTATGTGCTTTGGGCTGATAGGACAACCTCCAAGAATGCTACTGGTCAAACACCATTCTCTTTGGTGTTTGGGGCAGAATCAGTGATCCCAACAGAAATGGTGGTTCCAACTGCAAGAACAAGTACCCGTGACCCTGAGAAGAATGATGAGAACTTGGCTCAAGACCTGGATACTATTGAAGAAATCAGGGATATGGCTAGGGTAAGGACGGCCAGTTATCAGCAAAGAATGGCCGGTGCTTACAACAAAAATGTCAAGATCAGGAGGTTTCAAGTTGGAGATATGGTATTAAGGAAAGCATTTCAGAATACCACCAATCCTGCTGACGGAAAATTGGCTCCAAAATGGGAAGGCCCTTATTTGATTGAAGCTGAAGCAGGAAAGGGGGCATATAGATTGCTAACCATGGAAGGTGATTTGCTACCAAGAGCTTGGAATGTTGTCCACTTGAAGAAATATTTCATGTGAGCAGGATCCTCATGGCACAGATGATCCTCACGATAGGGATATCCTTAAAGGATCCTCAAAGTATCGGTGATCCTTACTTAGGTAATATCCTAAACTTGAACTACTTCATTTCTTTAATTTCTCATATAAGGATAAGGATCATGTATCCTTTATCCATCTCTCACGTGAGTTTAAGTTTTGAAAGTTCAGGTATCCTTAGCGTAACATTGGTTATCTGCTGAAGCAATCCGTTCCTTGGGTTTAACCCCAGTTATTTGGGCTTGACCCCAGTTCCGCCTGTAGCGCACGATGATCCTGGTATAGTTCAAGGCATTGGGACCAGTACTCGTTTTAGGGGCTGATAATTCCATTGTACTGGCTATGCTTAGGATCCTACGTATAATGGTAGACGTACCATACATCCGTTCTTAAGGTTTCTAACGTTTTCACGTTAGCTAAGGTTTCTAACGTTTTCACGTTAGCTAAGGTTTTGGCATTATCATGTCACTAAGCTTGGATAGTCGCCAGTTAGGGCCATACTCCAGTTTACATACGATCCTTGGGCTTGTCCCCAGTTATCCTTGGGCTTGTCCCCAGTTATCCTTGGGCTTGTCCCTAGTTATCCTTGGGCTTGTCCCCAGTTATCCTCGGGCTTGTCCCCAGTTGCTAACTCTTTTCTCATATTGGCTTAGTCCCAAGTTATGCTCTATTTCAGGTTCTTGGAGGTAGGCAACTAGGGATCCTTGATCCTTATTTTATTCTAAGGTTTATCTTATAGATATCCTTATTATGGTTAGGATCCTAACTTGGACCCTCAGGTATGATCCTTAACTATCTTTTATTCTATTCATTATTTATTTGAATAACCCTTATACTTGACAACTGAACTTGTGATTCTTAAACCATATCACTTTTTAGAACTTATCGTTTATGGGATATGTGATCCTTGATCATATCCTAAACTTTCTGGATATCTTTTCTAATTTTTCAAGGCTTGATAAGTATAAACAGAATGAACATTACAACAGTTGGAAAGTCAGATATTATAAAGGATAACAACACAAGATAAGCGACAAAAGGTTAAGTTTTTATTTAGTGACAAAAAACTAACCCTTAAAAGGTTGTCAAAATTACCTACCCGAGCATCTACCAGCAAAACGTGGCCTGTCCGCTGGGTAGGTAAAGGGTGTCCATGATAATAAGTTCAAAGGTAGTGCAGGAATATAAAGGCAGCAGGATCACAATGGCTTCATCCCCAAAACAGAGGATCCCTCCACCAATTGCAATCCTGCCTATTGTCCAAAGGATCATACATGATCCTTAATCCTAAAACTATTGTTCAAGTACAAACCATCAAACTGTTCAAACAAAACAACTACCAAATTCAAAAATTGGGCTCCGGCTACGTCTAGAAATTTCAATCATCGCCCAACCATGCATCCTAAACCTTCCATGCATCACCACCTCCGGCTCCACTTGTTTCACCACCTTCACCTTTGCCTCCAGCCTCGATCGTCAGGATCTCTTCAGCCTCCTCAGCCTCTTCATCGTCCAGTTCAGCCAGCCTTGCCTTCCAGCCTTCAACATCCCAGGTGCTCTTGTCAAAAGCAGGATCCTGAGCTTCCAAGGCCATTTGCAGCTTGGTCTTGTACATTGCTATGGCAGCAGAGATTTTGGCGTCTTCGGTGATCTCACTCTTCTCATAGTCAACATTAACCAGCACCTTGGCCATCTGCTGTTTGGTATCCCGGACTTCCTTCTGAAGATCAGCAATTGTGAGGTCCTTTAACACCGCAACCTGCTGGAGATCGGCAATCTTCCTATCCTGATCCTCAACGTGGCCCACATAGTCCTCAATCTCAGCGAATTTCTGTAAAAGGGATAAAAGATAAGGTCAGAACCAAGTGATCCCCAGATCAGCAGGATATGTCAGCAGGATATACAAGCAGAGACAGTGATCCTTACCTCATTAAAGTACTCGAGGAATTGGTGGCGGATCAGAGGCAGACCCTGCAGATCCTCAGCTTCAGAGGCTTTTCTCTTCTTGATTGCCTTTCCTTTGAGGGGTGCCTTGGGGACCGAAGCTGTCGGACTGGTAGGAGCTTTTCTCTTGGAGGATCTGACAGTGGTGAGATCAGCAACATTGAACTTGGAAACAGACTTGGTGGATTTTCCAGCAACTACACAACCAAAACAAGATAAGTATCTTTTCTTAATTTATATTTCACTATTTATTTAAATTTTAAACAAGGATACTTACTCGACATAGTGACAGAGCCTGAGGATACCTCCTGTGAATCTTGGGTTGTTGTCTTGAAAGTTCTTGTCTCAGGATCAAGTTTCTTGAAAGCAAGGAGCCTCTCCTTAGCAGCAGGGGACAGTTTGAGGTGTGAGACGGTGATAGCTGCATAACAAGAAAGCAAAAATATAAGTTATCCTTACATCAAAAGAAAGTTCCTGGTGATCCTTCTCAGGATCCTCCACCCTACCATGGGTAGCCCATTTCTTGGGTAGATCCTTTCCATCATCAATGGAATCTCTCTTGATAAAAAAGAAACGCCGCTTCCAATTAGCATCATTCTTGGTGGCTTTGAAGATCGGGTGTTCCTCACCGGGTTTACGTTTAAACAAATAACGATGAGAACCAAAGGTGGTAAGATCATACAGCTCTCCCAGCTCTGCCATTCCTAGGTCTATACTTTCCTGCTCGATGATCCTTTCAAGGGTGTACAAAACCCTCCAAATCATCGGCATGGCTTGGATATAAGAGATGCCGGTTAGGGAAAAGAAAGATTGGGTGAAGGCTGGAAAAGGATATGTATAGCCTATGGTGAAAGGAGTGACGGGGAAAGCAACCCACGTGTCGGAGACATGATGACTCAGGGCATTGGGGTCAAAAGGCCTAAACTCGGTGTTCGCCGGGAAACAGTGGCGGATCCTATCTATCTGAGTATCATTGAAACAGCAGCGTTCTTTAATGGAGTCTTCAATGATCCCCTGGCTTTTCGGAGGACTGTTCTTTGGGTGATCCTTGGCTGGGGAATTTCGGTGCAACATCTTTGATGAAAAGAAAGAAAAACAGAGTAAGAGAAGGAAGAAGATGAAGAAAGAGATACCTGAATGATCTTCGACGGAGAATATAAAGGGAGTTTCTTTCGGATTTAAATGCATTTGATCCTATCTCTATCTCCTATATATAATCATGATCGTGCAGGGTTGTCACTTCTGTGACGTCATGGATGCAACGGCTAGTTCGATATCAACGGCTATATATCCGTTAGTTAGTTGAGGATAAGATCAAGAAAATATAACTCGCTTATTTTACAAATTACTCCTTATATTTTGGGGGCAATTGTTAGGGGAGGATTTTCTAACAATTAGTGATCCTTATTCGTTATCCTAATTAGTGATCCTTACTTCTGTGACAGGTGGTGATCCTCAGAAGAGCATCAGGATCAGGATCATGGATCACTTTAAGGATCCTCGTACTGACGATTGTTTGTTTATGTTTTGTACTACCTCGCAGGAATAACAAGCTTGACCAAGTCTTGGCGACATTCCTGGAGAATATTCCCAAACTATTCTGCACGTGCTTGGCCAAAAATGGACGTTGTGGAGAACGTGGGGGCTTGGCACAAAAGTCGGATAGTTAGTTTGGTAGTTAAATTTCTATTTTTAAAGGGGTAACGAGCTAGTAGAAAAACACTTAGTCATTTTACAGCTACACACACTCATATACTCGCACACTCGAAGCTCTCGACGAACATTCATTCGTTTTCACTCACATTTACACATTTCACGCTAGTGATCCTTGTACCTAGCTCGTTACTATCCGAAGTTGTAAACATTTATTTATTTATTTTGAGCTTGGTGATCGGTAGTTTCCATCACCCGGGGTTTTTTGTGCCGGAGATCAACTCTTGATCAAGGGCTTTTTCCCCGTATAAATCCTTGTGTCATTTGTGCAATTTACATTGAAGTGATCCTCGATATTGTTCTACATTATTAGCATCATACCCCATAACAAAGAGTTTGGTTGCAATATCCTCATCAGATTTTTTTGACCAAAACAGAAGGATAGAGGATGAAGAGAAAAGTGATTACCTGAAAATCGCTTGAAGAATGATGATAATAAGCAGAAATGATTCGGCTAATTATAGGCTGAATATAGGGGGTAAAGAGTAAATATTGCATTGAAAATGGCACAATGTCATTTCAACCATCGTTTCATTTTAATTGCCTCGGTCGACGAGATAAAGTTTTTAAAATATACCCGTTGGATTGGTATACCAACCGATATATTTGGGGACAATTGTTATAGGCCATTTTCTGAGTATGCATGCTGACTAATATCCTGCTTTTAATTGTTTATCTGTGATCAGGATACTGGATGGGGACATTGCTAACATCCTGGGTGATATCCTGAGGTATATCGAATTAATCACGTGCAGATTAAAGACTGGGACTTGCCAACGGTCAAGTGGACTCCATCTCCTCAAGACTCGGGCGTATTTGTTAAAGGAAAGACGTTGAGCCCGAAAGACTAGGTCTCCAATGTTCAACTGAGGAATATTCGTTGGATCCCGGTTATGTAGGATAGTTAGTTACATTTGTTTTACTATAAATAGATGGGGGCGGATCAGATTAAGGCACTCAACTTACACATTTTCGAACACTTTCTCTCTAGCTCATCGCAAACACTACACACAACACTTGTATTCGAACCACATTGTAACACATAGTCGATCCGCACCACATCCTGCACTGTATCCTGATATTTGAAGCAATAGAAGAACAAGGCAGCTGCGATTGTCAGTTCCCGAGGTTTTATGCCGGCGATCTAGATTGATCAAGGGCTTTCCTCGTACATCACGTGTCCACCTTTACTTTTTTGCTCATTGTTTGATCATAGATACAGCTCTATATCCTGAGCCGTATCCTGAAACTGTTTTCATATCTAATTTGGTTAACACATTTTTCACACATATTTCTAGCACACTACCTCACTTAACTAATTTGATCACTTAATTGCTTCGGTAATTTTTGACCAAAACATATACAATATACTCTTCAAAGAGTTGCGACTAGGTGGCATTGGTTTGAACCAATCATTGCGCTTTTTGATCTACAAAAATTAATGATTTGAGCTAATGCAGTCAGTTCTTGATCATCTGCACTGCTTTCGAAAATCAAACTTAAGTGGAATAAATGGTTTCTTGAATACCCTTGATGATCAAATCATATGAGGAAGTATTGAATTCTACAAAAGATAGTTGAGGTTCTAGGTTCACTAACAAGGTAAAATGTATTTAGGTATAACAAAATAATGTTAAAAATGTTATGAATGCACCATAATGTGGTGACTCTCCACATATGTAACCACCATCTCTTCATGTCCTTTGTATTAATGTAAGAACATTATATATAGAGTTCTTTGTATTGCATGTTGATATCTCAATGAAAAAGAATTGTTATTCACTTATTCTCTATAGTCTTGTTCTCTCATGTTTAGTATAGTTGTATATGGATTGCTAATAGACCATTGTTTTACAACACGTTATCAGCACGAATTGCTGCAAGATCTTCATATCCATGATTTGGTTTTTCTTTCATCCATTCAGGTAACAATACACAAAGCTCATATTTCTACTTAGTAATTGTTTTATTATTTTATACATCTTGAATAATGTTATCGTATCCATGAAAAATGAAATTAAGAGTAGAAACAATTGACCTGCAGCCTTTCACCTTGGACTTCATGGCTCCATGTTTTGTCCTCATTTTATTGTATTTGTATATAATCATAACTAGAAAATTTGGATTTAGTTTTGTGAATATTTTGATGGCATGAAAGTAACTGAGGAGAAAATGACTGAAAAATAAAGTATATTTAATTTGTTTTCAAAAAATAAATAAATAACAACGTTTACAGCCTTTGAAGATTTTTTTTTTCATGCAATTGCTTACGTTCTTCATTGGCATCAAATCAAAAATGTGTGACTTCTACTTTATAAAATCGGACTCTTTCATGCCATTTACTACATTTTATATTTGTAGTATTTCAGATTTCCCCCAATATCATCATTAAGTCATCATGACTCGTGACCTCATTATTTTTTTATGTATATTTTTTTCCTTTTGGTTGTTCTTATATGGGCTCGATGAAAATCTTGCCTAGGTTAACTAGTCATAATCTATTATTCATCCATTATAAATGTATGAAAGTTTAAATGTTATATATAGTATTTACAATTGCTAGTAACGGGTCAATATGATCATCAACATGCACATAAATTATTTATTTGTATTAAGAATTATTTTGATTTCAACTAAGAAATTGTATTTAAGATGATGAGCCTAATAAACTTTGCTTGAAAACAAGTTAATTTGCATATATCTAATTAATATTTGCCGAAGAAACCTGATTTTCTATGTATTTAATCGGTCATATACTTCCCCGGTTGAAATCTCGTTGGAATTGATAATTTGATATACATGATCTAGAATTATGCTTTTGTGTTTGGCCGATTGCTTTCTAAAACCACCAAAGAAATTGAAGGGGGGTCAAGAAGAAACGGGATGGTAACTAATTACTATAATTCAATTTTTAAATTAGCTATAAAGAGCTATAAAGAAATCATTTAAATTAGCCATAAAGAGCTATAAAGAAATCATTTAAAGTGGCAGTTAACATTCCCTATTAGTTTATATAATTAATAAAAAGTTTGTTAGCAATTTAGATAAGTTTTACATCTTTGCCACTTCATTATATTCTTTCAACACTTTTATGTATTATTTTCATTTACGTTTTTCATCATAACACATGTTTTAAAGGTAAAATAACTCTTGCATGTATGATTAGTTACATTAAGCATCAATCATCTTTATTATTATTATGATTATTCATTCTGATATTCAAAAAGTAAAAGTGTGACACTTTGTTGTCTTTCTAGTTCATAAAGTAATAAGCCTATAATAATATTAAATTCTACATATAGTGACAAACTCTTGAGTAGAGTTATTTATGTCACTTGTTTAATTTTCTATTAATATAATAAACTTTTCATGAGGTGTATTGATGTCTTTTATGACAATTGATTAGAGATTTTATGGCAAAATTAAGTACTTTTCATGTGGTGTGTTGATGTCTTTTATGACAATTGATTAGAGATTTTATGGCAAAATTAAGTACTTTTCATGTGGTGTATTGTTGTCTTTTTATGACAATTGATTAGAGATTTTATGGCAAAATTAAGTCTCTAATTATGTTAGACTTTCCACCACCCATGACTCTTGCATACTTAGTAGGCTATGTGCCTCTTTTGATGGGGCTAGTTGAGGTTATGTGATGAAAAGATTATTTATATTGGTTGAATAAAACAATTTCCATTTATCAAACGTCAAATATACTTATAAAGTAGTAATATTAATATATATATATAAGGTTTGAAACAACCAGAATGAAGGTTGTGTGGCTCTAAGTCATTCCTTAAGGTAAATGCAATGATAGATTTGTGAAAGGTTGAGATTATGTACATAACAAAAGCAATTGTAATGATAGCACTATGAAAGTTGTGTGGTTATAATCCATTCCCTAAAAGTGAACGTGGTGATATAATGATCGTTATAAAGGTCATGATCATGGTAAATGATGAGGGAAATCTTTTTCTTATGTTTGTTCTCTTGTTCATAAGTAAACTACTCTGATGTTAGTTACTTAAATTGATAGATAATAATTCATTTGAGTTAGTGTTGATGCTCATTTATACTGAATTTCACATGAATCCTAAATCAATGTTGAGAACCCGAAGTTCTCCCAAATGTATACAAAGTCCCGTTTGTTTTAATAATGATTTTTCAAGTTCAACCCAAACTTTAGTTCATCGCACTTGGCGTTTTTGGCTAACATATAGCCTAGTGATGGAAAACCTTATGAATAGTACATGTTTTCCCTCTAAACAAAGGCTAAAACTATAATATTTCACGTGGTAGAGACGCTATTGATACTATTTCATGTGTTAATAGCATATTAAATGCTCCAGAAGAGCATCGATAGTTTACCCGCTGATATCGAATTTTGTAATTCATAATGCATCATATTCTAATGTATACCGAAGAAATTTATTAAGTTTCCACTATGTTTGAATGAAAAGTCATCACCTTGGAATGGTGTAAAAGAAAATGTACTAAATATCTAAAATATATCATATAGTAAATATGGCCAAGAAGACTATATTAGAAGTTACTAGAAATGATACTAATTTTCCACAATATTCCACTAAATCAAATATGGTGAGTAACCAGAAGTTACTAGAATATTTATACGTTCACCACATGGCATGACCAAATAGGTCATCAAGATAGCATCATGATATGCTAAACAATCAAACATGATAACCGGTACCTTAGCACCTCTAAGTAATCTAAAAACATTGCTCCCAAAATGCCTTATCATATATGTCTAGTTATTTTTTTTATTTTTTTTTGTGGCAAATAAATTTTTATGCCCTTCCAAACAATAAACTCCTACAAACAATCCCTCTTATATGGGACCATTGAAATGTACAGTTGTGTGGGTTGTGGCATTCATATATGGTTACATATGAGTTTTTAGCTACCCGTATGTAGCATATGCCCAACATTATGGAACGTTGTTTTTTTTTTTACATGGTTTAACACGGTTCTTTGACAACCCAATTGTAGGGACCATTGTTGAGCACAATGTGAAATATTGTAAGAGGCATACGTAGTCGAGACGGAATTCGTCGATTGATTATATCAATTCAAAACCAACTGCTTATCACAAATACTCCCCATTACAACTGGTCTCCTGAAGAGAACCAAGTTTCCATTTTTTTTATATATATTTTGTTGTGCAGCCTATGTACCAATAGCACCACCATAACATATAAAATGGGATATGTACATCGTATTCCCAGTCTTAGGGGGAGACAAGAAAATGAAAGACTGGTAACATAAAAAAAATGCATCATATTATATATCAACCCCTGAAGTGGTCAATGCAAATCTGAAGTCCAAAAGAAAGAGCGTGTATTTGCAAATAATAACAAATGAAATACAAGATGCATTCACTAACACAAATAAGGTGACAAAGTCACATATACCAGCTTAAACTTATATGCTCGAATGGAAGTACTCACAAAATGATTATCATATTAATAAATTGTGAGAGATAAATCGGTTCCAAAAAGATAAAACCCACAAAACACAAAAAGAGCAGAGTAACGCAGTTGGTGTAACCCCAAAAGAGGTGGCACATAAAACACCATAAGTGGTTACATACAAAACCCCAGAAGTGGTTGCATACTAAACCTTAAAGAAGGTTGTTGTCAAAACCCCAAAAGAGGCTAATGGAGTTCTAAAAGAAACTCTAGTACCAAACAAATATGAGATTGCGATGAATTATGTACAAAATAAGTACAATATGGAACCGTAATGAAACACGTGTAAAATGATATATTTGATTATGCTATAGCAATAGATGTAATCAATGAAAAAAGATTACGTATATAGAAAGTGTGCAAGAGTGTACGCACACAAATAGCCAAAATGGCTACATGACTTAAGGTTGAACTAAATTTGCTCGACAAACTAAACGTTTTCGAACCAACAGTTCGAACACCCATAGACGTCAAACCAGTAGGTTATAAATGGGTGTCTTTAAATAAAAGGAAACGTAAATACTAAGTTTTTGCGATGTAAGGCACGCATTTTAACATAAAGATTTTTCCCAAATCCCAGCAGTTGATTACGAGGAAACGTATACCCCTGCAGTGGATGCGATAATCTTTAAATGTTTAAGCGGCCTCGCAATCTCAGAATGACTTCAGATAAAACAACTTATGGATGTCATCACCGTATACATGTACGAGACAATTGCAAATGACATCTGTATGAAAACCCCCTAAAGGATTAAAAATGCTCAAAGCATTATGAAACAATAACCCCATAGGTGTTATATATATGAATCTAAAAGGAAACTACTCGTATGTGGTACAGTCGACTATACTCTGAAAAGAGAGGTATAATTTTGATAAAATGAGCTACATCTATTTAACAAGATTTCAATCTTACAGTGATAATGTAAACATCATCGAGAGGGAACTCTCAAGCTAAAGAGGAAAATTTTGAATGACCTTTACAAAGTGTAGTTATTCTCGACCTGTAGTTCGAGTATATATGTACTATTTTTGCTCATCAATCTGACTACATCTAGAAGATGTTATATAGAAAAAGCTCATTCGTTGAGTACATGAACGATTGTCTGATCGCTTGACATAGAAAAAATATTCTTATCAACCCCAAGAAAGGGATGTTGAACTACTTAGTCAAGAAGTACCATACTTAATTGCGATCAGAGCATTGACGTATCTTTCAAACAAGACGACATCTGATATTACGTTCTTGCTAGATGTATTGGTAAGATTACAGTTCTAATCTCAAATGTTGCACTCTTTTTCCCTTCACTAAGTTTTTCCCATTGGGTTTTCTTAGTAAGGTTTTTAATGAGGCAACATATCTGATCCAAAAGTATCAGGGGGAGAAAATACGCGATGCACTCCTTTTTCCTTAGCTATGGTTTTATCTCACTGGGTTTTCCTAGCAAGGTTTTTAACGAGGCAGCATCACCTAGCGTATTAAAAGAATAGGAGACTATTATATTTCATCATGTGGATAGTCAAGGGGGAGTGTTATGAATGCACCATAATGTTATGAATGCACCATAATGTGGTGACTCTCCACATATGTAACCACCATTTCTTCATGTCCTTTGTATTAATGTAAGAACACTATATATAGAGTTCTTTGTATTGCATGTTGATATCTCAATGAAAAAGAATTCCTATTCACTTATTCTCTATAGTCTTGTTCTCTCATGTTTAGTATAGTTGTATTATGGATTGCTAATAGACCATTGTTTTACAACAAAAAAGATAATTTGCTTTAGCCACAAGAGGTATAGCTGTTTTTGAGGAAACACGGATCATTGCCGTTTCTTGCACCTACAAAAAACAAAAATAGAAAAATATGTATTCACACACATTCAAATCAAAATCAAATATAAATTAGGGCCGGACCTATAGGCTTTCAAGGTTAGACAAGTGCCTAGGGCCATCAAAAATAGGGGCCTCCAATTTTTTTAAAACTTTTTATGTAGAATATGTGTATTAGGCCGAAATGAACTAAACAAAAACTATATTTATTGCAAGGCCCAACTAAAGAACGAATATTAGAACTAAGAGCAATTCTTGGCACATTCCTTGCTAATACACCACAAACATTGTGGTTTTGATACAGACACAAATCCCTTCAAACAATTTGAAAATTCAAATTACAAAAACTCGTAATTCTCAAAATCCCATACCGGATCGAAACAAAGTTGTTCATTCCACCAAACAGTCAACAAAACCACCAAGTGCTATGACTAATTGGATTTCAACTAACATTGATTTTTACCATAGGTGATGCGCATGGGCAACTTAAAAGGATTTCTGAAATCTGCAATTTGTCATCCTTAGGCAATTCATCCCATAGGAATATCCACACCTTCTTTAGCACGGGTGACTTGGCCAAGATAAGCTTCACAAAAACCAACCCATTTTCAAAGTTTCTTAAATGTAGAATCTCTAATTCGTTAAGATACTCCAACGAAATATCTGAATAATCTTCGAGAGTAGAGGAGCCCATATATGATTCATCAAGCACCTCATCTTCAGTAACCTACATGAAGTGTATTGTGTGAGTTGTTTTTGACATAAAAATAAAAACAAGTAGAATACAACTTAGATTTTTGCTATTTACCACTAGCTTAAGTTTTTCGAGGTTTGGGGAGCTTCTAACCAAAAGAACGAAAATAGGTAACGCATATATGTGACAAAAGCATACGCATTCCATACACAAGTATTTCAAGTGGACCAATGTTGTTGGAAGCTTTCTTGGAAGTGGAAGAAAAGACTTGAAGCATAGACAAAATAAAGATTAGTAATAGTTAAAAAATTAAAAGACAAAAGTATAATTAAGCAATAGAATTACCAAAAAGATGAAACACCAAACAGTCAGATATTCAATGCCCTGTAAACACTCGAAGAGATCGGCCATGGTCAAATCTCCACTTTCATCAATAGTTCCACCATCACTATTCTGCAACAATAAAAAAATACAAATACAAATAAAATACAATATTCAGCTAATTTGTAAAAGAACATGAGAACTGGCATTCAATTTTATTATGAACTTACGATAGTCAATCTCTTAAGTAATGGATAGCTCGATAAAAGACGCAAAAGCGTTATATCACATGTCCATATTTCTTGCATGTTTAAGGTTGTAAGGCTACCAAATCCAATAGATGATGGTTGATGGTCAAGAACACAACCATTGAGATACAATTATGTTAACTGATGGAACGAGAAGCGTGATAAGGGTAGCCTATAGCTCCCATTAAAGTCAAGTTTTAATATCTTGACAGTATTTTTCTTTGACAAATGGCGTATTATGTGGTCAATCTCAACACATGAGCCATCTACAGGCATGCAAAGGGTGAAATCATTGATTGGGCCCTCGTGCACTAATAGAACTTGGTATATAGCATAGAAAAGCTTACACCTGTTGGTCATCATTTTCCTCTCACTTGGTCTGTCGAACGTTTGCTCCAAAACAGACAACTCAACCCCATCAGTCGATACTTCATATGCATCCTCCTCAATAAACACAAGTTAAGGGATTTTGATCCAATGGTACCTCCATTCCTTAGAGAGGATGCTTGTCCTTGCTGCTTCTTGAATCGGCAGTAAACATAAGATGGTTTCTATTATGCCAGGAGGAAGCTTGCTGATTCTATCCATCTTGTTGGCTGCAAAATTAGCAAACATCCTTATGAGTTTTAAATGAAACATAGCAGTTGTCAATCGATCAAATATGATGGCATAGGAAAAAAAACTAATGTTAACTTCAGAAAACAAGTACTCAGGGCGGCCTGTTAGGCTTACCAATCTAGGCACGGGCCTAGGGCCACCAAAAATAAGGGCCTCCAATTTTTAGTAAAGTTTTATATATTGTATATGTATCTGGCTCAAATAAAAAGCAAAACTAAACCATGTTTTTTAATAAAGTTACACAGATAAAAATTGTTTAGGAAAAAAGGCCCACATTCAAGACCCAGTTTCGAAATTAAACCTAGACATAACTGCAGTCTATAGCAACCATCGACCCCGTGAATCAGAGCAAAAATCCCTAAAATTGAGCCGCGGTCATCGTTCCTACCTCCCATCGCAACCTGCTCTTTCGATTTTCTAGATTATCGGCTATCACTAACAGTAATTACTCATGGCGTCGGGTCTGTCGGGATTGGAGGAGAATTTATGAGCAAAATTAGGGCTAATTACTAAACGTAGGTTAACTTTATCAGCCAATTTTTCTATTAAATCTCTGTATGTTTTGCAAAAGGGTCTCCACTTCGTAGTCCCTTAGGTTCTACAAAAACGTTGGAACGGGTACTAAACTGATTTAAAAGTTATAATAACCCTAAAATCTCCCAATGTATAACCAAAATGAGAACCAAGAAGACTACCCTTTAAACTTTGAGTAGCATGACAATGCAAACGTATTAAATTTCTAGTGCTTATGGTAAATTATCATAAGCACTCAAATTATTTCTAATCACATTGTCCCTTGAACCAACCAAATGCAACAAATAATATGTAAAACATGATTGATATATATCGTAATAATGTGAATCCTCATGATTCAACAGATTAGATAAATAACAAAAGAAGAAAGCTAGTTAATCTGTCAGAAAAATTGCAAATGTTATTTGATAAGTATACCGACCCAGAAGCAGCACCCAACGAACCAGCCTCCAGCGTCGACGACCAGAAGCATAAACCGGAACGGAGTTAGGGTTCAAAATTCAAATATACAATTATACACATTTGGTCCTTGTATTTTGTGATAAGTTTTAGATTGTTTTTCTAGTTTTTTTAAGGAACATTCTTTTTTAATTAAAATATTTATATACTCGTTATGAATGAAACCATTACAAGATATGTGGTTTATCATCAACCTTGTATGGTCAATAGATATGGGGTTTACAGACCAAAAAAGTTCCTTTAACCACCAGACTAGTCTTTTAAAATGAGTTCACTTGTTTGAGTTCTTACATTTTGTTATTTTTTTTCTTGGAGAGGCATTATATGTATGTTACTAAAGGGCAGCATCAACTAACATTGATCATAATTTTGTAAATATATACCTACAAACTAAGGGTGTAAACGAGTCGAGCTATTCGAGGTCAGCTAAAAAAAACTCGAAATGAGTCAAATTTAAACAAGCTCGAGCCCAAGCTAGAGTTTATTAATAAGTTAGTTTTGCAAGCGAGCTCGAGGCAGCTCGCGAGCCTAAACAGGTATTATGTATTTATTTATATAATAACAATGATTATTTATAAAATTATGATCAAACTAAATATGTGTATGATGTTATATATAAATTTAGAAAAAAAATTATAACTAATACAAATTAATTAATAGATAATAAACGAGCTAAGCGGCCCAAGCCTAAGTTTGAAAAACTACCCACGAGCTAAGCTCGATCTTTGAGACCCAAGTTCAAACCGAGCCAAGTTTGAGTTCTCATGAGTTAAACAAGCTTGATCCAATTTGAGCTCGGGCTTTACTCCTTTGCACCCAAACTACAAAGTGAATTTGGAAGAAGAAAAAAAAGGAAAGTTAGCGGTTTCCAAGTGGCCATGTGGGAAACCATCACATGGCGACTAATTGATTAACCCACGATAGTCATCAAAATGGCGCCGATGCCGTGGAATTAGTGCGCTTAGTGTTAGCTATTTAGTTAGTTGTTCTTGATTTCTAAAAAAATCTAAAAAACCCAAAAATATTTTTCTTTTTATTTTATTTTATTTTATTTTTGTTAGTTCGATATTACGCTCGGTTTTTTTTTTTTTTTTTTTTTTTTTGTGCTTGTACAGGTCTTCAAATCATGGATAGAGCTTATCATCCCGAGTTTAATGAATTTGAGGATGCTGAATTCTCACAACACAACCAACCAGTGCAACAACAAATGAGCTTTCAAAACAGATAGTTACCGCTTCAAAACCGATATGCCAGATATAATGTAGATGAAGAGGATGGGTATTATGACCCGTTTGGATGTGATGAGTATAATGATTTTGTGCCTCCACCACAACAGTTTACTCAAAGAGGTCAGAATCGAGTCAGTTTGGGCAGCAAAGGTATAATGATGCTCAACAAAATAGTTATGGAAGATCCTTCGAAGTATCAAATCAAAATCACAAGCAAGAAAATCAACGGAATTATCAGCAAGGATTCTTGATTGGAGCTATCAAGGAGATCTTAATAACCATGAAAGCAACTGGCAGACTCAAGAGAACAGACAAACGAGTCAGCATGAGTCGGATGATAACTCCATTGAAGGGGTAAGGTCCCAAAAACCTCGCTTCGAGTACTTGGGACCATACCACAATCGCATCCTTCTAACCCTCTTTAGACCTTGCGCGGCCGCGCACCTATCCTACAAAGAGACCTTAGAAGAAAAACAACAAGCAACACCTGTGCGCTAAAACGAAACTAATGAATCCTTGCGCCTCTCTCCATAACAGATAAGGATAAAAATCCTATTTAACACTCCCGCATAAATAATACCCAGGCTTGGATATTATTTACTTCACCGACGCCATACAATAAGAAGCCACACTGGATTACAGCTGTAATCTTCTAGAAGGCTCAATCGTGCACCACCAGACGGTTACGTGTCATCATCCAAGGCTCCCTTGAAGTCACGATGATGGCACGGAATTGAAGAGAGATCTTCACTTGCCCACTTTCCACATGGCAATACCCCAGCCGTTGATCAAAGATCGCGATCCGTGTGCTCTCATGTCCGATTAAGAGATTAACGGAGGGAGAAATAACCGCTTACGGAGTTAACATTTTCCATCAATATTTCAATAACCGGTTTTCCCGCCCAAACTTCGGCTATAAATAGAAGGATAATTCAGGTATAATCTTCAAGTTACATTCACTTCACTTATACTTCTTCTTCTTCATATACCGATACTTATTCTCACGTCGGAGGGTGGTCACGGAGAGAACCCCCATTCTCCCCGTGGTGAGTCTAACGGTGGTTGTTTTGCAGTTGTCGGGAAGAGAAGAAGATCTGTCACCACTGAATCGAACGAGGAGAAACCAACCCTTTTATGCAGAACCTAACCCCCTGGTTTATCTGATTCCAGTCATTTAACTAGTGTTTCTTCATTGGCGCCCACCGATTTCTCAGTTTCACTCGTTTTTTTCTTATTTCGATTCGCTTTTTCATTTCCGTTTTTTAAATGGGAGAAACTTCGACCCATCGTCAAACCGGCCCTCGGCCAAATTTCGTTAACAATACCCAAGTTGAAGGGATTGTAGAAGAGGCTTCGGATGACAATGAAGTGCAGTACACTGATAATCATCCGAATGAACCTGTCACTCCAGGGATGCAGCCTGAAATCCCTATAAGCTCAATTTTACCTCCGGGAGAGACCCCTATCTCCTGGTATGTCTGGTCTCAGGGAGGATTAAATGTTGTGTACGCACAACTTTGTGCACAAACTGCTCCCCCAACTCAATCACGAAGGCATGTATCCCGTACTCGAGCACCATCAGTACCTCATGTTTCTCAGCATGATGGACCATCACGGATTCAGGTAGAAGACACAGAAGTTTACTCTAGATCTCTAGCGAGATATGAGTATACTCAGTCTGAAAATCGAAGAAGAGAATATCATAATGAGTCCCACTCTCATCGCAGGCAGTCAGTTCACTCCAGGTTGGGCCCTTCACGGGACACCCACACCAGGGAGTATGATAGAACATACCATGAAGGAGATAGTGCAAGTGTGTTTAGTCGGTTACAACCAAATTTCAACAAATGTAAACCCCGCGCGGTTTACAATCCTGAAGCTGAACACGATTATAATCTGATCTACCGCCCTGCGGAAGCTGCAGAAAATTCCAAGTTCATCAGTGAAATTGCTCTGGCTCCACTAGAAAAAGAGAAACTCCCATCCAACGTAGGCAAGTTTAATGGCATGACGGACCCAGATGACCATCTTCGGGTCTTCACAAGCGCGGGGTTGGTGGGAGGTTGGACTCTACCGATGTGGTGTCACCTTTTCATTCAAACCCTCACAGGCGCCGCACGGCTCTGGTTTGATAATCTGCCTGTAGGGAAAATCACATCATGGGTAGACTTACGAGAAAAGTTTTTAGTACACTTCAGCTAGCAGAGGAGGTACATACGTGATATGACGGACGTTATGAATATCTGGCGATGCGATGACGAAAGTTTAGAAGACTTCATTACCCGTTACAACAAGGAAGTGCTCGAAATAGGATATGTTCATGAGCACCTGATCAGAGCCCAATTTAAGTACGCCGTCTGATGTAACGACATGATAAAGGTTTTATCCGGAACGGAGGGACTCCCAAAAAGTTGGGAGAAATTAATGGCGGTAGCTAAGGTCTTTGCCCAGACTGAGAAAAATCTCAGCACCAACAGACCGCCACCACCGCATAGTCGCCCAGCATACTTAGGCCCGAGCACCGGGAGGAAGTTTAAAAAAGGTTGGCGCGACTCGAGCTCAGGAAATTATTCGTCTGAAGATGCACGAGCTACCATCAATAAGCTCACTGCACAAAGAGAAGCAAAACAAGAAAACAGAGAGAGGCAGTGGACTCCTCTGACCAAAACCCCCGCAGAGGTACTGAGTACGGAGGACTACCAGTTCAAGGCTCCTCCACCAATGAAGAACAAGCGCGGCCAAGACCCAAGTCAATACTGCGACTATCACAAAGACAACGGTCATACTACCAACAACTGCATCTCCCTGCGCACTGAAATCGAGAAAGCGCTTAAAAGCGGTGAGCTTACTCACCTGTTGCAAAATGTGCTCAAGGAGATAAAACAAATCACTCATGGCGACGAGGGCCCGAGTAAGAGGGCGAAGAATTAAGCAGCAGTTCTATAGTCCCCTTTGCAGGTTGGTCAAGCTCCATAGTTTATCAATTTCCATCAAGGACTATAGTATAAATTAAGTCTTATGTAATTATTCTAAGATAGACTTTGTACAGCCTCTGCGCCTTATCTATGAATAAAAAAAAGTTTCTATCATTTCTGTGTTTTTTACAAAGTGCATGCAATTCCTTTTGGTAAGCGCAAAAACATTATGGTAAGATATAATACAAGTCTCATGAGCGGTTAGCGATTACACACATCGCGCAAGACCATACGTTCACACATAAGCTTTATACCACCTTTATTTGCCTTACCTACTCAAAGTAATTGTACTCATGCAAAATATTGTAAATTAAAACATATCATATTAAGTTACCGGCGCACCGCACGCCTTAGAAAATTACAAAATATACACGGTAGTGTACTAATCAAAGTTACTTGCGTGGCAGCGCATTAACAGAACAGGGATCCACATCCCGAAACCAACCAATTGTTCATACAAACACAGGAAAAAAACCTACGCTAGGTCTTCATTCTCATTTTCTCCATCTGGGAAAATTTCTTTCAACTGTGCCACATGGTCCTCGGATTGTAACGCAACATTGATCAGATCCATAACCGGGAGCTGCAAGTTATTAAACTCTGTCTTCGCAGCAGCAAGGGCAGCATCTGTATTTATGCTATGGGTAGCAGACTTGTTGGTATCCCAGTCAACCTTCAAAGCATTAACCATGTGGTGCGAGCATTCAGCATACCCTTGGGCATATCGATCATTTCGCGCAGCAACCACCAAGCGCGCGACCGTTTCTTCTAGCTCCTCGGAATTTAAAACCGATTCAGCAACCTATAATAAAAGGAGCACATAAAGAAAAGCGCGAGACAGCTCCACAGAGTTACAAAAGGAAGAAGAAACCTACACATGCGATTCCGAGCTCTTTCAGCCATAACATGTCGTTTTTCAATGGCTCAAGTTCACTCTCCGCCGTAGCTCACGCCGTTTCAGAATTTTCTAACTTTTCTTCGGTTTCAGCAAGACGGCGGGAAGTTTCCGCTTTCTCAGTGTGCGCAAGCTCCAGATCTTTTTTGAGTTTTTCCTGCTCAGATAGCAAAGCAATAAGTTTTTCTATCTCCTTATCTCTAAGGGCAAGAGTAGCGCAGGTATGTACCTCTCATTGTTCACTCCTTTCCCTATGAGAACGCGCTTCATCTCGCGCGGCTTCAGCATCGACCTTTTACTTCTTCAATTTTTCGATCTCCGCATCTTGTTTCTTCAACTTCTCAACCTCAGCCTTGAGATTGTTGATAACATTGCAGAGACCCATCTTCTCGGCATTATCCTTCTCGCAGATCTTTTACCAGTTTTTACGCTCCTCGGAAAGAAGGGCAGCTTCAGCTTCCGCCTTTCTCTTCTAACCCGCAACAGACCACTCTTCAGTTTTTCGATCCGTCTCAAATTTAGCCTGATCAGCTTCTAGTTTAGCTCTTAACTGGGCAACACGGTCTTCATCCTCAACAGCCTTCTTCTTGGACGCCTTAACAGCAGCCCACTCCTTATGCATACTATGCCACTCGCGCACTATGCGGTGCGTGGTGGATGTATAAGAAGCAGCCTCTTCATGGTAGGCATGATAAGTTTGGTCATGAAGGCGTCCTTCCTGGAATTTAATCTCCCCAGGCGGGAAGGTTCCCTGTAACCAATCTCGACAAACATGCTAGTCTGGAAATGTATCACCTTTCTTCAGATTCCAGACAGGGACGTGAATTTCAGCAGCATTCTTCTCTGAATAGGTTCTACAATAATAATCCCCCAGAGTTTCATCTGGGCGGATTGGAGAACTTTTGTCAGCATCAAAAAACGAACCTTGGTCCTCAGCAGAGACCTTCTAAATATTCTCAGGCATGAAGCCAGAAGCCATGGAAGGAGAAGCTGTTACAGGGATCTCTTGAGCGGATTTCCCTTTCTCTGAATCCTGAGCAACAAGTTCAGGAGTTTGTGGATTACCAACACCAATAACTTCAACCTCTGGGCTAGTGACTTTCCCTGCATGTAAGAGGAAAACAAAGAAGAACGCTTACCAAGAAGGGGATTCGCAGTAAAGGCATCAAGATTGCCCCTCCTAGTAATTTTCTTCCTCTGAATCTTCTTCACAGGCTGACCTTCAGCTTCAACGTCAGTCGGTTTTCTTTTTCCAGCTTTCTTCCTCAGCAGACGCTCAGGACTCGATTCCAAATCAGTGGGATCATCAGGATTCGATGGAGGAATATTAGCAGTATCTTTTGGTTCCGGCTTCGATCTTCTTATAACTACAGGCGCAAGACCCTCCAATGAATCAGATACCACCACATAATCACACCAGGAGTAAGAGGAACGGCGCATACCTTTCTTCTCCCCCCCCCCCCCACACACATTTTTGGCCTTAGAATGTTGAGCTTTCTCAGCGTCCCTCTTCTTTGGCGCAGCAGTAGTTGTGGGCGCACGTCTTTTCTTCTCAGGGCTTATGCCCAAATTAGACAGCTCACCTACTATAAAGTGCAGAAATTAACATTATCTAAGCGCGCAGAAAACAGCAAACAAAAAACATCATGATAAAAGCTTACCAGCACCAGCAGCAGGTTGCGCAGACAAATCATCATCCCGCGGAAGCACAAAGTTCCTCACAATATGGTGATACCAAAGCTCCTCATCAGGTTTTTTGGCAATTGTAGCCATCTTCCCACCTTCTCTCTCAATCGCAACAACATACAAAGAAACAACTACAAAGAGAGAGAAACAAAAGCCAAGTTCAAAAAAAGAAGAAGAAGAAGAAAGAGAAAGGGGGAAGCAGGGCAAACCCCAAAAATCTTACTTTTCCCGTCCTCCATATACACCGGCTTGTCTTCCCAATTCATCCGCCAGTTCAGGGTCATACCGGCACCAACAAGGGCTTTCTCCGGCTAAGCAATAGACGAAACGTCCTTCAGATCCTGGTACCAATTTTCATCAACAGGAGTCTGAATAGTCTCAGTGGGGACATCCTCTTTTCCCCTGAATGTCATCCTCATCGGGATAATCCCAGCCTTAATAAAAAGGAATTTCTGCTTCCAGTCATGAAACGATTTTGGGGGATGAAGTAAGATCTTCTTTGCAGATGATCTTTGCACAAAGGAATAGAACCCTTGAGAGCAATGCATTTGATGGAACACTCGGAATCGAGGAACCGTCGGTTCAATGTGCATCGTATGTCACACCCCGACCACGTGAGACAACGAAACGTGGCGGAAACGTCGGGGAGTGTTGTAACAGAATTAATTGTTTCACAACCATGGAAATTAAAGTTTCATTTTATTAATCAAATAAGAGAGTTACATTGTCTTTAAACAAGAAATAAAGAGTACATAACATAAATTAACTAGTTCTTGTCTCGTTTTAAGTCACTAAGGCACAGGTCCGCCTAAGTATGTCTCGATAAGTCCTATGCATCAACTCCTGAAAACACATGTGAAAATAGGTATGTCAGCATAAAAATGCTTGTGAGATACATAGGTTTTGTGAAAATAGGATTCATGACTTGTAAGTTTAAGAAAATGTTTAATAAAGTTTAGTCATGAACCTTGTAAATTGATTTGTTTTGTAAATCATTTGAAAAACAATAAGTTCAGATGATATGTATAAATAAGAGAATAATGTATGGTTAAATGAATAACCATGTAAAATGAGTTTGTATAAGATAAGTTGTTTGTAAAACAATGTCTTGTGAAAAGTATGTTATTTGTATAAAATGTTATATGTCTTAAATTGAAATGATTCAAATAACGCTATGATATGTAATACCATACAAACACTTATGTATAGGAAGTACCAGCGGCGTATCCACCGTGCTTGTATCATATTACACACGCCTCGTTACTTAAATCACTTACTCAAACCAAACCATCAAGATGTAATGTTTAACAATTGTAGAAATGTTTAGGTATAGTCAAATGTCTGTTGTCAAATGGTTCACATGGTTCAATAGATACAAATGGTTCACATAATGTAATGTAATATAGTGTGTTCCTATGCTGGATGAGCATATGCAACAAAATGTAATGTAAAACAATGTACTAAGTATGCACACAATGGACATACATAGCATGAAATGTAATGTAAAACGATGTACTAAGTATGCACACAATGGACATACATAGCATGAAATGTAATGTAAAACAATGTACTAAGTATGCACACAATGGACATACATAGCATGAAATGTAATGTAAAACGATGTACTAAGTATGCACACAATGGACATACATAGCATGAAATGTAATGTACAACGATGTACTAATAGTGTACTATTGAACATAGCAAGTATGTGATATGAAAACATGGAAACATGAAAGTAACAAGTAGACACATGTGTTTCACCCTAAAACAGTTTGAAAACGGTAAAAGAGGGGTCTATGTACTCACTTGAGATTGCTTAGAAGTCCTAGGATAACCACCAAGCAAAGCTAGAAGATCACGGAATCAAACGGTACCTAATATAGGTAACTACATTAATAAGCGGACCTATATCGGAGGATTGGATAGAATGAGGGCTCGTAAACCAAATGAGTATGGGAACTCAGGTAATATGGTTTAACAAAGCCTACATACTAAAATGGAACCTATCCTAAGTGCTTTTGACCCATTACGACCCGTTTAGGTAGCTTATGCTACTTTAACGCGTCGTTCGCGTAAAACGCGTTCGGAACGCCTAACTAGTCCTATGACAAGTAAAATATGCCTTAACATGTCTAATATTGTTGCCAAATCAGTTTAGATACCAAAAGTTATGTTACATATGCTTAAAATGAATTTTGGCGTTAAAAGGGCATTTTGGTAATTTACCTAAGGCATATATACTACCTATCATACAACTACTCAAACGATGTGACCATAAGGTATAACCTCGGAAGGTTATTCCCTATACAACTATGGTCACCTAATGTGTTTGGTCGGATCCTAATGATCATCCAAACGGGTCGCGTTCGAAAGCATAAGCGATTGATTAAATCGCTTACCTTTACGACCTTAGACAAGCACAAAACTAAAAGTGACGAGCTAAGCACGTTAAAACATGCTTAACTATGTTAGAAAACAAGTTTGGTATCAAAACAAACGGTTTTGATACCCATAAGTAGTTTGGTTACAAAATACGCAAGAATACGTATTCTGGCCGAAACTACGACTCGTCACTGAGCCTAGATAACGTGGTAATCAGTAGGTATAGTCACTAGGGACTATAACCATCGTGATTACGCTCACGTTATGAAGTTCAAAAGAACTTCGCATTGACCATAAATTGGTCAATGCAGAAAGTCAAACAAAGTTTGAATTTAACGTTAAAAAGGGTAAAAAGAATGAAGGAACACTTACAAAGGGTCCCCGCTAGTAAATCTTGATCAAATAGCTCAGGTATGAAGCAATGGCTTCAACTTAGAGCTTTTAGATCAGATTGGTGGGTTTTTGGAGTTGGGATGGATGGGTATTTATAGATGTGGTAGAACCGTTAGGATCGTTTATCGAATAACGTGCTTTGATCTCATCCATACACTTGTTGAAACCTTGTGGTAACTCAAAATGGCCCCTCATGATCATGAAAGGGCAAGTGTGGGTGAGTTTTGGGTGCATAACAGCTGTTAACAGCTGTTAAAACTGATTAATCTGATCTGGGAGCCTGACACGGGCTGCATAAGGTATCACCCAGGGTTTACGCGGGCCGCCTGGGGGTCCTGATCAGAAAACAACTTTGCATAATGACAGTTTTGGTCCCTGTTGTGTTTTAAGGCTATTTCCGACATGTTTAAGGCCCGTTAACCCCATTTCAAAGCTCTAAAATGAAGTTAAAGTATAGGGAACTTAAAATGTGCTAAAAAATATCCCGGATGTCAGTTCGTTTGGTCGTACGATCGCGATGTTTGCTTAATTACGACGGAATGCGCATAAGTGCGAAAAACGATCCAAATTGCGCGACGAATGGATTTTTCTCAAGCCAAACACTAAAATAAAATATTTTAGTGCTTACATAAATTTTTGGATGTCCGGATGTATACAGAACGTAGGTTATGCGCGAAAATGCAAACTTATGCACTTTTTGACACTTTTAGTCCCTGAATGACCCAAAAGTTTATTTTAGCACACCGAACCCCTCAAAGCCTATTTCTAAGCTATGTAAAGGATATTTAGGGTATGTTTAACTTATGGTCATGTTCTGGAATGTTTGTTACAGTTCAAATTGGTATACTTTCGCAGTTTGTCAAATTTAGTCCCTGTAAGCGAATTAACTTGATTTCGGCATACCAAACCATCCAAAACTTATTTCTAAGTTATGTAAAGGTTATTTAAGGTATGTTAAGCCTATTTCACTATTCCGGAGTGTTCATTGTATTAAACTGGTTATATTTACGCATCAGATCGCGTATAACCTTCCAGAAAGCGATTTAAAGCCAGAAATCGAACAAGAAATGATATGTGCAAATGATACACATATTTTTACAAATCCCAAGTATGAAACACAATATTTCATTGATTTGGTATTTGTTTGATGGTCACGGAGGCACAGTTGTCACAGTCTGTAGGAGCATGTCTGTGACTTTGTGTTAAATAACCATCATGGATAAGGCATATCCTGATATTCCTCTTTAACGGACATTTTCAGAAATGGAAATGAAGGAAGAATCAGGGATATTCATTTCCCTTCGATGGATAATTTTCAGAAACGAAAAATGCACGGAATGAGTCATTTTCCTTAATGGGTATCCTTCAGAAACGAAAATGCACGGAATGAGTCATTTTCCTTAATGGGTATCCTTTAGAAACGAAAATGAACGGAATGAGTCATTTTCCACAATTCCTCCAGAAACGAAAATGAACGGAATGAGTCATTTTCCCCAATTTCTTCGGGAACGAAAATGAACGGGATGAGTCATTTTCCACAATTTCTTCAGAAACGAAAATGAACGGGATGAGTCATTTTCCACAATTTCTTCAGAAATGAAAATGAACGGAATGAGTCATTTTCCACAATTTCTTCAGAAACGAAAATGCACGGAATGAGTCATTTTCCACATTTTCTTCAGAAACGAAAATGAACGGAATGAGTCATTTTCCATAATTTCCTCAGAAACGAAAATGCACGGAATGAGTCATTTCTAGACACACGACCAAACTTGCTGTGGTTTCTGTGCACTGAATTCCATAATTATGTATGCATCCATAATTACGCAATTCCTTGCACAGTCCGCACAATTTGTTTTGTAATGCGAAGGGGAAAAAATTAAACCTGTGATGAGTGTGACTAGACTATCATAGGGTCCTTTTAATTAGATCGACAAATGATCTCTTTTAATTAGACCACCAAGGAGTCTTTTTAGCTATTTCATCACATGATATCCCTAACCAGATTTTTGGATCAATCTGTTTAACTAGACCACTCCAGGGGTCTAATTATGGAATAGTACAATATAATCCAAGGGTCTTTACTATTACGTAAAAGCCCATTGAGGATTTAATATAGTACCTTTGGATATCCTACTATGAATCCCTTATACGAAGATATGGAAGATTCTACAAGGATTTGGATAACAAAACTTGGATTACACAAAAACATAAAAGGGAACACATAAGCACATAATCACATAGTTGTTTAACTTGATTATTAATTTGTTATTAACTTGTTATCGATTGAGAATGGATATGGAAACCAGTCGATGGACTTCAATGTCCTCTGGGATCTATCTGAAAAGATAGGAAGATCTCCCAAAAATTCGATTTCGTTTTCAAAGAAACGTAATATTCGAATTAAGGAACACAACAATTTTAGGATTTACGAAAATACCCTTAGGTACCCTATTAAGGATTTATAGTGGTACTTTGGGTATTCGTCCAGTGTTGTAACTTGCGCTTTGTACTTCGTTTCCTTAGAGGAAACGGGTACTTAGGAATTTCGTGGAAAACGCAAGAGATCATAAAATGGAAAAACTTTGGGGGTAGTTTGCTTTTCAAGGAATACGATTCCTTGATTGTCGGTATTGTAGGGGATATGTTGTTTATACATACAACCACATAAATACATTGCAATGTAAATAAAGGATTTATTTATAAACAATGATAACAACTGTTTCATGGACCTTGACAACAAAAGAAATTAATACATAAGACGTGATTATTTCTAAAGGGTGTTGTCTTCTAGTCAGTCAGATGCTCATCCCTGTGCTGGATTTGCATCAGCAAGCTTTGGGCAATTTCTTTGGAAATGACCCATCTCACCACAATTGTAGCAAGAACCTGGTGGAAAGCGAGCTTGAGCAGGATTGTTGCCAGCTTGATTTGGTGCAACTGCAGCTCGGCAAACTTTTGCTGTATGACCTTTAAGTCCACAAATTTGGCATTCGCAGCACTTCACACTAGTATGATGATGAAGGTTACATTGGTTGCACAAGGGTGAAGTTCCATTGTATGGCTTCCTAGCAGGGGGTTGAGCTGGTTGGTTGGGGACGGCTTGATCATTGTGAGTAACCATGGCGAAGTTCTGAGAAGCCTTTCGCTTCTTTGACCGCTTAGGGGATCCAGTCTGTTCATCCATGGTCTTTGATTCCTCGATTGGCTTCTTGTCACCCTTTCGAAAAAGTTTACGTTTCCTGATCTGAGATTCAGTCAAGGTTGCAGATAGCTCAATGGCCTGCCTAACCGTAGTGGGGTTACTACCAGTAACAATGTCCTGAACTGAGTCAGTGAGACCATAAATGTATTTCTCGATCGCTTTATCCAAAGGCGTAACCATGGTAGGACACAACAGGCTCAGCTCCTTATATCGATCAGTGTATGCTCGATGTTCACCGCTGTCTTGCTTAAGATCGTCAAATTCCCTTTCCAATGCCCTGATCTCGTGACGAGGACAGAATTCCTTCATCATCAGTGCTCGAAGTTCTTCCCAAGTTTGAGCCAGTGCCACTTCGGCACCCCTATCTCTCATCACACCGTTCCACCACGTCAAAGCTCGTTTCTCAAAGACACTAGATGCGAAATCTACCTTTCGCTCATTTGGACATTGAACATGTCTGAAGGTGCTCTCTAAACTCTCGAACCATTGCAGAAGTGCAGTCGCTCCTTGAGACCCAGAAAACTTTGATGGCTTAGCCGAGTTGAACGTCTTGAAGTTGCAGGGGGCATTATTGTTGTTGAGGGCTTGGTTACATTGGGCAACGTTGTTCGGGATTGCAGCAGTTATTTGCTGTGTAATGACAGCTGCCAGCTCTTCAATAGATACCGGATTTTCGCGTCGTGGAGGCATTCTAAAAGGGGAAACAAGAGAGAAAACAAATGAAATGGCATTGGGTAAGGATAGGATGTTACAATTACCGACCAAAATCATGGGTGATGGTCATTTATTTGAACCACGAAGCAAACAAACGACACATAAAGGCTTAATCAAAGCAAATAGATCCTCATAATGTATCGCGAAGACATGCTCGCCTATAAGTGGACACTCACCCCAAGAGTTCCCAGGTAAGAGTGACTGGTCCGATTATGTGGATTTGTACGAACACTCTAGCCTTAGACAGAAAATTCAGCGTACAGGTATTCACTCTTCCAGTTTGCACGTGTTTACATTATTTAGGACCCAAAACTTTGACGAGATTTTGAAAACTCAAAGGGGTTCAAAACCTTATAACAGAGGGTCCAAACCTTACAATAGAGGGTTCAAAACCTAGAAATCAATCATCCAAAAATAGATGATTAATTTTCAAAGCGGATTCGGAATTAATGTTCTCGTTGTGATTGTCGCCTAAGGATAGGTGACGGTATTGTTTTATGACTAAACGCAAGTAAACTCGCGTTAGGGTCCTAAGAAGGTTATAGACTAGGTAAAAGTATTACTAATAACCTAATTCCCTATAACCATTGTCTCTGATACCATCTTTTCTGTCACACCCCGACCACGTGAGACAACGAAACGTGGCGGAAACGTCGGGGAGTGTTGTAACAGAATTAATTGTTTCACAACCATGGAAATTAAAGTTTCGTTTTATTAATCAAATAAGAGGGTTACATTGTCTTTAAACCAGAAATAAAGAGTACATAACATAAATTAACTAGTTCTTGTCTCGTTTTAAGTCACTAAGGCACAGGTCCGCCTAAGTATGTCTCGATAAGTCCTATGCATCAACTCCTGAAAACACATGTGAAAATAGGTACGTCAGCATAAAAATGCTTGTGAGATACATAGGTTTTGTGAAAATAGGATTCATGACTTGTAAGTTTAAGAAAATGTTTAATAAAGTTTAGTCATGAACCTTGTAAATTGATTTGTTTTGTAAATCATTTGAAAATCAATAAGTTCAGATGATATGTATAAATAAGAGAATAATGTATGGTTAAATGAATAACCATGTAAAATGAGTTTGTATAAGATAAGTTGTTTGTAAAACAATGTCTTGTGAAAAGTATGTTATTTGTATAAAATGTTATATGTCTTAAATTGAAATGATTCAAATAACGCTATGATATGTAATACCATACAAACACTTATGTATAGGAAGTACCAGCGGCGTATCCACCGTGCTTGTATCATATTACACACGCCTCGTTACTTAAATCACTTACTCAAACCAAACCATCAAGATGTAATGTTTAACAATTGTAGAAATGTTTAGGTATAGTCAAATGTCTGTTGTCAAATGGTTCACATGGTTCAATAGATACAAATGGTTCACATAATGTAATGTAATATAGTGTGTTCCTATGCTGGATGAGCATATGCAACAAAATGTAATGTAAAACAATGTACTAAGTATGCACACAATGGACATACATAGCATGAAATGTAATGTAAAACGATGTACTAAGTATGCACACAATGGACATACATAGCATGAAATGTAATGTAAAACAATGTACTAAGTATGCACACAATGGACATACATAGCATGAAATGTAATGTAAAACGATGTACTAAGTATGCACACAATGGACATACATAGCATGAAATGTAATGTACAACGATGTACTAAGTATGCACACAATGGACATACATAGCATGAAATGTAATGTAAAACGATGTACTAATAGTGTACTAATGAACATAGCAAGTATGTGATATGAAAACATGGAAACATGAAAGTAACAAGTAGGCACATGTGTTTCACCCCAAAACAGTTTGAAAACGGTAAAAGAGGGGTCTATGTACTCACTGGAGATTTCTTAGAAGTCCTAGGATAACCACCAAGCAAAGCTAGAAGATCACGGAATCAAACGGTACCTAATATAGGTAACTACATTAATAATCGGACCTATATCGGAGGATTGGATAGAATGAGGGCTCGTAAACCAAATGAGTATAGGAACTCAAGTAATATGGTTTAACAAAGCCTACATACTAAAATGGAACCTATCCTAAGTGCTTTTGACCCATTACGACCCGTTTAGGTAGCTTATGCTACTTTAACGCGTCGTTCGCGTAAAACGCGTTCGGAACGCCTAACTAGTCCTATGACAAGTAAAATATGCCTTAACATGTCTAATATTGTTGCCAAATCAGTTTAGATACCAAAAGTTATGTTACATATGCTTAAAATGAATTTTGGGGTTAAAAGGGCATTTTGGTAATTTACCTAAGACATATATACTACCTATCATACAACTACTCAAACGATGTGACCATAAGGTATAACCTCGGAAGGTTATTCCCTATACAACTATGGTCACCTAATGTGTTTGGTCGGATCCTAATGATCGACCAAACGGGTCGCGTTCGAAAGCATAAGCGATTGATTAGATCGCTTACCTTTACGACCCTAGACAAGCACAAAACTAAAAGTGACGAGCTAAGCACGTTAAACCATGCTTAACTATGTTAGAAAACAAGTTTGGTATCAAAACAAACGGTTTTGATACCCATAAGTAGTTTGGTTACAAAATACGCAAGAATACGTATTCTGGCCGAAACTACGACTCGTCACTGAGCCTAGATAACGTGGTAATCAGTAGGTATAGTCACTAGGGACTATAACCATCGTGATTACGCTCACGTTATGAAGTTCAAAAGAACTTCGCATTGACCATAAATTGGTCAATGTAGAAAGTCAAACAAAGTTTGACTTTAATGCTAAAAAGGGTAAAAAGAATGAAGGAACACTTACAAGGGTCCCCGCTAGTAAATCTTGATCAAATAGCTCAGGTATGAAGCAATGGCTTCAACTTAGAGCTTTTAGATCAGATTGGTGGGTTTTTGGAGTTGGGATGGATGGGTATTTATAGATGTGGTAGAACCGTTAGGATCGTTTATCGAATAACGTGCTTTGATCTCATCCATACACTTGTTGAAACCTTGTGGTAACTCAAAATGGCCCCTCATGATCATGAAAGGGCAAGTGTGGGTGAGTTTTGGGTGCATAACAGCTGTTAACAGCTTTTAAAGCTGATTAATCTGATCTGGGAGCCTGACGCGGGCCGCCTGGGGGTCCTGATCAGAAAACAACTTTGCATAATGACAGTTTTGGTCCCTGTTGTGTTTTAAGGCTATTTCCGACATGTTTAAGGCCCCTTAATCCCATTTCAAAGCTCTAAAATGAAGTTAAAGTATAGGGAACTTAAAATGTGCTCAAAAATATCCCGGATGTCAGTTCGTTTGGTCGTACGATCGCGATGTTCGCTTAATTACGACGGAATGAGCATAAGCGCGAAAAACGATCCAAATTGCGTGACGAATGGATTTTTCTCAAGCCGAACACTAAAATAAAATATTTTAGTGCTTACATAAATTTTTGGATGTCCGGATGTATACAGAACGTAAGTTATGCGCGAAAATGCAAACTTATGCACTTTTTGACACTTTTAGTCCCTGAAAGACCCAAAAGTTTATTTTAGCACACCGAACCCCTCAAAGCCTATTTCTAAGCTATGTAAAGGATATTTAGGGTATGTTTAACTTATGGTCACGTTCCGGAATATTTGTTACAGTTCAAATTGGCATACTTTCGCAGTTTGTCAAATTTAGTCCCTGTAAGCGAATTAACTTGATTTCGGCATACCAAACCATCCAAAACTTATTTCTAAGTTATGTAAAGGTTATTTAAGGTATGTTAAGCCTATTTCACTATTCCGGAGTGTTCATTGCATTAAACTAGTTATATTTACGCATCAGATCGCGTATAACCTTCCAGAAAGCGATTTGAAGCCTGAAATCGAACAAGAAATGATATGTGCAAATGATACACATATTTTTACAAATCCCAAGTATGAAACACAATATTTCATTGATTTTGTATTTGTTTGATGGTCACGGAGGCACAGTTTTCACATCGTACGACACACAAATTCGAAGTGACGAACCCTAACCATACCAATAGGGTGCATCTAGGAGATGTGAAACCATACCAATAAAGGTAAGCGATCTAATCCTGCAGAAAAGAAGTCCCAAAATAGGGTTATGTACCCGGCCGGAGCGTCCGCCGCCTTTTGATCCTCATCAGGGTATCGAGCACCCCAATTTTCTGGAAACCTGAGATTCCGAATCAGACCTTCGAACGTCACCCTTGACCACTTCAATGGTGGAAGTTCGGCAGCCATTTCTTCAGTAGAGTCTTCGTGATAATCTCCGGTTGACATAAGAAAGAGAAATGGCAAATTCTTTCTAATAACTGACAAGCAAGACGAAGAAGAAAGGGGTTTTCAAGAAAGTAATGATTAACGAAAATAGGCAACTGAAAACACTTATATACTCACCGCCATAAATAGCATAGATAACTGCAATTGCACCTTTTTTTTTTGGGATAGCATAGTTATCCAAGCGTCAAGGGCGAGTGGGAAAGAGCACAAACGCGAGTTCACACGCGCGTGTGAAATACGGTTAGTAAGATACAACTAACAAAGACAGCCTGTCACACGTCAACAGTCATGACTGAACCTTTTCACAGACCCAAAAGTCAAGATTTTCAAAATTATAATAATGAACAAAGAGTACCTTCTCCCTGAAGATTCTCCATTTTCGCACCAAAAACTCTACAGCAAAATGCACCTCTCTCTCATACTCCAGTGCTCCACTTATTTTGCATAAGAGCAACACTAGACTGGGGGCACTTGAAGGGGTAAGGTCCCAAAAACCTCGCTTCGAGTACTTGGGACGATACCACAATAGCATCCTTCTAACCCTCTTTAGACCTTACGCGGCCGCGCACCGGTCCTACAAAGAGACCTTAGAAGAAAAACAACAAGCAACACCTGCGCGCCAAAATGAAACTAATGAATCCTTGCGCCTCTCTCCATAACAGATAAGGATAAAAAATCCTATTTACCACTCCCGCATAAATAATACCCAGGCTTGGATATTATTTACTTCACCGATGCCATACAATAAGAAGCCACACTGGATTACAGCTGTAATATTCTAGAAGGCTTAATCGTGCACCACCAGACGGTTATAACCGTCTGGACACGTGTCATCATCCCAGGCTCCCTTGAAGTCACGATGATGTGACGGAATTGAAGAGAGATCTTCACTTGCCTGCTTTCCACGTGGCAATACCCCAGCCGTTGATCAAAGATCGCGATCCGTGTGCTCTCACGTCCGATTAAGAGATTAACGGAGGGAGAAATAACCGCTTACGGAGTTAGCATTTTCCGTCAATATTTCAATAACAGGTTTTCCCGCCCAAACTTCGGCTATAAATAGAAGGATAATTCAGGTATAATCTTCAAGTTACGTTCACTTCACTTATACTTCTTCTTCTTCATATACCGATACTTATTCTCACGCTGGAGGGTGGTAACGGAGAGAACCCCCATTCTCCCCGTGGCGAGTCTAACGGTGGTTGTTTTGCAGTTGTTGGGAAGAGAAGAAGATCTGTCACCCCTGAATCGAACGAGGAGAAACCAACCCTTTTATGCAGAACCTAACCCCCTGGTTTATCTGATTCCGGTCATTTAACTAGTGTTTCTTCATCCATTAAGGAAAAAATTGAAACGATTGTGGAGTTCTTGAAGGATATTCAGAAAAGCAACGAGATCAGAGATAGGGAGGTTAAGGCATTATCACAGCAGGTTGGACAATTAGCTGATGAAGTAGTTATCATCAGAAGAAATCAAGATAAGCTTCTTAGTGATTTTCATGAAAATACAGCTCACAAATCTTCTGACACAACGAGTGTTCACATAAATAAGGTAAGTACTCGTTATCTTTCTAAAATTTCTACTGTTGAAACTCAGTCACCACAATATGTTGAGGGTATGGTAGAGGATGTGACTGAGTCTGAGGGTGAGAGTGAACGTGATCAAGAAATTGAAAGTTGTGTAAAGTCTAAACATTGTTCAACTAAGACGTTTTCTGATAGTGATAACGGGAATGTAAAGGTTCCTTTCCCCATGGCTTTATTTGCACACAAAAATTTATGAAAACGGAAATCACCTAAAGGTGAAAGTTGGGAAAGCTTTGAAAAGGTAAAAATAAATAAACCGTTGCTTGAAAATTAAAGAAAGTCCTGATCACATTGAATTTTTAGAAGAGTTAAGTACCCAAAAACGATGTCACAAGTTCCCTAAACAACTTGATTTAACCGTTCATGTGAACGCCGTTTTGATGGGTACCCTTCCCCCGTAACTCCAAGATCCAGCAACACCTATTACTTTAATACAAATAGGTGCTTTTAAATTAGATAGGGCTTTGTTGGATCTTGGAGAATGTGTAAGTATATTACCAGGGAGTTTATATGATCAATATGATTTTGCATCCCCGCGAGGGGCTGATCCCCATTGCTCGAAACAGTGGCTCTCATACCACTAGTTAAATCTGGGTACATGATCAGATAGATGAAAGCAAATGAAATTCACTAATTCATTCTATTGTTTTTTTGTGTGTTAAAGCAACAAGAGTATGGAAGAGGGAAGGTCCAGGATCAACTCCAAAAGATAGCTCCTTGATCGGAATTTGCAACCAAAGAACACTGTTAACCTTAACGCGAGAGGTGGCCTCACGCGTTTGGACTCCGGCGTGAGAATCAGTAGAATGATCTTGAGAGTCTTAGCAAAGAGAATAGATAAGAGTTTTAGAGTGAGAGTGAGAGAGATTAACTAACTTTTGGCTGGAACAAGACTCTCCTTTTATAGGCAGATTGTCTGCCCAAGGAGCCTCATGCCAGCTTAGCACCTTCTAGTCTAGGTAAGCTTATCCTTCCTTGATGTTGCTTGCAGGGTTGGCCTTGCCTCTTTGAGTATGTTTCAGGTTTTGTGTGTCTCGAGGACACCTTTATGCTTTATAGAGATTTGTCTTATCAATTTGACTTATTCAATTCAAGTCCCAAGGTTGTACAGTAACCTTAGCTTCCTGTCACCAGTTGTGAGTGTGTCAGCTCCTGGTTAGGTGCTTCCAGCTTCTTTTTTCTGGTTTGTGCTTAGCGTTCTTTATTTTATTTTTACGGTTGTCGTTGACTTTGACTTTGCTGACTGAGATCTCCGAATACCAACGTCATAATTGTGTGAATAAATAAAATTATATGACTCAAGGAATATAAATACTGAAAACATTCTACTCCTACTAGGACTCCTACTTTTACTCATATCCCTAAACAGTTAGAAACTAAGTATAACTAATACTTAGGATAATTAAAATAATAATTAAATAACTTCAATGTTTAGTTTACTCGTTTAATCCTTCGAGTTTAGATCTTCTCCAGCTCCTTGAGATCGTCCGTACCTCCCTAGTTGATATTTAATAGATAATATATTTGTATAGATTATTTTGTAATTATTATTGTTTCCAAATTCTTTGTAATTATCCCTAATTTATGGGATTGTAAATCTCTATATAATGGAAACCCTAAGAGGGAGAAGGATCAAGGATCCTATTGTTTCATGGTATCACGAGACCAAGAAACCTATTCCCCTCAAGCCGCCGATCCCTTCTTCTCCTCTTCTTGAAGTTTCGGCTGCAACCTTCTCCCTCCCTACACCTCAATTTCGCCTACTGTTTCTCTTCCTCACATCTCCTCCCTCATGGATAATAAACTCCACCCGGCCATCACAGTTTCTAACATCAAAACCGATATCCCTGTCACTCTTGAGATGGAAACCGGCCACTGGTCTACCTGGTCGAAACTTTTCAAACTCCACTGCAAGGCATTTCAAGTTTATGATCATCTTCTGCCACGCTCCCCACCCGCCGAAACTACCTCCACTGACAAAGATAAGACCCCTGCTGATTCCTCTACATCTAAGGAAGTCTGGGAGCGACTTGACTCCATTGTCCTTCAATGGATTTATGGAACAATCTCTCAAGACCTTGTTCACACGATAATTAAACCCGGTACTACGGCACATCAAGCATGGACCACGCTTGAAAACCTGTTTCAGGATAACAAAAGCGCACGGGCCCTCCATCTTCGCCACCGATTCACCAATACTCGACTTGAAAAATTCGCCAACGTCTCTGCTTATAGTCAAGAATTGAAAATTTTGTCCGATCAGTTAGCCAACGTGGGTCATCCGGTCGATAATGATGCACTCGTTCTCCAATTAATTGCGGGACTTACGGAACAATATGAAGGTATCGGGATTGTGCTTCAAGGATAGGATCCACTGCCGCAGTTCGCCAAGGCTCGCTCAAAACTTTGTCTTATCGAGTCTCGCAGGCAGGAACAAGCACTACAGGCCGCCAAAACTGCTGGAACAGCCCATAACACCTCCACTCGTCCTTCTTCCTCTCACCAAGCGACGGAGCCAACCTATGACCGTTCTCGTGGACGCAGTCGCTCTCGAGGCCGCGGCAGGGGGCGCGGCAGACACAACTGGGGTCGAGGTCAGCCCAGTTACGGCCAATGGCCCAACTCCCCTCACACCTATTGGCCTCCTCCTTATGGCCCATGGCCCAATCAGCCCAACCAGCCATCATATCCGCAACATTGTGCCCCTCCCCCGTGCCCATACCCCACTTCAAATCCTCGGCCCAATAACAACTCCAGCGGCTCAGGCATTCTCGGGTCAGCACCTAACCAGGCTCATCATGCAGCATACACTCCCACCGACATCGATCAGGCTCTTCAAGCAATGTCTTTGAATCCGCCACAGGAACCCACTGGCTACATGGACACCGGTGCGACAGGTAACATGTCTAACACCTCTGTTAATTTCGATTCTTTTTCTGATAATAGCATGGGACAACAAATAATCGTCGGTGATGGCTCAACCATCCCGGTACTTGGACATGGCAACCAAACCCTTCCACCACTTTTCCCCCCTCTTGTCCTTAAAAACGTCTTATATGCACCAAAATTACTTAAAAACTTAATCTCGGTTTGTCGGTTCACAACCGACAACTCTGTTTCTGTCGAATTTGAACCTTTTGGTTTTCTGGTGAAGGACTACAAGAGCCGGATCCCTATCCTCCGGTGCAACAGCAGCGGTGATCTCTACCCACTTATGCTCGGACCTGGAACCACCACTTTCCCATCCACTTTTGCTGCTATCACCGCTAGTCTATGGCACCAACGTCTTGGACATCCTGGTCATACACCATTACAGTCATTAAAATCTTCTAATTTTGTTCAGTTTCCAGTTTTTCATAAAGACGTTTGTCAATCTTGTGTAATTGACAAAAGTATTAGACTACCATTTGCTAAATCTGATACTCGTATTTATTTTCCTTTTGATCTCATTCATAGTGATTTATGGACTTCTCCCATTTTAAGTTCCAATGGTCATAGATATTACATATTATTTGTTGACGATGTTACTAATTTTTTATGGACATATCCATTGTCAAACAAATCATAAGTATACACTATTTTTTGTCAATTCCACAAACAAATCACAACTCAATTTGAACGACCCGTCAAAACCTTTCAATGTGATAACGGCACCGAATACATAAACTACTCTTGAAACCGCCACTTACATAATCAACATCCTACCCATTAAACACCTTCAAAACAAAACACCCACCGAACTCCTATATCATCACACACCCTCATACAACCACCTACGTGTTTTCGGGTGCCTCTGTTATCCGTTGACCCCCGCCACCACTATTCACAAGCTTGACCCTCGATCCAATCCATGTATTTTCTTGGGCTCCCCCCCCCCCACACACACACACATCGAGGCTACAAGTGTTTTAACCTCAAAACAAAACAAATATTAATATCAAGACATGTAGCTTTTGACGAAACCACCTTCCTCTTTGCTAACACCATTACCCCTCCTCCATCTTATGATTTTCTTTCGGTTTTCCCTACTGTTTTTTGGTCACATGCCGACCCAAACACCCCCACCACACCCCACGGCCCAGCACCAATTACCCAGCCCCTTATCGCCTTCGGCCCAAACCACCCCACCCCCTCCCCCCTCGGCCCATATCCCACAAACAACCCCACCGGCCCACATCCCTCAAACAACCATACCGGCCCACTCCACTACCCCTACCACACCAACTCCATCGGCCCAACCACACCAGCCAATGACCCACCCCAACGCAACCTTAATCCAGCCTACACCCTCCGCCCCGAACACTTCTCACTCATCACCAAATGTCCAACCCACTACCCGCACCATGCGTACACGAGCCATGGATGGCATCACCAAACCCAAGACTCTCCTTAATCTTAACGCCTCAATCATTGTCCCTATTCCCAAATCCCCGATCGATGCCTTGTCCATGCCGGTTTGGCATAAAGCCATGACTGACGAATACCATGCTCTTATTAAGAATGAGACTTGGGACTTAACACTGAAGTTACCACACATGAATGTCATTCAAAGCATGTGTTGTTCAAACACAAGTTTAAATCCGATGGCTCCTTGGAACGGTACAAGGTAAGATTGGTTTGTGATGGTCGCCTTCAGCAGGTTGGTATTGATTGTGGGGAAACTTTTAGTCCTGTTGTTAAGCCTGCCACCATACGCACGATTCTATCCATTGCTTTATCACAGAATTGGCAGATACGTCAGCTGGATGTTACAAATGCGTTCTTGCATGGTCATTTACATGAGACTGTATACATGTACCAGCCTATGGGGTTTCGTAGCAAAGATTTTCCGGATCACGTTTGTCGACTCAAGAAGTCTTTATACGGGCTCAAACAGGCTCCGCGAGCGTGGTATCAACGGTTCACCGATTTTGTTTTAACATTGGGGTTCGTACAAAGTGTGTGTGATGTGTCTCTCTTTACGTTTCACCAGGGTTCTCATGTGGCATATCTCCTTCTCTATGTCGACGACATCATTCTTGACACATCTTCCGAAGCTTTACGAGCCACTCTCATGTCTCATCTTGCGGCAGAGTTTGCTATGAAAGACCTCGGGCCTCTCAACTTCTTTCTCGGCCTTTCTGTTAAACGCTATAAAGACACAATGTTTCTCTCCCAGCAGGCATACGCACAGGAAATCATTGAACGCGCGGGCATGTCCTCGTCTAACCCGGTACAGACTCCCGTTGACACTCATTCAAAGCTTGGTTCGGACTCTGGCACTGATTTTCCCGACCCAACTCTGTATTGCAGCCTTGCGGGTGCTCTTCAGTACCTAACTTTCACCAGGCCGGACATTAGTTATGCAGTCCAACAAATCTGTATTCACATGCATGCACCTAAGACTAATCACTGGAATGCTCTGAAGCGCATAATTCGATACATTCGTGGTACTACTGATTTCGGACTTACAATCGGCCCGTCTAAGGACCCGCATTTAATTGCCTACTCTGATGCTTATTGGGCTGCCGTTCCACTAGTGGTTTTTGTGTTTGTTACGGAGATAATCTAATTTCTTGGTCATCCAAACGGCAGGCAACCATTTCTCGTTCTAGTACGGAGGCTGAGTATCGTGGCGTTACCAACGTTGTCGCTGAAATATGCTGGCTTCGCAATCTTCTTCTCGAGCTTCAACGACCTCTCAGAACTGCCACTATTGTTTATTGTGACAACGTTAGCGCGATCTATCTATCTGGCAATCCAGTTCAACATCAACGCACGAAACATATCGAACTCGACATTCACTTTGTTCGAGAAAAAGTTCAGAAAGGTCAGGTCCGCGTTCTTCATGTTCCTTCTCGGTACCAGATTGCTGACATCTTTACCAAGGGCTTGCCACGGGTACTTTTTGAAGACTTTCGATCAAATCTCAGCCTTAGGTCACCTCCGGCTTCGACTGCGGGGGTGTAATAGATAATATATTTGTATAGATTATTTTGTAATTATTATTGTTTCCATATTCTTTGTAATTATCCCTAATTTACGGGATTGTAAATCTCTATATAATGGAAACCCCTAAGAGGGAGAAGGATCAAGGGTCCTATATAGGGGAAGGATCCACTAAAAAGTGAATTTTGCCTAAGTAGACTAAGAAGGATTGTGATGATGACATGTGGCACTCCTAATAAGTAGGAATGAAGGACATTTTGGTCCTTATAAATAGGAGCGAAAATGACATGTGCCACCCATTTTGTTTCTTAAAAATACAAAAAAAAATCTAGTACAAAAAAATCTAACACAAAAAATCTAGTACAAAAAAAATATAGCACAAAAATGTAGTACAAAAAAATAGCACAAAAAATCTAGCACAAAAAATATAGCAAAAAAATCAAGTACAAAAAAATATAGCACGAAAAAATTCAGCAAAAAAATGTAGTATAAAAAAATCCAGCACAAAAAATTTAGAAAAAAAAATTAAGACAAAAAATTGAGCACAAAAATATAGTACAAAAATGTAGCACAAAAAATGTTATACAACATAGAAATACAACACATTTTAGTGGGTTTTTTTAGTATTCATATTTTATATAGCAATATGGTACTCAAATTAAAGATAAAAAGACGCTCGATTTTACAGTGAAATTTTTCTGAAAAAATAATGTCGTATAAAAAAGTTATGAACGTTTAAAAAATAGGGGTGGAACATGCATGTGCCTTGCATGTGGAGAGAGAAAGTCCATAAATAGGATTTTCCTAAGATGCCCTTGCACTCCTCCTTTCTCCTACATTTTCATCTTAACCATTGATTTGAAAAATGAATGGTTAAGATTCCTTCTCATCCTACTTAGGTAAAATAAACTTTTTATTTGATCTTACCCTATTGTTTCAATATTGCAATTTTATAACTCCCGAACAATGATACCAATATAGATATGTTTGTCAACTGAGTTTTATGATGAAATTTAAAAATTATATGATATCACCAACCAATTTCTCACTTTCTAGGTAGTGGTCATAAGTTGTTACAAATGTTTATGTAGTGTAGAAATGATAACAAGATTTAGCTATTACTTGATCTTATCTTCTATTTGCTTAGATTATCTCTTAATCTTGGGATATATAGGATTTGTGTATAATCACTCAAGAATATAACTAACATATTAAGTCTTAAACAAATATTATCTTAAACAATATATAAATTTCACCCATGTAAACAAGAATTGTTCACAACGTGCCTAAGGGGTTGAAAGTGAAAGTATGCGTTTGTAAGGGGAGTCAAAGTATGGTCGGTACATGTAACATGTGGATGTTCTGTGTGTGTAAGGTAGTCTTTCTTTAGAGTTAAATGCTTGGTTGGTCCCTGTGGTTTGCGAAAATTGCAGACTTGGTTTCAGTGGTTCACTAATTACACGCGTGGTCCTAATAGTTGTAATTTTTGCACTCGGGTGGTCCTTGACACTAACCTAAGTTAAATATCTCAGTTAAGTGTGTGTGAAATGTCTGTTTTACCCCTAAGATTAAAAAAATAGAAATAAGGCACCATTCTTCTTCCCCACTACACCCTTTAAAACCACCCACCACCACCAACTCCCCAAACCACCATTACCCGGTCAGTCACACGCACACACCCTCCCTAGCCCATCACACACACCAATCACCCCACTCTCTCGGTTCCCTTTCTCTCTCGTGTTCACAGCAAGAAGCACGGCCGGTAACCGGTGAAACACCGGCGACGGCTGCCGGCGGCGGGTCCGCTTACAGGCGACACACAAACACCCCTAGCCCTTCCTTCTCCGACAAACACTCGTATCACCTTTCTCTTCATCTTCATCTTCTCGATTTACAACTGTTTGTTCTTCCTGTGCATCTGAATCAACGATCTGTTCAACAGATCGTCACAGATTTCATACTTTACTCAAAAAGGTTGAATCGAATCATGTTGTTTTAGTATGTGATTGCAGACGACCTGTGTTCGGACTCGTGGATCTTGTTTTCTTTCTCAGTCATGAAGATGTGATTCAGGTTAGGATTTGTGTAATTTAGGTTAGGGTTTGTGTGAAACAAGGGGGGATGGCAGGTGGTTGTTGGGGGTTTGTCGGAGGTGGGTGTGGTGCTACTGGAGAACGGAGATGCCGGAAAACCGGCCGGTCACCGGTGTGAGATCGAGAGAGAGCAGAGGGAAATGGGTATGATGATGGTGATGAAGATGATGCAGAGGGTAATATAGTTTTAGGTTTTTAATTGTTCAAGGGTAATATAGTCATTTCACACATAGTTAACTCAGAAATTTAACTGAAGTTAGGGCTGGGGACCAAGAGAGTGCATTTTTTACAAGTTTTGGGACCAAGAGTGTAATTAGTGAACCACTAGGACCAAGTGTGAAATTTTTGAAAACCACAGGGACCAACCAAGCATTTAACTCCTTTCTTTATTATTGTGGGGTTTCATTGACTTCATGAATAGTTTACTTGGTTTTCGTTTTTTTTTTTTTTTTTTTTTTTTTTTTTTTTTTGCTTTGTCAATCTGTTATGCTTTTAGTCTTCATCTTGTATACATTTCTTTTTCATCGTCTATTCATTGTCATTTTCATCATATTATTCTACTCTAGAAGCAAGCATCCAACAAGAAATGCAATTTTTTTTTATCATAGGTAATTTATATTATTTCATCCCAATCAACATGGCAAATTACATAAGAATAGCAGGTAGACGAGCAACGAATTGCACCGTCATCCCCTTCCGAATAGAAAACAATAAATCCAACCTCTACTATGCCATTTGTAGAAAGCAAGAAATCCAACCTCTACTATCCCATTTGTATATAATATATATTTTAACATTATAAATAGAATTTAATTAGAGGGTATTACGTATAATTTCTCATAAGGCCTGTACAAAAATATGATTTTTCGTCCTTAAGTCAAAAGGTAACCATCTCCGACAAACCGTGGGTTCAAACTAAAATTTTGGTTTGTGGGTATTCGAACCGTGGTTCTTGTAGGTGATGAAGCCATACCTGATTAATCCCTAGACAATCCCTACATAACTCCTTGACTGGCCCAGAGATTTCGCCTCTGTGTGATTAGTAAAAATGGACTCTACAATAGAAAGTTATATATAAACAAAATCTATTAGTACAATGATCATTTTTTTTAATAGTGTTGTTTACAAGCCTAACATAGCCGAGTTAAGCCTAGCTCGTTTGGCTCGAATTTTAAACCGAGCAGAAAATTTAAGCTAGGCATTGGCTTGTTTAGGGCCAACCCTGAACAAGTCGTTTGTCAACTGAGCTCCATGATGAAATTTTCAAAATTTATGAGATTACCAACTGACTTGCCACTTCCTATGAATGATTACTAGGTTTACTCTCACTTGATCTAATTTATTTTGCTTAGTCATTTACTTTTACTTGATCTTAATTAATATATACTACGTATATTTTATCACATATATTACTGAAGAATCTAATCAGCCTATTGATTTAAACATATATTACCTAAACAATATCAATTTCACACGAGTCATGTAAACAAGTCTTGTTCATGAAAAGCACAATGTTACGAATGTAAAGTCAAAGGGTTAAAATGTAATATTGATTGTAAGCCTAAAGTGCTAAACAGGGGATTAATGAGGGATTAGAATGGTAAATGTTGGGTTAGTTAGTTGTTAGAAGGTAGTTGATAGTTAATGAGTATAATAACAAGATGTAACAGATTAGTAACCAGCTTGGTGATAATGAAATCTTCCTTTTCTCTCTAGATTCTCTCTTCATTCTTATCAAGTGGTATCAGAGCTGTTCAATCCTTGGACACTCTTGTGCTGAGAAACTTCGATAATTCATTCAATTCAGTATCAATTTTGTTCTGATTCTGTTGGAATTTGGTATAATCGGTTCATTTCAACGAAATTGATCAATTGTTCGTTCAATTTCAGTTCATTTCAATTCAATTTTGATCATTCTTTCGATCAGAATCATTCAACAATGGCTACGAGAAATCAATCATTAGAACAGAGACTCAATGATCATGATGTCAATTTTGTTAGATTGGAGACAAAAATCGATTCGAATCAAGAAGCATTGATGCAATTAATTCAGTCAATAAAGGACAGTCTTCCTAATCAACATCAGCATGATGAATTGCCAAACCAGGGGTTTCAACAACATCAATACCAGGGGTTCAACCGTTTGGGCAAGATTGAATTCCCAAGATTCAATGGCACAAACGTGGAAGGATGGCTGTGCAAGGTAGAGCACTTCTTTTCTGTTGACAACACTCCTGAGCATGTTAAGGTTAGACTTGTTATTATTCATCTTGAGGAAGCCGCTTTACTATGGCATCAATCATTTATTAGATCGAAAGGGGGAAATATTGATGGCATGCCTTGGTTTGAGTATAGGGGTTCAATAGCTAACAGATTTGCCATCATAATGGGTCAAAATGCTATGAGTTCTTTAGCCTCTATTACACAAACAGGAACTGTACAAGAGCTGTGTCAAGAGTTTGACTTAGCATTAACTCGGGTATCTCTTTGTGAGGAATATGCAATCAGCCTATTCTTGAAAGCACTTAAACCGGAAATTGGTAATCCTCTTAAACTTCTTTGAATTTTTAGTTTACCCGAAGCATATATGTTGGCTAGACAACAAGATGAAAATCTCAAACTTCTTGCATCATATTCCTATTCAAAACCTTCCTATAAACCTTACAAACCTAATGATTCAAGTTCTAAGCCAGTTTACAACCCTACACCACTTACTTCCACCAACTTGCCTCTTCTTCCGGCACCATCTGTTAAACCAAAGAATCCTATGATTAAGAATTTAACAACCAAGGAAATAGCTGACAAAAGAGCAAGGGGTGAGTGTTTTGGTTGCAATGAAAAGTACTCTTTAACCCACAAGTGTAAAGCAAAACAATTATTTTCTATACAAGTGTGGGAAGATGAGGAAGAGAACCCCAATGATGCCATAATTCTTGATCCACAGATTTCACTCAATGCCATTTTGGGGGTTACATCTTATTCTACCATGAGAGTCACAGGATCAATTGGTACTAAGAGGCTGCATATATTAATAGACTCCGGCTCTACCCATAATTTCTTGGATGAAAACATTGCATACAAGATGAAATGTCCTTCAAAAACTCTACCTCCTATGAAAATTACAGTTGCTGATGGCAATGTAATGTCATGTACTAAAGGGTGTGATGGTGTTCAATGGATGATGCAAGGTTACTGGTTTAAAACTGATGTGTTACTGGTTTCTCTGCCTCACTATGATATGGTTCTAGGCATACAATGGCTGCAAAGTTTGGCAGACATTACTTGGAATTTCAAAGAGCTTACTATGAAATTTAAAATGCAAGACAAGGTAATCGAATTAAAAGGGCCCAAAGAACCAACTGCTATTACTTTGTGTTCAAGTGAGAAAATGGATTGTTTGCTGAGTAATTCAAAAGGAGTGGCTCAGAAACATTTAATCAGCATGCAGACTGATGAAATGACCCATGTACCCTCGGTACAAGGTACATCAAATCTAACTCAGTTAGATGCTCTTCTGAGCCGATTTAAACCTATCTTTGAAACACCTTCTTCTCTACCCCCCTAAACGTTCATGTGACCACAGAATTATACTGAAAAACGATGCTCAAGTGGTGGCCCAGAAACCTTATAGATACCCAGCTGCACAAAAGGATGTTATTGAAAAAATGACACAAGAATTATTGGATTTGGGTATTGTTCGGGAAAGCACAAGTGCTTTTGCAGCTCCTGTGGTTCTAGTGAAGAAAAAGGATGGTTCTTGGCGAATGTGTGTAGACTATAGAAAGTTGAATGAAGCCACAATAAAAAAAACAGTTTTCCAATACCCCTAATTGATGAGTTGTTGGATGAGTTGGGAGGTGCTTCAGTTTTTTCTAAGCTGGATTTACGTTCTGGATACCATCAGGTGAGAATGCATGAGGAAGACATCCATAAGACTGCATTTAGGACTCACCAAGGTCATTTTGAGTTCTTAGTATTACCCTTCGGTCTCACCAATGCACCAGCCACATTTCAAGCCCTAATGAATGTCACATTCAAACCACTGTTGAGGAAATGTGCCTTAGTTTTTTTTTATGACATTCTGGTGTATAGCTCTTCTCTGGAGCAGCACTTATTGGATTTGGAGGCTGTTTTGAACCTGTTCGTGGCCAATTCCTTGTTAGCCAAGAGATCTAAATGCTCATTTGCAGGATCTCAGGTGGAGTATTTAGGGCATGTTATATCTTCTAAGGGTGTTAGTACAGATCCATCAAAGATTGAGGCTGTGATTAATTGGCCAGTTCCTACAACAATCAAACAGCTTAGAGGATTTTTGGGCCTCTCTGGTTACTACAGGAGGTTCATTAAATCCTATGGAGGAATAGCAAGACCACTGCACAACTTGTTAAAAAAGATGCTTTCAGTTGGAGCACAGAGGCCCAATTGGCTTTTGAACAGTTAAAAGAGGCCCTAACCACTGCCCCAGTTTTGTCTTTACCTGATTTCTCAAAAGTGTTTGTTATTGAGACAGATGCATCAGCAAAAGGGTTGGGAGCTGTCCTAATGCAAGAGGGTCACCCTCTGGCTTATGTTAGCAGAGGTATATCCATAAAGCAACAGTCTTTATCAGTGTATGAGAAAGAACTGTTGGCAATACTGATGGCTGTTAAACACTGGCATCATTACCTTATTGTCAAGCATTTTATCATTCGAACTGATCAAAGGAGCCTTAAATATCTATTGGATCAGAAGATTAGTACCCCCTTACAACAGAAATGGTTAGCAAAGCTATTGGGGTATGATTATGAAATTCTGTATAAAGAAGGAAGTAATAATCAAGTAGCTGATGCCTTATCATGGGTGGAGGGTTTAGCATTATTTGAGATGGGATTGAGTTCTATTAAACCCTGTTTGTGGCCTCGAATTGTTAAAAGTTGGGAGATGGATGAGAAACTCCAGGCTATTCTACATCGGCTACAACATACTTCTAGTGTGAAGCACTGGTCTTGGGATGGGAAAGTGTTGAAACGAAAGAATAAGGTGGTGGTGGGTCAAGATGATCAATTAAGGAAGGACATTCTGCACTTATGTCATTCTTCTGCAACTGCGGGTCATTCAGGCTATTATGCTACATTGAAAAGGTTGAAACAACTGTTCTATTGGAAAAAATGTGATGCTGATGTCAAATAGTGGATCAAAAACTGTGAAGTTTGTCACAGAGCTAAATATGACAGGGTTGCTTATCCGGGGTTGTTACAACCACTGCCCACTCCTACATCAGTGTTTTCGGATATTTCTATGGATTTTATATCCGGATTACCTAAAGCTGCTGGTAAGGATGCCATATTAGTAGTCATTGATAGACTAACTAAATATGCTCATTTCCTACCCTTAACTCACCCCTATTCAGCTTCTACTATAGCCCATTTAATGTTTGATACTGTTTTCAAGCTTCATGGATGCCCTACAACAATTGTATC